>CM060706.1:119054419-119509004 GCA_030686995.1 Artemisia argyi
TTTCAGCATACCTAGTAGTAGACCTAGTGAAATTTGACTGTGTTCTAGGCTTCTCTTTAACTTCTTCAGGAATGCTTTTACACTCCTCAACTTTAACATTTTCAGTAACACTAGTTTTAGACTCAACATTCAAACATTCATCTTTAAGAGATGAGTCACTAGCACTATCAAAAGTCTCAACCTCAACCTGAACCTTTTCAGTTTCAACTGGTTTAACAAATTTTGGTCCATAGGTCATGGGTGGATCCTGAAACTCTTCTAAGCCTGTGTGAGCAAGATCAATACCAGGAGGTGCTGGAACACCTCTTAGAGGTGGTGGAACAGTATTGTATCCAAGACCTGATTTAGCTTTGCTCACAATTTGGGCTTCCCAAATTTTGTCAATGCTCTTGGATTGATGGTCTAGAGTTTTCTTAGTAATCTCAATATTCTCACTAGCCTTTTTAACTTTCTCAATCTCTTCCCTAAGAGCTTTATTTACTTCAAGATAAAAATCTAAGTCTCTTTTTAAAACAGCAATATCATCTCTGAACTTAGATTCATTAGCCCTATAATGCTCTATCTGCTTTTCTAAAACACCTAGACCTCTTTTATGATTTGCTAAATTATAATTAGTATGATGTAAATCTAGCATCAGTTCATCATATTGTGTTTTAGAAACCTCTAACTCTTTAGCAGCCTTACAGTTTTTAGAACAAGCATTATCAGTATATACCTCAGAGTCAGAGAAAGCCATGAGTGCATGCTCAGTGGCTAGCATTGCAGATTCTGTATCATCTTCTCCATTCTGACCCATAAAGCTCCAATCAAAGCTTACTCCATCAATAGCCAATAGCACCTTTGGCTCTTCTGTTGTAGGTTCTTTGGCCTTTTCCTTCTTGTACCAAGTTGACTTATTGTCAGATTTCCTTGGTTTTCTGCATTCTCTTGCAAAGTGCCCCTTCTTGTGACAGTTATAGCACTCCACCTTCTTTTTATCAAAACCTACAGTCTCATCTCCACTTATATGAATCTTTCTCCCTGTCTTCTTCCAGAACTTCTTTGATCTTAAGCTGAGCAATGCTACCTGCCATTTGATGTCCATCTCCTCCATATCATCTTCATCAATTTGATCCAAGTCCTCATGATTGAGGATTGAACCACCCACATGGCTGGATATAAAGGCATAGAAAGTAGCATCACTTAGTCCTGCAATCTGCTTCTTTGAGCTCCTAGTGGAAACATTTCCATTACCAGTGGAAACAATCATGTTACCACTGTCATCATCACTGTCACTTTCATCATCAGAACTGTCATTACCTGATGATGATATGAGTGCAACTCCTGCAGAACTTGTCTTTAACTTGCCAGCTTTCTTAAGTCTTTGTTCAATAACTTTGAAGTTATTGTACACATCATTAAGTTTCATTGTCTCAAGATCTGACTTGTCCTCCCATACAGCAACATTTGTATCAAACTCAGCAGGTAAACTTCTTAAAAATTTAAGATTGAGGTCTTCCTTTTCTACCTCTATTCCAAAAGCAGTCAGCTGAGTTACAATCTTTTGTAGCCTTGTGAATATGCTATCAAGAGATTCATTGCTTGATGAGCCAAAATTCTCATAGGTCTGCTTCAGTAAAGTCTTTTGAGTTTTCTTGGTATAGTCATTACCACCAAATACTTCACATATCTCATCAAAGAGGGTCTTTGCATCCTTGTATTTGGTAAAAGCCTGGACTTGTTCTCTGGGTAGAGCCATCAATAGCAAACCTCTAGCCTTCAAATCATTCTTAAGTTGGTTTCTTTCATCATTTGTAACTGGACCAGCATTTACTTTTGTTACTGGCTTGCCACCAACTGTCTCAACAGTTGTACCAGGTTTGAATGAATTTCCACACGTTATGATCTCCCATAATGTGTAGTCTTGAACCATAAAGAATTGTTCAATCATAAGCCTCCACATCTCAAAGTCATTAATTTTAAGCTTGGGAAGCTTTGCAGCAATATTAGATTGGCTTGTTTCTGTCTCCATTGTATCTTTTGAATCTGCCATTGGATCTTCTAAATCAAAATATCAAAGCCTTGCTCTGATACCACTTGTTGGATCGTGTACACCTTGAACTTGTGTTGATAATGATACTTTGAGTGATATCACTAAGTATGCGGAATCTACTTAATGATACTTAGAAGATTAATTGTAAGTGAAACAGATTAATGTATGAACAATGAATATAACAAAACAACTAGCTCCAATATTAATAATAATAATAATACGAGTGATCTGAGATATCACTAGGGTTACACCTTGAAGCTCTAAGAAAACGTATATCTAAGTTATCATCTAGGATCTCCTTTTATAGAACAAGGAGTCCTCTTGTACAAGATAAGTATAATACTAATAGAATAAGATATACACAAAATCTTTTCTATGTTTATCAATACGCGTTTCTCTAACAGCTAACAAGTGAGCAGTGGTAATATTTGTTCTTGCAGTGGTAATGAGTTTCCACTGCAAGTACAATCTTCTTGCAGTTGTAACTTCTTCACTAGCCGTGGTAACTGATAGAATAATTCCCAACAAGATTGAACTAGCAGATGGAAAGCTAGTAAGTACTAACACTATACTCCGAGGTTGCACCCTACGACTACTAGACACCCCATTTGACATTGACCTTATGCCTATTAGACTCGATAGTTTCGACGTCGTTGTAGGAATGGATTGGTTATCCGAGAACCGCGCTAAGATCATTTGTGACGAAAAGGTCGTTCACATCTCCTGAATAACGAAACCCTGGTCGTTCGTGGAGAGCAAAGTAAGACACGTCTGAGCATCGTTTCTTGCGTCAAGGTTGTGAAGTACATCGAACGAGGATGTCAAGTCTTTTGGCTCAAGTCACCGAGAAGAAGTCGGAAGAGAAGCGACTCGAGGAGGTGCCAGTAGTCAGGAACTTTCCAGAAGTTTTCCCCGAGGACTTGCCTGGCCTTCCACCGACTCGTCAAGTGGAATTTCAAATTGACTTGATGCCAGGAGCAGCACCCGTAGCACGAGCACCCTATAGGCTAGCACCGTCGGAAATGAAGGAGTTATCTGAGCAATTACAGGAATTATCAGATAAAGGATTTATTCGCCCTAGTTCATCACCGTGGGGAGCCCCGGTGTTTTTTGTGAAGAAGAAGGATGGAACCTTCAGGATGTGTATCGATTATCGTGAGTTGAACAAGCTGACAGTTAAGAATCGATATCCGTTGCCAAGGATTGACGATTTGTTTGATCAACTGCAAGGATCGAGTGTCTACTCGAAGATTGATTTGAGATCGAGTTATCACCAACTGAGAGTTAGGGAAGAAGACATCCCTAAGACGGCTTTCAGGACAAGATATGGTCACTACGAATTCCAAGTAATGCCATTCGGTCTAACAAATGCACCCGCTGTATTTATGGACTTAATGAATCGAGTGTGCAAACCCTATTTGGATAAGTTTGTGATTGTATTCATCGATGATATCCTTATTTATTCACGTAGTAAGGAAGAGCACGCAGAACACTTGAAGGCGATACTAACACTGCTCAGAGAAGAGAAATTATACGCCAAATTCTCCAAGTGTGTTTTTTGGATTGAGAAAGTACAATTTCTTGGGCATGTTATCGACAGTAAGGGTATTCATGTTGATCCCGCCAAGATCGAAGCTGTTAAAAATTGGGCGTCACCTACGAGTCCTACCGAGATACGCCAATTTTTAGGTCTTGCCGGATACTATCGAAGGTTTATTGAAGGTTTTTCAAGGATTGCTAAACCTTTGACTGAGTTAACACTGAAGAAGTAGAAGTTTGAATGAGGAGATGAGCAAGAATCGGCATTTCAATTCTTGAAGCAGAAGCTTTGTGAAGCACCAATATTAGCACTACCCGAAGGAAGTGAGGACTTCGTGGTATATTGTGACGCATCAATCCAAAGGTTTGGGTGCCGTATAGATGCAGAGACTTAAAGTAATCGCTTACGCTTCTAGACAACTTAAACCCTATGAAGAGAACTACACTACTCATGATCTAGAATTAGGAGCGGTGGTATTCGCTCTTAAGATCTGGAGACACTACCTATATGGAACCAAGTGTACGGTTTTCACCGATCACAAGAGTCTTCAACACATTTTAGATGAAAAGGAGTTAAACATGAGGCAGCGTCGATGGCTAGAGTTGCTAAGTGACTATGAGTGTGAGATCCGTTATCATCTCGGGGAAGGCAAACGTTGTAGCAGATGCCTTGAGTCGAAAGGAACGACTTAGACCCCTCAGAGTTAGGTCATTGGGTATGACAATTAGATCACCACTGCCGTCTCAAATTCTTGAAGTTCAAACTGAGGCTCTTAAGTAAGAGAATAGACCGCACGAGAAGATTTACGGCATGCCAGAAAACACGAATGGATTTGTCAAGAAACCAGATGGAAGGCTGTGTTTCAAGGACAGAAGTTGGATTCCATTGTATGGAGGAATACGAGACCTCATCATGCACGAGTCTCATAAGTCTAAATATTCCATTCATCCTGGTTCGGACAAGATGTATCAAGATCTAAAGAAGTTGTATTGGTGGCCGAACATGAAAGCTGACATTGCAGAGTATGTGGGTAAGTGTTTGACCTGCTCAAGAGTAAAGGCTGAACATCAAAAAAACCATCCGGTCTTTTGATTCAACCCGAGCTACCAATGTGGAAATGGGAAAGGATTACAATGGACTTCATTACGAAATTACCCAAGACATCGAGTGGGTTGGACACAATTTGGGTTATTGTCGATCGTCTCATGAAGTCAGCGCACTTCTTGCCAATCAAAGAGACTGATGATATGGATGTTCTTGCACGTTTGTACCTTAAGGAGATAGTTTCCCGGCATGGAGTGCCGATTTCTATTATCTCCAACCGAGACAGCCGTTTCACGTCTAACTTTTGGCGATCTTTACAGAAAGCCTTGGGAACTAAGTTAGATATGAGTACAGCTTACCATCCACAGACCGATGGTCAAAGTGAAAGGACTATACAGACCTTGGAAGATATGCTTAGGGCATGTGTGATTGATTTTGGGAAAGGCTGGGATAAACACCTACCGTTAGCAGAATTTTCATATAACAACAGTTATCACGCTAGCATTAAGGCTGCACCGTTTGAAGCACTTTATGGAAGAAAGTGTAGATCACCAGTTTGTTGGGCTGAGATTGGAGATGTACAACTCTCAGGTCCCGAGTTAATTCTTGAAACCACTGAGAAAATAGTGAAGATTAGGCAACGATTACAAGCCGCTAGGGATCGGCAAAAGAGTTATGCCGATGTGCGAAGAAAACCAATAGAGTTTCAAGTTGGAGACAAGGTCATGCTTAAAGTATCACCTTGGAAAGGGATGATTAGGTTTGGAAAACGTGGAAAGCTAAACCCAAGATACGTTGGACCCTTCGAGATCATTGAAAGGATCGGTCCCGTGGCATACAAACTTGAACTACCTGAGGAACTCAGTAGAGTGCACAACACCTTCCACGTGTCAAATTTGAAAAAGTGTTTATCGGATGAAACACTCGTGATTCCATTGAAAGAGATCAGAATCGATGATAAGTTGAACTTTATTGAGGAACCCGTTGAGATTATGGATAGGGAGGTCAAACGACTTAAGCATAGTCGCATTCCCATTGTTAAGGTCAGATGGAACTCTAAGAGAGGACCCGAGTACACATGGGAGCGCGAGGATCAAATGCGTGCCAAATACCCATAACTATTTGATGAGACAACCCCGAGCACCGATTCAACTTTGGATTCCGAGACGAATCCAATCTAACGGGTGGGTATTGTAATACACTGTAAAATCCCATGTCATTTATTAATGCTAATCATCAACACTATTCTAAACTAAGCCATTTTTGCGGGCTAATTTGAAATTTTTATATGAAACACAGACTGTTTGACACCCGAGTATTTTTATCACCATTTGTTTGACACCCGATTATTTTTGACACCGTTTGTTTGACGCCTGATTATGTTTGGTCACCCGATTGTCACTCCTGGATATCACCCAATGAGGTCAACACCGGTAACTCCCACTTGCGACCCGACACCCCATTTGAACACCGAGAAATTATTAATATATATATATATATATATATATATATATATATATATATATATATATATATATATGATATTATGTATATATTAACTTTTACAAATTTATTATTACTATATATACATATGAGTATATATATATGTAAGACGATACCGTTTATATATTTATGGTTTTCACGAACCGACACCGACACCGAAACGAAATTCACAATTTTACGAATCACCGACACCCCGTCATATTTGGGCCGACCACAAGCCCACACAGATTTTTCTCTCTTTGATTTACTTGGGTCGAAACACCCTCACAAGCCCACACGATTTTCTTTTTCTTTCTTCTTGTTTCGTTTTGGGCCGAGAATTACCACGAGCCCACATGGCTCGTTTGTTTTCTTCTTTTTCCCTTGCGTATCATGCCACACGAAAAACGAAAGTGAAACCAACTCCTTTATGCATTTTGAGAGTTACACATGCTTGGTTTCCTAATCACTCGACACAACATACAACACCTCCTTTGACTTTGTATCATGCGACCAAGAGCCACCATATGAGCCGTCAACCCATTGGACATAACCACTAACCACCTTCGACTAAATACCCCAAGGATCGAATGTTTCTTTACCTCCAACATATCATTACCCATGAGCCTAATCTTCATTTGTTTACTAACCTACTCAACCTAAGCTAGGCTTAAACAAATCAAAGAAAGCCATAGTTGCTCCCTCAAACACCCTACTCGAAGTGACAAGAGCAAGCCAAGGGACAAACTTGTCCACCATTCGAATGACAATATAGAAAAGTGTCTCACCATATCAAACATACAACCACCTTTGCCCTCCTATATAAACCTACATTAAATGCACTCAAAACTCACACACTCGAAAACTTCTCAAATCACAAACACTCTCCATTCTCTCTTGGTCACAGTCGAAGAACGCAAGGAATACAAGCAAGGTTTTGGGTTAGGAAAGTGTTGGGTTCCTTACAAGGCTTGAATAAGGTTTTGGGTTAAGGAGGAGCTCTCGGATCTAGTCGTTTTGCTTGCTCTCAACTCGTACACACGACCTCATCACCACTATTTTTGGTGTCGTAAGTTGTTATTCACCCTTTTCAATTCATACGTTAATTATTCATGCATACCACGTATACTCATCACACGAAACACACATTTTTCTAAGTATAAAGCTTTCGTTGCACTTATAACTATATTATTCACACGCCTCGACACCCCTAGAAATGGCCTCGCCATTTCATTTCTATACGTACAACCCATCTATATTTTTCGACCACCTATATCTTTGACTCACAATAAACCAAACCTAACTAACATGCAAACCTTAAACGACTTAATACCACGTAAACGAGACCAAAACCAAATCATAGTCGAACACCTCTATAAATAACAAAGTTATCGACTGGGCCAAGGTTGGGCTAACGAGCCCAAGTAATTTAAAGGAAAGGAAATTTTGGTTTGAAACTAATAAGATTTTGAAATGTTTTCGAGATTCTTCAAAGCTGATTTAGAAAAGGTTTTACAAGAATTGAATATTATTTTCGAATACTAGAAGTTTGCTTTTCGAAAACTTAACAAAGGACCATTTTTGCAAAACCTTTCGTTAAAGGACTAAAACTGTCGAATCCATCAAACTTTCGGACTAAAACATAACACAACCGATTTTAATAAAACTAGAGGGTAGAAACTGAAAATTTCAAAAGATCAAGGTGGAAAGTATAAAAATCATAACAAGGACTAAAATGCAATTATTTTGACCATGGGGTAAAAAGTGTAACTTTATAAAGTTAAGGGTTAAAATGTGACAAGATATTTTATAATTAATATAATTTGATCTTATATATAAATATGTATATATTGTGGTGACCTTAAAATAAATATACAACTTTACTAAAAATATTTAATTATAAATATTTTTAAACAATATTATTTTCACAAACTAATTAACATTTATTGAACACCAGTTCGTAACAACGTTACAAATAACTACGTGAAGTTATTTTGGAATATATTAAGACACCCGAACGAATATCACCGTACACGTGACATGTCATATGTCATTTACAACACGAATCTAAAACACCGATTACAATGTATTATTTAGGTCGCAAGTCGGAGGAATTTCATTGCTAGACATAGCAGTACACCATCACTTTTGAGCACCGTTGTGATTCACACCCACCTGTCAGGTGAGTTCATGGTCCCACATTTTTAATTGTTTTTAAACTCCGTGGGGAGATACATGCTATAAATCGAACACAAGTTTTTTTTTGTATGCTGTTATCACCTGATATTGCCTAAGTTGACACATGTGCTACAAGTCCCTCATATCACGAACCTTAATCACTTGCGAGTGAGCGCGAATATAGTTGATAGATCTATTGGAATGGCAGCCCGCCTCTGTCAAGGTGATTACTTGGCAGGAGGTGTGCTATATTCGAGGTATTATGGAAATTTGGCACATTTCCTGTCACCGAGGGCCCCTTGTCATTTACATCCGCTGTGGTGTAGGTGATTGTTATTATCATTATGATATGTCAAATCAATGTTAAGGCTTGCGTTTCGTGAGGCTTAGGAGCAATATTACACCAGTTTGGTTAAGACCTGTCTATCTTGGCTTGTTTATTTCAAATGCTTGACTTGTGTTCACACTATTACTATTTAAACTACTATGGATTCACTCAACCTTTGTGTTGACTTTTTAAGCATGTTTATCTCAGGAAATTAGCAAGCATGGTGGCACGGAGCTGGCAAAGGGCACAGGACCTCCCTTTCATTTCAATAATATCATCATTCTTTACAAACTCATCACTTCTTTTGCTAAACAATTAACATTTTGGAAAAATGTTTGTAACTCTGAATATTTGAGTTTTCATGGAATGATATTGAGTATCTTTTGAATTGTTTTCTATGAGTATGACTGTGTACTAAACTGTAATGACCCCGATTAGACTTCCGCTGCTTATCAAATTTTCCGGGTGTTACACATAAGGATAAACTTTTGCGATAGTGAATGGACCAGTCCATCGGGTTTTGAGCTTTCCCGAGAAGATCTTGAGTCTAGAGTTGAAAAGAAGGACTTAATCACCGACGTTAAAAACGCGGTTCTTGATTTTGGAGTCTTGAATCTTCTTTGTCTTTTCTTTATAGATCAAAGAGTTCTCGTAAGCTTGATCACGAAGTTCGTTTAATTCGTTCAGTTGAACTTTTCTATGATCACCCGCAGTTTTGAGGTCAAAATTGGCATGCTTGAGAGCCTAATAGGCTTTGTGCTCAAGCTCGATCGGAAGATGGTACGCTTTCCCATACACAAGTTTGTAAGGTGTACACCCAATGGGTGTTTTGTAAGCCGTACGGAAAGCCCAAAGTGCATCATCTAATTTATCCGACCACGATGCACGATTTTCACCTACGGTTCTTTCTAAAATTCTTTTGATGCCCTGATTGGAAACTTCGACTTGTCCACTTGTTTGAGGGTGGTACGCAGTAGAGAGACGGTGAGTTACACCGTACTTTTGCATGACTTTGTCGAATTTGTCATTACAGAAGTGCGTACCACGATCACTAATAATAGCACGTGGAGTTCCGAATCGGGCAAAAAGAGCTTTTAGGAATTTCACAACTACTCGGGCATCATTTGTGGGTAAAGCTTTCGCTTCAACCCATTTTGACAAGTAGTCAACTGCCACGAGTATATATTTGTTGCCATGAGAGGACGGAAATGGCCCCATAAATCGTGGGCCAGTAAAAGCCGGAATCAAATACCTTTTCGGCGGTGTAGTTGGGATTGTGGTGGCCCCCCGTGGGATCGGCATGGCAAGCCTTTAAAATTTCAGCGGCTTCCTGACCATACACACACCGCCGGATGACTTGATCCGCACAAATTTTGAAAAGATAGGGGTCGTCCCAGAAGTAATGTTTCACATCTTTGAAGAATTTATTTTTTTGTTGGGACGACATCCCTTTCACAACAAAGTTACCCGCAAGGTAGTTTGCGAAATCGGCAAACCATGGGGTAATCGAGTCTCCACAAAATGAAACCGCATTGAGGGTTTTGAGAGGAAATGTTTCGTTTATTTCCTTTTTCTCGAAAGCATCTTGGTGAGGGTTTTCAAGACGGGAGAGATGATCAGCAGCTAGGTTCTCAGCTCCTTTTTTTTATCACGAATAATGATATCAAATTCCTGTAGGAGGAGAACCCAACGGAGGAGTCTCGGCTTTGCATCTTGTTTTGCAAAGAGGTACTTCAAAGTCGAGTGATCCGTATACACTATGCTTTTGATCAGTATCAAATATGGCCGGAATTTTTCGAAAGCATACACCACAGCTAATAATTATTTTTCAGTGGTGGTGTAATGACTTTGAGCCTCGGTCATAGTTTTGCTGGCATAGTGTATAGGCTGAAAATGTTTTGTTTTTCGTTGCCCCAAGACTGCCCCTATCGCATAATCACTAGCATCACACATGAGCTCGAAGGGCAAGTCCCAATCGGGGGCAACAAGAATCGGTGCTTCGGTAAGCTTTTTCTTTAATGTTTCAAAAGCTTCGATGCACTCGGGGGAGAAGATAAAAGGAGCATCCTTTTCGAGGAGATGGGTTATAGGCCGGGTGATTTTAGAAAAATCTTGAATAAACCTACGATAGAAACCAGCATGACCCAAAAAGCTCCTAACACCTTTTACGGTTGTGGGATGAGGTAATTTTGCAATGACGTCCACTTTGGCTCTGTCAACCTCAATCCCGTTCTTTGAAATTTTATGGCCGAGGACAATGCCCTCTTTGACCATAAAGTGACTCTTCTCCCAATTTAGACATAACTTTGTGTCTTCACAATGTTTTAGCATGCTGTCTAAATGGGAGAGACATGATTGGAACGAATCCCCAATGATCGAAAAATCGTCCATAAAGACCTCCATAGTTTTCCCGATCATGTTTGAAAATATGGCCATCATACATCTTTGAAACGTGCCCGGAGCATTACATAGGCCAAATGGCATACGTTTATATGCAAAAGTTCCATAGGGGCACGTGAAAGTGGTCTTTTCCTGATCTTGCGGATCAATGGGAATCTGAAAGTAACCCGAGAAACCATCGAGGAAGCAATAATACTCATTCCCCGCTAATCTCTCAAGCATCTGATCCATAAAGGGTAGAGGAAAATGATCTTTGCGGGTGGCGTCATTTAACTTACGATAGTCAATGCAGATGCGCCAACCCGTAACCAAACGAGTTGGAATCAACTCATTCTCCTCATTTGTGACAACAGTAATGCAACCCTTTTTTGGAACACAATGAATTGGGCTAACCCAAGGACTGTCCGAGATAGGGTAAATCAATCCGGATCAAGAAGTTTTAAAACCTCTTGTTTGATAACCTCGTGAATTTTTGGATTCACCCTTCTTTGTTGTTGGACTGCAAGTTTGAAGTCGTCCTCCATTAAAATCTTGTGAGTACAAAATTCAGGGTCAATGCCCTTAATGTCGGAGAGTCGCCAAGCAATTGCTTGTTTATGTGACTTCAAAACCTTAATGAGAGCAGCCTTTTCCTCAACACTTAAGTCTTTGGCAATTATGACGGGCAATTTATCATCACCCTCCAGAAATGCATATTCAAGATGAGGCGGCAAGTCCTTAAGTTCAACATCGGGAAAGTCATCAGTTTTCTCAACATTTTTGACTTCCTCCTTATGAAGTGTTTGTGGTAGAACAGGAAGAGGAGAGGGATCTTCGTTTAACAATTTCTCTAGCAGGAGAATATCCCTCTCGGGGTCAATCTCTTGGTTATCGATTCCATCGGGAATCGAATCACTTTTGAGAAAGGCCTCAATTTCTTCTAAGATGAAGTCACTTCCCTCAAACGAAGTGAGGGAAGGAGAAGAATTGGCTATGATGGGATGAGAAGATTGAGTGAGATTTTCACTCGAAGAATCATCAATGAAACCTAAAATCTCTTGAGCATACTCCTCAGCAGCAACATCGATGACATCTATTTGATTCACCGATTCACAGTCAAAATTGGAGGAGTATCTCGAAGTTTGATTTAGGTTGAAGGTAATGGCTTCTGTTAGGAATTATACTTAAGTTGATATTGACAAAATATGAAAGATAAAGGACTTATGATGACAAAGTGAAGAATGCAAAAGACAAAGAACTTGCTTTACAAAGAAGTTATTTCAATATAGTCCTTCGTAGTATTTTGTAACCCTAGTATCTCTATTATATAAAGAGATACAGGGAATAGGTTTATTCATGTGTGTCACAATGTAAACCTAGAAAGGTGTGTGTGTGTAGAGACGTTTTATGGGAAAACGTCTAGGGTGATTAGTGTTAAGCCTCAACGATCTTAGATCGTTGTTAGAGTGTAATCGTGCTACACTTGATCACGTAGCATTGGGGCTTTGGTGTATGTTAGAGTAGAGATGATGACGAGAAACCTTGTTTATAATATTGTTCTTATTCCGCTATGTTTTATCATGTGAACATTATTATTCCTAGATTAAGACTTAATCAGTCTTGAGCCAAAACGGTCCTAGAAACTATCTTTATTATGGCTTTCTTAGTTTCTAACATGTGGTATCAGAGCGGGGGCTCTTGATATCTGGGATTTACAAGGTTTTGTTTGTCGAAGAACGAAGAAAACATGAAAAATTCGAATCTGGAACAATTTTCGTATCTTTCTGCAGGACAGTTTTCAAACGACGATATCTCATTCGTTAACCGTTGGATCTTTACGAAATTTTTTCTGGAGGTTCTCTATATAGAAAGGAAGATTATCACCGGAGGGATCTTCAATCTGAGCTCTAAGTAAAAAGATATACAGTCTCAAAGTCTGCTACAAAAACAGTTTTTGTAAGTTGATTTTTTAGGGTTTTGGATACTTGATCTTTCTGAAATCATTCTTACTTGGTTTGATTCATCCTCAAGGTCAGTATATTAGTTGTTTACACGTTATTTGATGATATTCCGCTGCATGCTTAATCAATTTTATCATTAAAATAAATGATTCAAAACCCTAAACTGGATATTGGAAGTGAAACCCTAGATCTGAGTATCATGATGCTGATTATTAGTGTTGTTGCTGCTGTACTGATTTATGTTTATCAAGGATTGGAGTAGCAACCCTAACCTATTCGAGATCAGGGTTTGCAGATTGATTTGAATGTTAATTAAAATGATCAGATATGGAATAGGGTTTTCAGTAAGGATATGTTTTAACGAGTGTGTCTACGGGTAGTATATGGTTACTGGTGATTCGGACGTGCTTGTTGCTAAGGCTACTGATATAACGATTACTTCTACTCCTTAAAAGACTGAGGTTACTGGGCAGAGAATAAGGTTACTGATCATCAGAGGGTACACGAATAAGGTTACTGGTATCACAATTATTGTCACGTGGAGAGATGATCTAGTGCATGGTATACGAGGTGCTAGTGGTCCTATCTCGTACTGATTTTATGAAGTGTCTTTATCAATTGGACAGATGTGGGGCAATTAATTTGTACCATTTGATCAGTTTGCACTGTTCGTGGTCCTTGAGGTTCGTACTGTCGCGTTTCAGTTTCCACTGCTTATTAATGTTACCACTGCTAGCGTTAACTCGTTTCCACTGCCAGTGCTACGTTTCCACTGCTGCCTTGATATTACCACTGCTAGTAGTAAATTGTTACCACTGATAAGTGCTCTATGTTTCCACTGCTATGCTTATTCGCGTTAAACATTCCCACTGCTGCATTCTAGTATCAATTACTGGTATGTCATTTTCTACATGGTAGTAAAATAAAACTCGTACTATAATTTATTCGTGGGTCAGTGGATTCTTTATCATGGGGCGGTTGGAATTGCTATTTAATATTAAATGTTGTACCTGCTTGGCTGCTTAAAAGAAAATCTCGTACAAGATTCCACTGGTGACATAATACATGGCTGAAAGAAGATAACCTTGTAACTGATTGGTGATTGGTTCATTATTATCCGCATTCAAGTGGTATCATGGGTCGGTGGAGAGTTAGGGAATGATTTACTATTCTCGTACTGATTTAAAGAGTGTGGGTCAAGAATGATTTATTTGGTTTGTCGGTTTTGATTTGTATCATGAAGATTTGTTTTTAATTGATTATCCAAGATCATAGGTGGGTGACACAACTAGTTCGAAAAGTGATGTTGGATAGAGAATGTTTTTGATTCATGATTGATATGGAGTTATGGAGAGATTGGATGGATACGACACACACAAGATTTATTGGTTTTTGGACAACACACACACAAGAAAAATTTTTGGAGTTTGATTTATTGGTTCTTAACATATTATAAAGGCTCATTTTTATTTGTTCTAATTGGTTACGAAGAAAGGTTTTTATCACCTATTTGATGATGAAGTGGAGTTTCACAGGTTTGTGTTTTATCATACCTTTTCAGTGTGGGGTAACTTGTTTGTTCGTTCAGGTGACTACGAATTGACAAACACTTGAAGGAGTTACGTTATTGTGCTCAGTGTTTATTGTCAAGAGATTGCGATCTCCCTATACGTTAAGTATACGTTCGAAGTTAATTTTAGTACAAGATATAAGGCACAAGTTTGGGTTGTTCTACTTCAGCATCAAGTTGGTTATACTTAGTTTTCTTCATCAGTAATCATTACATGGAGCCTACATTCGACAAATGGTTAACATATGGGTTTCATGGGAAGCTTAAGTGTTTAAATGTTTAACCATTTATTTGCTACATCGAGGTGAAGGTTTTTACTACTGCTGGTTATTATTACTACTGCTAGTTTTGATTTCTAGTGTTTCAAGTTCATTTAAAGATGTAGAGAACTAAATTGTGGGCGACTTTGAAACATTGGAAAGATGGATTGGTCGAGTAATATTGATTCGTGGTTGTGAAGTTCAAGGTTGCATACATTTGTCCCTTATTTGATGTTGACAAAAAGGGGAAGGAGATTTACAAGATTGCAGCTTGAAGATCCTTGATGATATAGCATGGTTTAAGGGGAAGTTCATTTATCTTTCATATATATTAGCTTCAGGGGAAGTTCGTGATTACTTGGTTTTGTCATATCAACTAGGGGAAGATTGTTAGGAATTATACTTAAGTTGATATTGATAAAATATGAAAGATAAAGGACTTATGATGACAAAGTGAAGAATGCAAAAGACAAAGGACTTGCTTTACAAAGAAGTTATTTCAATATAGTCCTTCATAGTATTTTGTAACCCTAGTATCTCTATTATATAAAGAGATACAGGGAATAGGTTTATTCATGTGTGTCACAATGTAAACCTAGAAAGGTGTGTGTGTGTAGAGACGTTTTATGGGAAAACGTCTAGGGTGATTAGTGTTAAGCCTCAACGATCTTAGATCGTTGTTAGAGTGTAATCGTGCTACACTTGATCACGTAGCATTGGGGCTTTGGTGTATGTTAGAGTAGAGATGATGACGAGAAACCTTGTTTATAATATTGTTCTTATTCCACTATGTTTTATCATGTGAACATTATTATTCCTAGATTAAGACTTAATCAGTCTTGAGCCAAAACGGTCCTAGAAACTATCTTTATTATGGCTTTCTTAGTTTCTAACAACTTCCGTTCCAACACGTAGTGTGATCTCATGCTCAAATAGATCGATAAAAGCGTGCCCAGTCCTAAGGAATCCCCTTCCAAGAATGAGAGGGACCCTAGAATCGGCATCAAAGTCAACAATCACAAAATCTGCTGGAAAATGGAACTTTCCCACTTTAACGAATACGTCCTCGACAATGCCAAGAGGACGAGAAATCGAATGATCGGAAGGCTCTAAAGTCATGCACGTGGGAGTGGGTTCGGGAAGAGAAAGTTTCTTCCACACAGAATATGGCATCAGGTTAATGCTAGCACCTAGATCGGCTAGGGCAAAGCATTCAACCATACCCGGGAAAGTACAAGGAATGAGAAATTTCCCGGGGTCTCCAAGCTTTTCAGGAAGGTTTTTCAAGAGAACTGCTAAGTAGTGCTCATTCAGAGGAGTTCTTGCCATCTCAAAGAGTTTTTCTTTATTACTTAACAGATTTTTGATTGTTGATGCAAACTTGGGCATCAAGAGAATAGCATCCGCGAAGCTAATGTCAAAGTGAAAATCTTGAAAGATTTGGAAAAATTTATCCATTTGGTGACTCGCCTTTTCGCGGAGCTTTTGTTCATTGAGACGTGATGGATAAGGAATAGAAGTTTTGGATTTGTCCACTAGAGTTTCTGGTGGTTCAAAGACAACTCCAGGCTTACATCTGGTTTCAGGAATAACCTGAGGTTGGACGTGTGCTGTACTTCGTGGGCTAGGAGTTTGCACCTTGTCCTTTGTTACCTCAGGTTCACGATCCACTACCTTTGGAGGAAAAGGAGAAGAGGTAGTAGGAATCGCGGGTTCATCATATGAAGCACCACTTCGTGTTGTGATCGCCTTAGCATCGCCCCTCGGGTTAGCGATCGTGTTGCTCGGTAAAGTAGTACCTGAGCCCGAGGGTCGATCATTTAAAGACTTCTTGATGTCAGAAATCTGGCTGACCAGCAACTTGTTCAACTCTTCTTGGGACTTCATGAATTGCTTTAACAACTCATCAGATGAAGGCCCGGTTGGTACAATGGCTTGATTCATATTAGGAAGATGTTGAGCTCGATTGTTCGGATTGGGACCTTGGTTGAAATTTCCTTGGTTTTGATGATGGAAATTCCCTTGATTCTAGTGATTGTTTCCATGAAAGTTCCCGGGATTGAAATTACCCTGACCTTGGTTCCGATTGAAGTTTCCTTGATTTTGGTGTTGGAAACCTTGATTTTGGAAACCGTGACCCTGATTGAAGTTACCTTGGTTTTGATAACCTTGGTTCACTCTATTTTGATTTTAGCCACGGTTTTGGACATTTTGGTTTTGATTAAAACCGGGAGGTCCAGGATAATGGTGAGGACGATAGTTCGGGTCCATAGGAGGGCGGTATTGATTGCCTCCTTGATTTTGGGACCCGACAACAGCATGAGCTTCATATGGAGTACCATCAGTAGCTATGCAATTGTAGTAGGCATGCGGCCCACCACAAGTCACACAGACTTTCACTTTTTTAATCTCAGCAGGGGGAGGATGTTGTGGAAATGAAACTTTCTTTGTTTGGGCGAGAACCAAAGCTTGGATCGCTTCAGTGAGCTTGTCAAGCTTAGCATCCGTGCTAGATTGACCCACAGAAGATGAAGTAGAAGGACCCGCATTGATTTGAGAAACAATCGGTTTGCTTCGTGTAGAGCGGACCTTGGACTTGTTTTCTATGATCTGTAAAGCTTCTTTTGTGGTTCTACTCAAGAAATTACCTCCCGCGGAGGCATTGAGAGAATCCTGATCAGCTTGGCTCACGCCATTGTAGAAAGTATCGAGTTGCATCAACTCGGAGAAACCATGATGTGGACACTTGCGAAGTAATTCTTTGAAACGATCCCACGCTTCACCAAAAGATTCATCATATTTCTGAGTGAACTTGGTGATTTCGTTCTTAAGACTCGTGGTCTTGGAAGGTGGGAAGAATTCATTCACAAATTTTTTCACAAGATCTTCCCATGTCTCAATAGATCTAGGAGGTTGTTTTTCAAGCCAAATCCGGGCTTGTCCCTCCAGTGAGAATGGGAAGAGAAGAAGTTTTATTGCTTCACAAGGGACATTCTTGTACTTGATGGTCGAAGTGATTTTATTGAACCATCGAATGTGAGCATGAGGATCGTCCCTCTCAAAACCGTAGAATTGACTTGAGGTCACAAGATTGAGTAACCCGGTTTTGAGCTCGAAATTATCAGCCACGATGGCTGGAACAACAATGGCATCTCCGTAACCCTCGGTGGGTGCTTGGAGAAGCTCACACATGGGGCGGTCTTCCGCCATGGTGACAGTGGGTGTGGCAACAGTACGGATCTCAGATCCGACTGTTGGTGCAGAACGTCTACGAGGTCTTCAAGGTTTCCGGACAAGCTCACGTAATGGGCTAGTGGACCTTGAAGAACGAGTGCGCATGCACTAGGGATAAAAACCAATCAAAACAAAATCGAGGCAAATCCACAGTGAACTTAAACCAATAATCACAAGCAAGTGGCTTCTTTAAGAAAGGTACACCACTCACAGGGATACAAAGGTAAGTTTTAAATCTTTGGTTTGGGAACTTATTATGTTCACACCCCCAGTTGGTAGGTGTTCTGTCTTGGTTTGCGACGGTTAGTTTTTATGTATTATTATTATTCACAAGAAAAGACAGATGTTTTTGTGTTTTGTGTATGGGTGAAAAACTTTTGGACAATATTTTTGGTATCGTCTCGTAATCTAAAATCGTTTCTCTTTAAGAATCACCTTAAAAGAAAACCGATTCAGAAAACGTTACGATCTGTTTTGTTGTTTTTAATTTTTTTTGGTGTTTTAACACTTTAGGAAAAGTGTTAGTGACTTTTTTATGTTTTGATTTGAAATTTACAAAAGTGGTGGTATTTGTACAGTGATGATGGTGAGATAACACTAATCTCAAAAGACGCTGCAGAAACGCGCACACCTCCCCGGCAGCGGCGCCAAAAATTGATTGGAGCTAAACAGTCAACCTAAATTGACCAGTGAATGGTCAACAAAGTCAAACTACCTAGACCAATGCTCTGTGGAATATAGGGTTTCCCTGGGTCGTTATGTCCCGACAAGGTGTGAATTGTAACTGAGCGTACTTTGTGATCGGGTGATTATTCACAGAAAAGGTTGGTTATGAGAATTATTTGGAAATGATTAACAGATATAGCTTAGGAAAGCTATGTGATTAATTACTGGAACTTAGATTGAGAAGAAATTACTTAAAACCTAAAAACCATACGTTTGCTGAAAACGTAAACAAACGTACGTGAAATAAAAGTGAATGAGGTGATCTGAAAAGGCTACTGGTATGAAAATGGTATTTTTACAAACCTAATGATTAAAGAAAATTTTTGGAAATTTAAAATTAATTTTTACACTATTTTTATAATTACTATTAATTAAATACTAATTCCCTAATTACTTTTTAATTAATTAAATTAACCTAAATTACAAATAAATATGAAATTAACCTAGAAAAATGAAATTTAAACTTAGAAAAATCTAAAACACTATAAAACTAATTTTAGAAATGAAAATATATTTTTAAGACTTTTTAACTAATTATTACTAATTATTAACTAATTATTAATTACTTTTAAATT
Source organism: Artemisia argyi (assembly GCA_030686995.1). Classification (NCBI taxonomy): domain Eukaryota; kingdom Viridiplantae; phylum Streptophyta; class Magnoliopsida; order Asterales; family Asteraceae; genus Artemisia; species Artemisia argyi. The sequence goes on from CM060706.1 coordinate 119,073,729, forward strand.
ATCCTAAATTCTAATTAATTATTAAATTACACTAGAAAATTGAAAATAAAATTTGGAAAAATAAAAAATAACTAAAAACTAATTTTAAAATTTAATTTATATTTTTCTGATTTTCTAATTAATTATTATTAATTATTAACTATTTAATAATTATTATAAACTAATTTAAATTAAGAAAAATACTAAATGATGCAAGAAAAATCTGAAAAAATTACAGAAATTACTTTTATATACCAGAAGCCTAGGAAAAATATAAAAATGGAAATTGCTTATAAATAAGCTGAGGTGATAAGCCAATTGGCTTAAATAGAAGCTATCACTTCTATTAAGTTGGGCTTTTTGGGATTTTTCTTTTTCAAACTTGCTTATTAGATGATATTAAGCAACTTTTGTGAAGTGAGTTAGCTATGAGCTCAGAAATAAGCACTCCAAGTGCTTATTGCTTGGACAGTTGACTTTGGTCAACTGTCAAAGCTAAAAGCTTTGAAATAAGCTTTCAGCTGAGACCAGTGGTCGTTTGAGATGCAAACAAGTTTAGTACAATTGAAATAAGCTAAAAGTCACAAGTATACACACTGATAAGCTTCAAATAAGCAAATAAGCAAACCACAAAAATTGAGTCTGAAACAGGTTCAAATGGGCAACTTACAAGTCATGTGGGATCAACTAGAGACTTTGGAAGCCCAAGCAAAGTAATAAGCCAAGAAGGTGGAGTGAAAAGCTATCTAAAAAGCCAGGGTACACCCTCTGGGTCCCATAGGTGAGGTCAGGGGGAGGGTTGAAAGTTAGGGGTAAAAGCTAATGACTCAGCTTTACTCAGTTGATGGCCAAACTACAAAGGACTTGCAGCCCTACTAAATGGCTTCTACACTACAAAATAAGCTCAGGGTATTGAAGCTTAGCTTATTGGCTTTCCAATGAGCTGAAAATCTAGGTTTGGGGCCCACTGAGTAGGCCTGTGGGGTCCACTCAATGTAGGTGAGTGAAACTGAGTTTGTGCACAGGGCAAGGGCTTTGCCCTGCAGGTGTCTTTGAGGGGTAGAAAGGTCCACAAATAAAATTCACAAAAATCAAACAATTGTAGGAATCAAAAGTTCAGCTGGTAGACAATACCCACAACAAATTTCAAGTCTTCAAACTAAGTAGAAAAATCTACAAAATTCACCCAAGATTTGGGTTTTTCTACTTTATACACTTTTGACTTTTTTAGAAAACTTTGGTATTTGACTTTTATGAACTTTGGTAGCTTCTAATTATCTAAAAACATGTTAATAGGCTAGAAAAGGGTTGATTTTGGTTAAAGCAACACCTTATGCTAAGTTGTGAAAGGTTATGGACTTAAAATCCAACACAGTTAACTGTGTGGGTGAGATTTCTTGTGATTTGACCTTTGTTACTAATAGCACTTGGTTTTTATGGTTTACTTGACCTAAGACAACTTAAAGTGACATGCATGAACCAATGATTCTAACTGTAACACAGGAATCAGTGGGTAAGGCCACTGATCCAAACACTCCTTTTAAAACAAAAATATGATGAAACTAAGTGTAAATGTGATCACAACCTTGTCTACTGATTACCACTATCCTAATAAGCAATGATAAAACTAATAAATCACAAATAAGCAATAGCAACACTATTACACTATAAATAGCAAGATAGGTGAAATTTCAACTCACAAAAGCCATCCAAGCTTAGTTCAAGAACCAAGGACCCAAGGAACCAACCTAATGACCTCCCATGAGATCTCTAACCCACTGCCATCCATGATAAACAGTGCTCCATGCTTGTCTTCTTCCTTTTTCACAATTTTTTTATTTTATTTTTATTTTTCTGAATTATTGCTATTTTTCTAAAAGCTTGATCTTAATTAACACAGAAGCTGATACAACTTCTAAAAACTTGTTATTTAGGCTTATGAAACTAAATTAAAGCTTTAAAACACTTGAGGAAATGTAAACAACACACTTGAAATTCAAACTTAAAACTTGAAAATTAAAATTGATATTAAACTTAAAACTTTGAATTACATTGACTGAAATTAGAGTACAAATGATAAAAGAAAGATTACAAGACTAAATTACATACTACACACTTTTTTTTAGGCTCATATGAGCTACAATATATATAACGAGATACAAAATGCTCACAAGCTTCTCCCACATGGCTTCCTTTTGAATTTTTTAAGTCCCAACAGCTTTCTCTTTGACCCTTGACCATATCCTCACCATTCAATTATAATTTGATCAGTCCTAGCCATTGGATTGAATTTTCCCGCCAAAAGAACAATGGGGCAATTCTGAGTGTTATGGTTGGGGGTATTAATTGTGGTGGTGGGGCTTGGTTTGGTTGGTGAACACATTTATTGTGGGGGGCTAAGGTGGAGGGGGGAAGCATGTGGGAGAGACAATGTCTCCCTGGTTTTGCGTTGGGATGTTGGGGGGAAGAAGGTGTTGACTGGGGTGTTTGACCCGCGTTGACCGATTGACCGGGGGTAATTATAAAAAGGGGGTGGGCTTTGGTTGGGCCTAGGGGATGGATTGGGCTGGGGATGGTTTGGTTTGGATATTGGATTTGTTATTAATAATAAGAGAGGGTCCGTTTGGTTTTGGTTATCACAAGGACCAATTTTGTAATTTTGTCAAAGATGAGGACTGAACTTGTAATTTTTCCAAATTGCTTCCAAGGACCAAAAATGCCAATCATCAACAAACCAAGAACCAATTTTGCATTTTTCCACATTTCAAAATTTCCCAGGGACCTATTTTGCCATTTTTGAAAGTACAGGGACCTAACCTGTAATTTTGGAAATTTATGACCCAAGCATGATATTTTGTGATTTTTGACTTTCAAAACCTTAGGTTGACTTTTCCTTTCAAAATAAATGCATAGGGACTATTTTTGACAAGTTTTGAAACTTGGGGGACTGAAACTGCCAATATTGCAAACTTTGTACGTTTTTCATTTGTTTTTGCTCATTTTGCATTTAAAACACATAAAACACAGTCCCTGGGATAATTTAAGTATTTTGATAACTTTTTGATTGTTTTTTTATGTTTTGGCAGTTTAAATACGACAAAAATGATGAGTGTTTGAGCACTCATCAGTAAGCATAGCTTGGATCCAATGCTCTAGTTTTGGCATCCTTCGGGATGGCCTAGCTTGCCTTTTTTGCATGGTTGTTAGCTTGACTTCACCGGCATGGTTTGCCTATATCCGCATGTATGGAAGTATCCTTCGGGATAACTTAGCTTGCCTTTCATGGCATGGTTGTACAGCTTGCCTTATGGCATGGATGATAGTTATTGCATCCTTCGGGGTGGCCTAGCTTGCCGCGAGGGCATGGATATTACGGTATCCTTTGGGATAGCTAGCTTGTCTTTATGACATGGATGGAAAGTTAGAGAGATTGGATCCGGGGCTAGACAAGATGGAAAGTAAAGTAAGTATGATTGTTATGTCGGAAGTACGTGAGTAGAATGATTTATAATCTCCTTATTTAAATAGATTGGGACGCCTCTTCATTTAGATAAAGAAATTGTAAATCGCCGAACCATAAGTTTATAATTCCATACTTACATAGATTGGGATGCCTTTTTATGTGAATAAAGAGTTATAGACGAGTGGGCTTATGTGTAACCGATATGGCACGAATACGAGTAGAGAAATGAGAAAGTGAAAACTAAAATGAGTTAGACGTCATGAGACAAGAGATTAGATATAAATAAAACATATAGCAGCATTAAGGTTATGTGTGAAGCTTAAGATAGACACCTAAAATGAGTTTGTGTATTAAGTTGAGAAGATAATGGGTAAGCATTCCCAAGATTTAATAATAAAGGTTGCTTAAGTGATGCGTGAGAAAGATTTTGAAGTACCTTTTATTTACCATATATAAATTTTGAAATAAGTCACCGGTTTTTGGAAGTAAATACGTGTTGGTATTATGTAAAATGTGAAATTAACCGTTATATGAGTATATGTCGTGTTAGTGCATTGGTGAATGACATGGAAATAATGTAGAAGTTTGACTTATATAAAGTCAAATAGTAGATTTCCTCCGAATGGCAAGTCGTCATTGTTGGAAATTTTAGATAAACTTGTGATGAGAAGTGTAGTTTATAGCGGATTATGAGTAGTGATTGTGTTATGGTAAGATTAGAATTGTAATATCATATAGATCGTTGTAATGAAATGACTATGGATTTGAAAGTATGAGAAGGGTGACTTAGTTTTGGATAGCAATAGACAAGAGATTTCGGGGACGAAATATAAATAAGGGGGTAGAATTGTTAGACCCGTTTTCCGAGTACTTGGACCCCACCCTAGATGAAATGGAATAAGGGCCTTACGCGATTGGTTAGTCAACGAATGTTGCGTAGTGGTCAGACCCGAAGGTCAAAGTGATGGTCAACGAATATATTAGATAGTTATGAAAGTATTATGAGGCTCAATTAGAAGAAAATAGAATCAAGGGGCCTAAGTGGTCATAGACCATAAGTATTGTGATATGTAGTGTGGCTAAAGTTGAACGAATAAGACTTGAAGGGCCATTCTTGCCAATGGCCCAAACTTGTGTAAGTGTATATATATATATATATATATATATATATATATATATATATATATATATATATATATATATATATATATATATATATATATATATATGTATATGTATAAATGTGTGTGTGTGTGTGATGCGTGGTATTGCGTCCTCACAAAAGGTTTTACCTCTCAAAGGATCTTGAGAAGCTTGCAATCCCCACCAGGCAGTGTACCTGACCGTTGTAGTATAGTAAAGTGGCAAGTACCGGGGGATTGATCGTTCAACTCAAAAAATAGTGTTCGTTAGGATTGAAATTAATCTAACTAGGTCTAGAGGTTAGGGAGGATTCTTTTTGTATTTTTATAGTTTTTTAGAAAGCAAGTAAAAATCTCGGGTTTTGGAAGAAGGGGCGGAACTTGTTGCTAATCAACTAACCCAAAAGCTACTACTTAAACTAATGTGTAGGAAAATAAACTAGGGTTCTACGAGGGAAGTGAAGCGTATCTACCTATGATATATTACTCCTTGCTAGTTATCCAATTCTACCTATTGAATTGTCACATCCTCGTTTTAATTGACGGGTTGTATTCCTTAATACCATTCGTGGGGCCGTGTACGATCTTCCCCAACTCTATAAGCTTCTACCTCTTCCTATGTTGAGCCGACTACAAGCTCCTAACATGGCCTCCTTAGTAGTTACTAATGCATTAAATACAACCAATTAATCGTAGTACACATCCGATTCATGTTTCTTAAGACGTTCAAGCATGTTACCAATTGGAAGTCTCCCAGTTTTCCTAAGCCTAACATCGATAAACATTCAACCAAAACAAGAAACAATAGGAACGAAGAATTATAAACTAAATCAACTAGACCTATTGAAGTTGTCACACCTTAATTGATGAAGATAGACACAACATCAACAAAGAAATCAACAAGATCTAATCAATTATATACAAGTTTCACACGATCATAAGTAGACACAAGTTGAATTAGCCAAGTATGATGAATGGAGAACAATCAACACTAACAATGAAAGACATAATTTATTAACAAACCAATACAAGATGTTTATGGAGTGATTGAAACCCTCTAAGTTACTGGAAAAACACCTACCCTAACCCTAAAATCAGACCTAGGGTTGGGGGCTTACAAAAAGTGAAGTTATGATGTTATATTTATAGGCAATGTTTCTTTCGGCAAGGCTTGACAGCGTCAGCCCTAACAAATGACGGCGTCAGCCCGCCGTTTTCACCAAATCGAATATTTTTTCATCCTCTTCGCGTGGGCTTTTGAATCACCCAAATCCAAGTTCGTATGAAGATTTTATGGCCAAAACAGTAACAGCTACTCCGCGCACGAGTTGTGATTGTCTTGATCATCTTGTGACGGTTTCACTAAGGTTTCTTCTTGTGCAAGCCTTATTCCTGACGTCGTCACTCTATATCATCTGACATCCTCAGGTTAAATCCTGACGCCGTCACCTTCAAAAGTCTTCTCGGACGTCTCTTTTTGTTTTATAACGAAACGGCCTTGGTGAAATTACACGTGACGCCGTCACGTGTAAATGTGTTGAAAACTTTCTGGCCCGTCAAGTGTAAAAGTATCCACCTCTTTTCCATAACGTGAAGCCGTCACATGCAATACGTGATGCCGTCAGGTACTATTTCCAGCTTGATTTGGAGACTTTGCCGTTTTCTTCACTTTTCGCTCCAAAATGCTTCCTTTTCCAGATTTCTTCTCCAAAGTACCTAAAATGACAAAATGAATGATTTAGGGCAATATTTGATCAAATAATCTCGACTTTGGGCATAAATGACCCCCTAAAAGCCGTACACTTTTCGTCTCATCAAATACCCTTACACTTGAGATTTGCTTGTCCTCAAGCAAATGCACTTTTATTCTAATCAAAATACAAGCTAGGGGTCATTTAACACTAATATAAAAGCAATTATAACAAATAATCGTTCCACTTCAACCAAAACAAGCACGGAAATTATACATTAGCACCTCACAAATAGTGTTTAGATACTCACATCTCTCGGGTGTAATAAAAGTATATATCACAATATGAAAATAGAAAATATCTCTCACTACCTGTCATAGCAAATAGATTACCATAGGCTTGGGAAATGATCAAACCTCCACCACTTAGCGTAAGCACCTAGGATAAAGTATCAAAGAGGTCTTTTAAAAGGGTTATAACGTGAGGTGTAGGGATATGATAAACACGGTTTTGTTGGTTAAAGGCAATCTTTACTGGTGGCGAGTTAATCATATTGGTCAATTACATGTACAATGTGGCGTTGCTAAGCCAAGACTCGACTCAACTTAAGCTAATCATAAACTAACAAAACATAAAATAAACATAAAAGGAAACGGGATGGTAGTCCGTATGTTTTTTTCTCTTTTTTTTTTTCTTTTTTTTTTCTTTTTTTTTCTTGATTTTTTGATTTTTTATTATTTTTTTTATTTTATTATTTTCTTTGTGTGCATACACTCTTGCCCTACCATCCAAAATAATACATCGTAGGGAATTTGCATTCCCCTTACACTTAAACTTTTACATACTTTACAATCAACTATTCTAATGACTCGAATTAAGACAATCAAAACACTTGGAGTACTTTTTAAGATTAACGCACATATGGGGGTAATAATTGACGTCTTCCCCAATACTCCATAACAATAGTACTTTACCCATGAGTCCTAATCGTCCCAAAACAAAATGTACAAGATATGACTCGACTTAGCAACCGTGTAATCAATTAGACAATTAACTAAGGGTTTAAACATGTAACAATAATGCACTAAAGATGAGTGCATACAAGGAAGGCTAAGGCTATTTGGTTGCACATTTGGGGTGGATTGTAAAAAAAAATTTTCTTTAAGTAAAATGCTTAAAGTTAGAAACGAAAAGATAGGCTCGGAGGGGTGTACTAGGGGTATCGTGTACTAAAAATGAGTACAACGCAAAGGTGTGGGAAAAATTAATTGACTTTACTAGTCAAGTAGTTTGACTTCATTGGTCAAGTAATTATGATATGGGTTTAAACACAAGGGTGATCCTAATGCCTCTTATCATGTAGTAAATCCTACTACACGAATGTAGTCTCACTAGCGGTCTCGGGATGCATCACTAACGCAAGTTCTAGAATCTAAGTACTACCGGTACACTCATAAGCATCTTTTCCTAACAAATCTAGGGGCGAACCTCACATATTTGGGGTGAAAAATTTTGAGTGGTACGGTTTTTCGTGCTAGTCATACAACTCCTATCCATGAGACGCTTATTGAGGCTAAAGCTTCACTCCTAAATGTTGTTAAAAATTTTTAATTTGGCGCTAAAATTGCCCTAACAAGTATTTCTCTTAGTTTTATTACACACCTACTATTGAACAAACAAACTCAAGTGCAATTGCATTCTCTAAGGTATCATCATTTACCCTCCCCTTACACTTAGGCTGAACATTGTCCCCAATGTTCAATAAAAATGATGTAAAAGTAATGAAGGTAAAAGAATGAAACAAATACTCCCCTGATTCGTTTGGTGTGGATAATGTGATAACATGGTTAGATCCTCCTCCAAGAGAATGAACATTGAAAGCTTCCCCCCAGAAATATAAATCATCTTCTTGTCCAATATAACCTGTAACTAACAAACATAAAAACCAAAGCATCAAACCGAACAAAGAAAAACCACAACTAGATGTAATTCCAGACTTAGAAATAAAAACAAAACAATTAAAGGATATGATACTTGTAGAATGAATTACAAATAGGAACTCATAAAATATATCCACAAGTATTGACACACAAAGAAGATAGAATAAATGCTAATCACGAATTGTGAATTTTTCATGTTCGAAATTCGTTCTTTTTAACAAAATAAAAACTTCCATACACTTATCTTTTTGTAAAATACCTTTATATGCAATTAAGACGAGGTTAAAAACAAAATAAAGCATTTTCACAAATTATTCGAAACATGAAAATTAAACAACTATGATTAAGCATATATATCACAAACAAACATATAAAATAAAAAACATCAAACAATTAAAAACATGGGTTGTTGCCTCCCAAGAAGCGCTTGTTTTTGTTCGAGTCTCGAGCCTGACTCTACCCTTATTTAACGAAAATAGGGGAGGTTTTCCCTACACTTAGGATTAAGTGTGGGTGGAAGTAGCGATACACACCCTTAGGGTGGAAATATGCTACGTGAGGTGAAGGGGGTGAGTGAATGGTGTCCTTTATCTTAAAACTACCCAGATAATAAGGGTTGATGGGTGGGTCGGTTCCTCTTTTGTCTCCTAGATGTAAATCTAAGGATGGGAAGTTATGTAAAGATTGAGGTTCCGGTTCATCAACACTAGGAAATTCCTTAGAACTAGGAGTAAGGTTATCATTACAAGTATTCAAACCTATATCCTCTAGTGGTGCTTGGTCCAAGGGTTCTACCTCAATTAGGGTTCCTATAGTCTCTTCTACTTCTTCCGGGTAAGTCACGGGCGGTGTGTATGCCTCAAATGATGGTGACTTGTGGAGTACTTAGAGGGCTTTTGTTATTTTCCTCATCATTCCTCGTATCAAAATCACCTATATGTTCATCCTGTATTATGGTAGTGCCTAACCATGACATGCACTTAGGGGGCTCAACTCTACCTTCATGTGTGTTGTATGTCTTGGTGAAATCTATCCCGCTCATGCAACTAGGTAGTCCAACACTAACCATCTCATAATATTGATTTGATTCTAAGTTAATGTTCTTAGAAACTAGGTCATCTTACTCATATGAATCCACCAATTCGTTGAACTTATGGGTCATGGTTAGGAAGCTTTCTTCAAAATTCATCCAACGGGTCTCACTAAAAGGAATTGATCCTGATAACGATCATCTAATAGAAATCACACATGCATAGAATTCATCAAACCTATCTAAATTTACCCCCAACTCCTCTTGGATGTCACTGAGATCACACAAAAATTCATTGGAATGATAGGAAGCAAATCTATTAGTGAAATATAATTGTTCCTCTATTTTCAATGATCTAAACGGAATTTCATCCGCCATAGTGACAAGTGAAAATGGTTTTACAAATAAAGGGCACAAAGAAAAAGATAGACTACAAGAAAGCTAATAAAATGAAAATAAAAATCTCACTAAAAAGGAATCTAATGAGTTGACCTAATCAAAATAAATTTCAACCTAAACAATAACTATTCCCCGGGCTGCGGTGCCAAAAACTTGATGCGTGGTATTGTGCCCTCGCAAAAGGTTTTACCTCTCAAGGGATCTTAAGAAGCTTGCAATCCCCACCAGGCAGTGTACCTGACCGTTGTAGTATAGTAAAGTGGCAAGTACCGGGGGATTGATCGTTTAACTCAAAGAATAGTGTTCGTTAGGATTGAAATTAATCTAACTAGGTCTAGAGGTGAGGGAGGATTCTTTTTGTATTTTTATATTTTTTTAGAAAGCAAGTAAAAATCTCGAGTTTTGGAAGAAGGGGCGGAATTAGTTGCTAATCAACTAACCCAAAAGCTACTACTTAAACTAATGTGTAAGAAAATAAACTAGGGTTTTATGAGGGAAGTGTATGATATATTACTCCTTGCTAGCTATCCAATTCTAACTATTGAATTGTCGCATCCTTGTTTTAATTGACGGGTTGTATTCCTTAATACCATTCGTGGGGCCGTGTACGATTGATTCGCCTCAAACGGTCAGATAATTATTGGTCAACCACTTGTGATTGGTCAAGTATAATAGTCAAACAGCTGAGGCAAATGCTTCCGTGGAATACAGTGTTTCCCCGGGTCGTAATGTCCCAACGAGGTGTGCGATGTTTTATTATAAACGAATCTGTGATCAGTGAATGTGAACATGAAAGGGTATAAGTATGTGTGAGTGATTACACTAAGGCTTTATAAAACAAAATAACTTAGATAAACTATTTTAAGGATTACGTGAAAGCTAGATAACTAAAACGTATAAACGTACACCAAATTAAAATCAGACGCGACTGCGTACTGAGAAAAAGGTGAGTTTTAAGAAAAATAAACTACAAGGGCTAAAAATGCAAATTATATAAATTTAAACTTAAAATAAAATTAAATTAAAAAGAAAACTATTTTTTAGATTATTTTATTATTTATTATTAATTATTTAATTAAAAACTATTTAACTATTTAATTAAAACTAATTTAATTAAAACTAAAAATGATAAATACTACAAATTAAACTAAAAACTTATAAAAATAATTTCTAAACTTAAAAATGAACTTGAAGAAAGTATAAAAAATAAAAATAAATGTTTTTATCTTTTTATAGATTTTCTATTAATTAATAACTATTTATATTAATTATACTAATTAAACTATTTTAAATTACAAATAATACTAAATTAACTTAGAAAATTATGAAAAAATTTATAAAACTATTTTATGACTTATCAAAGCTATAAAAATATAAAAACTAGGTGTTGCTTTATAAAAATTAATTATGCTATTTAAAACTTATTTATTAATTAATTATTAATAAAACTATTATTAATTATAATAAATACTAAGTTACAAAATAAAAATCTGAGAAAATTATTAAAAATACTTTAACCTAAGAGGAAATTAATAAAAATATAAAAACTCAACTTACTTAATAAAAATCTAAAAATGAAAATTAAAATTAAATTATATTAAATAGAAACTATCACTTATTTTTATGTTGTCTTTTCTGGAATTTTCTTTTACAAAACTATATTATACTTAAAAATAAACAACTTTTGTGAAAACAACTAATTTATAACTTATTAATAAGCTAGATATAAGCTAACAACTTAAGCAGTTGACCAAAGTTGACCAACTAAGCAAATAAGCTCTACTGAGCTTGTGTGGGACCCACTATGGTTAATTCAGATCTAAATAAGTTTAGGAAACTTGTTTAAGCCATAAAATGCTAGTGAAGTCCACTGGATAAGCCAAAAAGCTCAAATAAGCACTTGGCTTCTAGGAATCTGAGACAGATTAGGGACAAAGTTCAAGGGCAAAACTAAGTGGGGTCCACTGGGTGCTAGGTCAAACTAGTGGTCAATGGTTGTTCCCTAGTAGGAGGGGGTTGTAAGAACCTAAGTATGACAGGTGGGGCCCACTGTGGTGGTCACAAATCACCACCAAAGTGGTGGTGACGAACTGAGAACTGCTGCACAGGGGATGAGTTATCCCTGCAGGTGACTTTGAGGGTGAGTGGGGCCCAGAGGAAAATTCCTAAAATTATAAGCTATGTGGGATTCCAAAGTTGAGGTGGTAGTCTATTACCACAACAAGTTTCAATGCCTAGGTCTAATCACATAATTCAAATCAAATCCTTGAAGTTTTGTCAAAACCTGAGAGATGTAAATTTGACTTTTGATGAAAACTTGGAATTTTGACTTTAACCAACTTTGATCCTAATCTATTGACTGATTATGATATAATAAGATAAAAGAGAACTAGATTAAGCTATATTATCAATTTTAGTAACTATTGTGAAAGATTTGAAGACACAAACTCCTCACAGTTAACTGTGAGGGAGTTTAATTTATGATTTTGACTTTTTGTGTTGAAATGACCAAACAAATGACTCAGTTAACTAAACCTATACTAATTTAGTCTAAGTATGCTAAGAACACAGCAATAAAGTACCTAGATCACAGAGTATTCAGCAATGCCAAACACCCTAGTAACCAACTGTTTTGATGATTATTAAAGCTACTGGTGAAATTAAACCACAACACTGATTCCTATTACTATATTATGATTATAGAAGATCAAATGAGCATAAAACTTCAAGAACACAAGTAGAAAACACAGATTTGTCAAGTTTGTGATTTACACAGTGTAATTTTGGTTTTGAGTACAAATGATTTCCAATGAACAAGCAACTGGTTTTAAACTATATTATCAATAACAAATATCTAATAAACTTATAAGAACACTAATTAAGTAGTAATAAGCATGATCAAAGCAAAAAACATAATATTGAAATATCACTTACAAATGGTAACAAGCTGAGAACAATGAACCAATGAACCAAATCAATACCTAGTGTCCCCCATAGGACTCTAATACCATTTTCAATCCAAATGACACCCTGCTCCTTCCTTCTTCTTTGATTTCCACAAATTTTTTATTTATTTTCTATTTTATTGATTTTTCTTGAATTTTTGCTTTTCTATTCTAAACAGCTAAGTAAGGTTTTATAAGACTTAAAAAGGCTTTGTCAGAGCTTATATAAGCTTATGAATTCAATAACAACAACAATTAACAACATACAAGCTTAGTGAGATTTTTGAGATTTTAATGAAAATGCATAAACTAAGACAACAACTGAGACTTGAAATTAATTATTGCAAAAGTTTAAAGATACAATGAAACAACTTAACTGATTACTTAGAAGCTTTAAATTACACTAAGAAGATTAAATTACACTAGTCGACACTACTGTAACTAAAACTAATCTAATACTTCTGGTCTTCTGCTTCATTCCTTCTTTATAGTCACTTTCTGAGTTCCCACATGACCTCTGAGCAAATCTCACTCATTCTGAGCCTTTGATTTAGTCAAAACAATCCCCACCGTTCAAAACTACTTTTTCGCGCCAAAAGGTCTTGGGTGTCAGATTATGCGTGGAGAGGTTTTCAAGGTGTTTGGAATGTTGTGGAGGTGGATGGGAGTGGGTAGGCAAGTGGGGGTTGAGGTGGAAGGCCAGGTGGAGGGTGGTTTTGGTAGCAGCGGTGGAGATGGTGGTTTGGGAGGGAAGTGGTAAAGGGTGAGTGGTGTTTGACTTGGGCGTTGACCCGGTTTATATTAAAGTGGGGGGTGGACTGGGCTAAGGTTGGGCCTTGTGGATTGAACTAGGATAATGGGTGGGTTTTTATATTTGGATTGGTTTGGTTTTTATTATAGTAAGGATCCGTTTGGTTTATTTCACACAAGGACTAAATTTGTAATTTGTACAAAGTTGAAGGTTTGGTTTTGTAAGTTTATCAAAGTTCTCACAGGGACCAAACTTGACAAGGGTGAATAGTACAAGGGTATTTTTGATGTTTTTCATTTTTTTAAATACCGGGGACTATTTTTGCCAAACTGTGAAACTTCAGGGACTATTTATGTAATTTTACCAAACTTCACATCCAAGGACCATTCCTGCAAAAGATTAATAGCACAAGGACCAAAATTTATTTTTCTCAAAGTTTTTATATCCCAGGGACCATTTATGTCAATATCCAAAGTACAGGGACTAAAATTGTAATTTTATGAAACTTTGCACCAAAGGACTAAATATGTAACTTTATGATTAAAAAGGACCTTTGGTGATTTTTTCAAGTTTTTAGAATAACCAGGGACTAGTTTTGCCAATTTATGAAACTTGAGGGACTGAAACTGGCAATTATGCAAACTTTGTACGTTTTTCATCTGTTTTTGCATATTTTGCATTTGAAACATATAAAACACACTTGTAAGATATTTTAAGTATTTTGATGCATATTTGAGTGTTTTTGTATGTTTTGGCAGCTCAGATTGGTATAAAATGATGAGTATTTAGACACTCATCAACGATCTTCCCCAACTCTATAAGATTCTACCTCTTCCTATGTCGAGCCGACTACTAGCTCCTAACATGGCCTCCTTAGTAGTTACTCATGCATTAAATACAACCAATTAATCGTAGTACACATCCGATTCATGTTTCTTAAGACGTTCAAGCATGTTACCAATTGGAAGTCTGCCAATTTTCCTAAGCCTAACATCGATAAACATTCAACCAAAATAAGAAACAATAGGAACCAAGAACTATAAACTAAAACAACTAGACCTATTGAAGTTGTCACACCTTAATTGATGAAGATAGACACAACATCAACAAAGAAATCAATAAGATCTAATCAATTATATACAAGTTTCACACAATCATAAGTAGACACAAGGTGAATTAGCCAAGCATGATGAATGGAGAACAATCAACACTAACAATGAAAGACATAATTAAGATAGAATCAACAAACCAATACAAGATGTTTATGGAGTGATCGAAACCCTCTAAGTTACTGAAAAAACACATACCCTAACCCTAAAATCAGACCTAGGGTTGGGGGCTTACAAAAAGTGAAGTTATGATGTTATATTTATAGGCAATGATTCTGTCGGCAAGGCTTGACGGCGTCAGCCCTAACAAATGACGGCGTTAGCCCGCCATTTTCACCAAATCAAAGATTTTTTCATCCTCTTCGCGTGGGCTTTTAAATCACCCAAATCCGAGTTCGTATGAAGATTTTATGGCCAAAACAGTAACAGCTACTCCGCGCGCGAGTTGTGATTGTCTTGATCATCTTGTGACGGTTTCATTAAGGTTTCTTCTTCTGCAAGCCTTATTCCTGACGTCGTCACTCTATATCATCTGACATCGTCTGGTTAAATCCTGATGCCGTCACCTTCAAAAGTCTTATGGGACGTCTCTTGTTGTCTTATAACGTAACGGCCTTGGTGAAATTACACATGACGTCGTCACGTGTAAATGTGTTGAAAACTTTCTGGCCCGCCAAGTGTAAAAGTATCCACCTCTTTGCCATAACGTGACGCCGTCACATGCAATACGTGATGCCGTCAGGTACTATTTCCAGCTTGATTTGGAGACTTTGCCGTTTTCTTCACTTTTCGCTCCAAAAACGTCCAAAATGCTTCTTTTACAGATTTCTTCTCCAAAGTACCTAAAATGACAAAAGGAACGATTTAGGGCAATATTTGATCAAATAATCTCGACTTTGGGCTTAAATGACCCCCTAAAAGCGGTACACTTTTCGTCTCATCAGTGTGTGTGTGTGTGTGTGTGTGTGTCTATCAATAAGTTTCTAGACAACTCTATCATCTTCAGGAGTGTCTTGGATGTGTTGGCTTAGAAAAAAAATAGGAGGGAAGAAATAGCTTGTAGATGAAGGGTTTGATTAGTGAATGATTCTATATCAAGAGATAAGCCCTCTCAATGATCTCCTCAAGTAAGCAACCTCTACATTCTCGATTATGTTGAAGTTAAGGCTTATAATTGATGTGGGTTTTCATCGTATGATCATATGATGATATGGGAAGGATGATGAGTAAGTTATGGTGGGCTTTATCTAAACCCTTGTTTATGTTATTGATTGTTATGTTACTAGGTTTTGGCAAATGATTGATTTGTAGCTTAGCTTGGATGATCATGGTAAGTAATTCGGTTAATATATGTTTAATATGGATATTTGCATATTATGTGATTATGAGTTTAGGTGTTATGATTATAAGTGTTTGGATTGGATATTGAGACATAATAGTAGACTTGCTTATTTAGGCGACTTGAATGATAGATTATGATTATGGAATGGCTAAGGTATGGTTGATGTTATTATGTGTTCAAGGCTAAATGGCTATGTAGTTATAGTATGTAATGGTTGCTATGGTTTTGATACAAGATTTGAATGTTATGATGTATTGGACTAGTGTAAAGTACTCATATTACTTATATGTTGATTGAAGTCTTAATCATGTATTAACTTAGTTACTTACTAAGCGAAAGCTTATTGTTTAGTTGTTTAACCTTTTTTGTAGGTTCTTGTGATTGTGGACGGCTTGTAATGAAGAGTAAGGTTTGACTATACGGAAGGCTAGAAGGTAGCTTGTGTTTAGGAGCTTAGGTAGAATATCGAGTTTAATATCAACGTTGTACCCCCGTTGGTCTTTTAATGGTTTGTATGTATGTCGCCGAGTGTCAAGGTTCATGTTAGGGTCGTTAAAGTGTTTTAGTTGTCAAATGGTATGTTATTGCTATGGTTAAAGTGTATGTGTTAAGTTTAAAAGGGGTGTTTGGCGTAGTGTCTATTTATATCGATTTTAGGGTTCGACGGGTCAAATGGTTATGGAAATGATCTATTGATGCGTGGTTTTGCAACTTTGCAAAAGGTTTTACCTCTCGAGGGATCTCGAGAAGCTTGCATTCTCCACCAGGCAGTGTACCTGACCGATGTAGTATAGTGTAGTGGCAAGTACCGGGTGATTGATCGTTCTACTTGGGGAATAGTGTTCTTTAGGATTAAAACTTAATTAAACTAGGTCTAGAGGTGAGGGATGATTCTTTTTGTATTTTTATGGTTTTATGGAAAGCAAGTAAAATCTCGGGTATTGGAAGAGTGGGCAAAATTAGTTGCTAGTCAATTAACCCAAATAACTACAAATGCAATAAAAATAAAATAACAAGAAAATAAAATGTGAGAAAAACCTTATATGGAGAGAAACGTGTTTACTTAGATTTCACTACTCCCTAGCTATCTTTCATTAATTGATTAGTTTGTTACAATTGCGTGGATGACGGGTTATATTCCTTAATACCATTCGTGGGGCCGTGTACGATCTTCCCCAACTCTATAAGCTTCTACCTCTTCCTATGTCGAGCCGACAACTAGCTCCTAACATGGCCTTCTTAGTAGTCACTTATGCATTAAATATAACTATTAAAATCATAGTACACATCCGATTCATGTTTTTTAAGACGTTCAAGCATGTTACCAATTGGAGATTAGCCAGTTTTATTAAGCCTAGCATCGAAATCATTCATCCAACAACAATTAATAACAATCAATCAATCAATAATCAATAGCTAAGTTTCATTACATCTAAGCAAACAAACCTAGCCTAGCATGTTAATATAAAGACAAGCATAAGATAGAATCAAACAACACATAGACAAATTGAATGATTATTGGAAAACTTATATTTAATTACTCATGGATGAAAGAAGGGTTTGAAACCCTTATAAAAAGGATAAAATTCGTCCTAGGGTTTATGGTGAAGTTCCTCCAAAAGTTCTCTCTCTAATGAATGAAAATTAGAAAACTATATATAGAGAATATAATCTGACGGCGTCACGTTATACATGTGATGCGGTCAACTCCCAGCCAATGCTTTCCTCGGATTACCTAGATCCAGATCTGACGCTGTCACCTTATAATCTTCACTGGCCGTCACCTTATAGATTGTACGTGACGGCCTAGGCGTCACAAAGGGTGACGTTGTCACTCTTTAAACCCAAAAAACTTTCTGGCACGTCTCGTGTAAACTTCATATCCACCTCTTTGCCAACACGTGACGCTGTCACTTTAAGAGTGTGACGCCGTCAGGTACTGTTTCTAGCTTGATTTTGGAGACTTTGTCGTTTTCTTCACTTTTCGCTCCAAAAACGTCCAAAATGCTTCCTTTTCCAGATTTCTTCTCCAAAGTACCTAAAATGACAATAAGAACGATTTGAGGCAATATTTGATCAAATAATCATGACTTAAGGCTTAAATGACCCCTAAAAGCGTAACACTTTTCGCCTCATCATCTATTATGTTATGTTAATCAATTCTGGAAGTTTTTGTGATATGTCGATTTATAGAAGTCGGTTTTCCGGAATTAAAGTAAAGTATTAAGATATGTTTATTTTGAAATTGTTGCTGCAGGTATCATATGACCATATGAGATATTTAATATAGATATGCTTGACTCAGTGGTTTGTAAAGTTTCTGATATGATGTCACACCCCGCCACGGCGGAAACGCGCGGGTGTAACTTCATGGATATCATCACAACACCTGGTGTCTAAATAGAGAATAACTACATGCACATAAATAGAGCAATGTACAAACACAAAGTGTTGTAACAATACCCCCAAAATAAAATAGCCAAAACAAAACATACATCCAAACATAGATGATAAACCACTTCTAATGCAACTAAAGTCTCGTCTATCCACATCCTTCTATCTTATCCTTAGAAAGCTCACCAAAAAATGATGCTTAAAACGTCAACATAATGTTGGTGAGATTCATAGGTTTAAGACTCAAACACACTAGGCAACCAAAATCACTGTGATTACAAAATATAGCTGGACAAATAATTATAGTTATCATATAAGCTACATATATTACTAGGCAACATCACACATAAGGCAACATCAGGACGGCTCGTGTCCTCCGATCCCACAATGATTACAACAGGACGGCTCGTGTCCTCCGATCCCACAATAATTACAACATCAGGACGGCTCGTGTCCCCCGATCCCATTAAACCACAATTAGGTCGCATGCGCGAGCAACAGGGTAAGCACCCTCCCAATTGGACCACACAGTTATCACACAACATATTATTACCGTTCACATATAGCATAAATACGATAACATTAAAAGTCCAAGCTTTTTAACACCATACATATAATCACAGTAATTCAAATCATTTAAGACAAGCATCACTCCCATCCCAAGTTTAAAACAAAGTAAAAATATGGGACTATGAACTCACCTTAAACTCCGCAGCTTCCACAAAACAACTCACAATCTATAGCACACAAAAATAATCCACATTACACAAGGTCAAGCTAAAAGCTACAACCCATGTAATACACATATGATGGATGTCTAAGACTCATATGACCCACCATGGATCTCCTAGACAACACACTAACCACTACCATAACTTAATACTCACTAAATCCCTTGCACACTTAAAATCAGAAAATGCAGAATTTTTGGGTATATTCACCCACATAAAATCACGACAAATAAAACTCAAAAACTCACACCAAAAATTTACCTTGGTCTCTCATAAGCATAGAAGCTAATACCAGAAGGCCATGGACCAATAACACACACAAATACTCATAAGAAATTCAAACTTGTCAACTACTCAAATTCGGATCTGAACGCACACCAAAAAGTTTTGATTTTAAATAAATACTTCCACAAGTTTTTATCGCGAATCTTTTTCGTGGTAGTCTAATATAACCTAATACTTAACTATTCCAGAAGGGCTAGTCAAAATACCACTTTTACAACCACATGACACCCTCAAACTTTTACCCAAAATCTGTCCGGGTTTGACAGCTTTGACACCTTAACAAAGAAAAATCAAAAGACCGACTTCCCGACCTTAAAACCGATCGTGGCTAGACTTTTTGGAAAGCTCTTTCATTATACTTCAATTTAGACCTAAAATTCGTGACTTAACTCTTCACCATCTGTTATTTACACTCACATTTTTACAGCCTTACAAATCTGTCCAAACCCTAACTCAATAACTAGCATGTTTTACGCTCAATTCTCTTAACCAATTACCATATTATCAACAACTAATGATCATAACATGTTTTACTTTATTAATTTACAGAAGTTAACACAAACCCTAATCCATCATAATAATTATTACATGAATCATAACAATAATTAATTAATTACACATAAGGGTTAAGGATTTTACATTGATTCTTGATTATTGCTTCACAATTATAAACCCTAATTTTATCCTCCTTCCTTTGCCTCTCTTGAATGACCAAAAAGCAGTAAAAATCGTTCAAGGGGTTTTTGGGTTGGTATATATATTAATTTTGGATAATCCTTGGGCCTAAGAGTCATATTTGGACTCAAATTGGGTTTCCTTTTTCCCCCTTATCCCTTAAATTCGAATTTTACATATATAAAATATATATATTTTTATTTTTTTATTAAATTATTTTATTACACTCAAAACCTCATACTTTTCATATTTTATAAACACCCGTAGCTAATCCTAGCGTCTTACGCGATAAACCTCAGTTTTTACGATAAACCGGAAAATTATCATTTTCAAAACAAAGTTTCCGAAAATAGATTTTTACACTCTTTTATAAGCATAACACATAAAAACAAACTCCTCATAACTTGCTAACGCTCAAATACTTGAACGAAGACTCGTTACGCAAAAACACAAAAACATCAAAACTACACAAGTCATTTCTACACCACAAAGGTGATCAAAATGATCTTTCCCAAACTCCAAACTTTCCAAATCACAATAAAACCATTTACGCAAAGGGATTTAGTGCTAAAACTCACCTATATCACTTCAAACACCTAAGACACACCAAACAAACATCAACCGAGTCAAGACTATCAGTCAAACTGACCTGCCAAAACCACGGTTGTTACATCATCCCCCACTTAGGGAAATCGCGTCCCGAGATTTCAACTACTATAGTCACCACTTACAACAGCGAAAGGAAATTTATGGATTTTTAAGCGGATAAATACCACACCATAAAATCACAGAGAAAGAATCGCAAAATGTCAACCGACTAAATACTCGAATTCACATGATAGAAAGCATTCCGTCACTCCAACGATACACGCAAATAGATAAACTCCCCGATCAATAACACCAACAATCCAAACGACTTCTCACAGGTAGGTACGACACTCTCGAACCAAATGAAAAACCAACTGGTAACCGCAAGATGCACTCACAAATAACAGATACCCATAAAACAAACATTTATGAATACCCCGCATCTAACTTCCACGATCTAAAATCCAACTACAAACGATCTACTTCACCAACCACATCAGCAAACAAAATTTGGGTACTTAAATCTCACCTGATCCTCGCGTTCCCAAGTAAACTCATGACCATGCTTAGAATCCCACCGTACCTTTACCAATATTATCTCACCACACTTTACACTTTTGATCACTCGGTCCATAATCTCAACTGGTTCCTCGACAAAACGGAGAGTCTTGTCAACCTTAATCTCATCTATTGGAACATGCAGACTATAGTATCCGCCAACCACTTCTTTCCATTAGGTACGTGAAACGTATCATGCACTCTACTTCACTCCTCAGGCAAATTCAACTGATATGTCTCAATCCAATCCTTTCCGTAAATCTCAAATGGTCCTACGTATCTCGGTGCTAGCTTGCCTTTCTTACCGAAACGCACAACTCCCTTCCAAGGAGATACTTTTAACCTCACAATATCACCAACACCAAACTCTAAGGGCTTACGGAAATAATCCGCATAACTCTTTTGACGATCTCTTGCTACCTTAAATCTTTCCTTAGTCAGAAAACCTTATTCGTAGTCTCTCGTTTTAGTTCAGGCCCAATTAGTTGGCTTCAATGTTTTAAAAATCACGCCTAAGGCGCGCCTACTCCCTAAATCCCATGAGGCTCTAGCCTTTGGGATTTTTTTAGATCGAGGCTCACGACATGCATGAATCCCGTAAAAATCACAGCGCTTTGGGGATTTTTGCGCTTTAGCGCCTTGGGGATTTGTGCGCCTAGAAGATGTAACGGGGTTTTGGCCTTTTTTTCTTAATAATAAGATATATTTTGGGCTTACATGTTATATACATTTGGCCCTTTAAGTTATAAAGTATCTAATAAACCTAATATTTTAGAAAATAAGTAAAACACACAATAAACAAAGAACTATGCTTTTTTTGTAATCTAATGCCTAAGAATAGTATCTTATTAACAGATACAAATATTGTTTCTTTAGTGTTAAGTGTTACCAAACAAGTATAGATTTTTTGTTGTTGATAGTTGATAGTCTGATACATGGTAATTTGTTAAATTTTATAAGTCATAAACTCATATATTGTAATGTATATTCAAGAATTTAGGGTAGTTCATGGATTCTAATATGTTGCTTGCTTAATATTTTAGGTTTAAATGCAACCTTTGTTAGATGTAATAACTATTAAGTGGCATTGTGCATTGAATATTGATATTTTTGTGTTATTTAAGCTGCATAAGTTGTCACATATGTTATAAAAAAAACTTAAATGTATAGCGCGCCTCATATTTATGAATCCCGCGCCTTGGTTTGCGCCTCGACTTGAGTCTCTTTGACCCCCTTTGCGCCTTAGTGCACCTTGAGCTTTTCAGAACATTGGTTGGCTTGTTCCAACCTTTGCCCATAGAACAGGAAATCTACACTTCTTTCCATACAACTTTTCATATGACACATACTCCATACTAGAATGATAATTGTTGATATAGGAGAACTCAGCTAAAGGTAATTGTATACCCCAGCTTCCTCCAAAATCAAACACACCCATGCTCTCAGCTCACCATCCAATGCCTGATTTGTATTCTCACTTAGTTCACTCATTAAAGAATGATAAGTTGTACTCATCTACATACGCATTCTCAAGACTCCATAACACGTTTACCACTATCGCGAAGTAAGTATTTCATCATGTTTCTTGATGATCAACGCGACACCCCATAGCTCTCTACCAACTCACCGAGCGAAAAGTCTCGCCAACTCCTCTTTAATAAAATCTCCAGGTACCTCTGGCTGTTGCAACACCTTAATAATCGTTGACTACAACCTTTACCTTCAAGCATTTCAAACACTTGCTACAGTATCGGTATTCTCCTTCATACCCCCTCCTCCATACATCTCTTGCTAAGGTAGTAATACATCTTATCCATTGTCGGATGTATCAAATACCTTGCATGGTTGATGTCCTTACGCTTCCTCTTAATGAAACCAATAGCTGGTCCACAAAGTACATTCTTTCATCTTCGTTCCTTTCCATTACGGGTCTAAACCAAGTAATCATTCTTCTTACATGTTCTCATCCTTGAACCTCTCTCTCTAGGCTGTCAACATCATCCTCTTAACTCTGAACTGAATTATCATAATCACTGCTCACCAACATCTAAGTTTCACTCGTTCACTTCCGCTCAGCGCTCTTACCACGATGTCCACCCTTCCTTGACAGTGGCGAATCAGACAATCGTAGTCACTGAGAAATTCCACACCCAACTTCTCTTCTACATATATTAACCTCTCATCAAATATATGCTAAAGATTCTTATGATCTGTGTAGATAACACTTTCTGCTCCATACCAATATCATCTCCAAGTTCTACTCCCCAACTCTAAGTCACGTATCACATAGTTCCTCATATGGTTCTTCTACCTCCGCGATGCCTGAAGAACGTACATCTTGAAGCTGAACTTCTCACTTGGACACTTGACAACATCCTCTTCTTCTTCAACGAACAAATTGATAATCAAAACAACAATCTATCCTAAGTAAACGACGCGAACCATGAAACCGGTCGAACTAAAACATATATCAACGAACTCAAAAAGGGGTACAAATTACCGACTAACGAAGTAACGAACATTAAAATCAAAGCTAAAAAAAAAAAAAAAAAAAAAAAAAAAAAAAAAAAAAAAAAAAAAAAAAAGAGAAATTTTCCCCCAATAAAATAGACACGGATCAAATGTTCATGAAAACCCATACAATGAAAATATAAAATACACGTACCAATAAAACATCCACAAGCGTACCTCAACGAAAGAAACACTCGATGAACCAAATACATAACAAGTTTGGTAAATGAGAACCATAGACAGTTCTTATTCCCTTACTCAACCTTCCCAAAAACAAATGAACACCGTTTTTCACAAGACATATCTTAAACTTATACATTTTTTATAAAATATATATAAACCATTTTATGTAAGACATCAACATAACCATTTTTTTTCTTCACACCTCATTTCGCATAAAAAAAATATTGGTTTCCAACAAACGACCTTGAAACACCCAAAACGAATCGTATAATGCCAAAAGACTCTAACACAACCTCTTAATCGAATGCGAAAGACATGGAAAAATCACGTAATCAAAATAATCCTCAAACGAACTCATACCAGTGAACACTCACACAAATACATTGCAAACCAAATGATGAACTTACAGACTTATTAGTACAACGATCAAACCAAAATCATAGAAAAACACCGATACTTACAGGTCACAAAATATGTCACAAAATTCAATTGGTGTGTGTAAATGAGGGATCAAATATCCACACCAACTCGTCACGAACCAACAATACTCGAAGAATAGTATAACATTCATTCGCGGAATGAATGCAAGGAATAACCAAGAAACAAACCAGTATCCAACAAAACCGAATTCGATTACCCAACACCTATCATAACGTCAAATAGAAAGAATATGGCATCTGTACCATCATGGTACGAATGGAAATGCCAACCCAAAGAATTAGGTATGCAAACGGAGCGTCTAGCAAACGAATCAACTTAAATACCACAACATAAGTACCCACCGATAATTGAGGTATCAACATATGATAGGTAGGATGGAATCTTACCACCTACACACCCCAACATATAACGACTGCCTAAACGGTTAAGAGAATACTTCTCTAACCATACTGCCATCACCAACATGATATCACATACCATCTACCATAACATATAACAACAAACATCAATCAATGCAATAATGATCACAAGTCCACGTGTGTGATACCCTTATAATTATGTTCGCGACCATAGTTATAAGCCTATTCCATACGCATACTTACTTCCAAAACCACACATCTCAATGATAACGCACATATACCACATAGCACCTAATACACCATGCAATCCATGCTATCATACTTGCAAGTCCACTTGTGTTGTGACGCATGTATAATTATGTTGGCCACTATAATTATCTATGCCCCCTTTCATAAGTGTACTCCCTCCTATGACAACACATCATGCAAACAAACATGCAAACAAAAACTGAAGACGTCGCAAACTCTCATCTCGCATGGAACAATTCCAACGATCACGTAAACTCTATAATCAAAATTACTTGGATAAGGTCGATCCAATATCCAAAAGTAATCACGCTCCAACATGAC
The DNA here is from genome assembly GCA_030686995.1 of Artemisia argyi. Lineage (NCBI taxonomy): Eukaryota > Viridiplantae > Streptophyta > Magnoliopsida > Asterales > Asteraceae > Artemisia > Artemisia argyi. The sequence goes on from CM060706.1 coordinate 119,098,815, forward strand.
TCCAGATGTCGCACAATGACTCAAACTCCATTCTCGCACTTGCCTCCCCTACTCAAATCGGTTCAACTTACTACTCACTGCGGACTCTAGATCCGAATCCACACCATTCCATCCTAACTCCCTTTCATCTTTACTCAACCACCCATTCATGTTTCCTACATGTTGAGGTAGTCGACAACATGCAAAACCATCTCTATTTCTTTCTTCCAATTCTACATAATTCACAAGCGCATACAAATCACGAGGTTTAGACTAAACCACATCTCCTTCCTATGTGAAGTGAGGACACTACCAAGGGTATTTGATAATGGCTCCATCTCCAGAAGTCACCGTGGTTCCAAACCTCTCCACTTCTTCTCCACCAACGTTTCCCATAAACGTCCTCTCCTTGTCCGAACATAGATACATGCTATCGGGAACTCGGATTCTGCGGTTAGTCCGTTTCATCCTACCACTTCCCTCGCATTCGATAACGACAACGGTAGTCCAACGAAGCATCTTACGCACGGAAGACGATATAATAAAGTCGATATATACAATACTACGTATAGGGGATAGAATAGACGTCCGAAACTCAATAAAACATCTCATAAGTTATAGGAAAATAGACATATAAAATACTATACTTACAAATAGATCCTAAATGCAACTATATGAAGGACTCCTAGGTTATAGTCTAGGTTCAACCACCTACTTCTCTATAACCAAGGCTCTGATGCCAATCTGTCACACCCCGCCACGGCGAAAACGTGCGGGTGTAACTTCATGGATATCATCACAACACCTGGTGTCTACATAGAGAACAACTACATGCACATAAATAGAGCAATGTACAAACACAAAGTGTTGTAACAATACCCCAAAATAAAATAGCCAAAACAAAACATACATCCAAACATAGATGATAAACCACTTCCAATGCAACTAAAGTCTCGTCTAACCACATCCTTCTATCTTATCCTTAGAAAGCTCACTTGAAGATGATGCTTAAAACGTCAACATAATATTGGTGAGATTCATAGGTTTAAAACTTTCTGGCGCGTCTCGTGTAAACTTCATATCCACCTCTTTGCCAACACGTGACGCTGTCACTTTAAGAGTGTGACGCCGTCAGGTACTGTTTCTAGCTTGATTTTGGAGACTTTGTCGTTTTCTCCACTTTTCGCTCCAAAACGTCCAAAATGCTTCCTTTTCCAGATTTCTTCTCCAAAGTACCTAAAATGATAATAAGAACGATTTGAGGCAATATTTGATCAAATAATCATGACTTAGGGCTTAAATGACCCCCTAAAAGCGTAACACTTTTCGCCTCATCATCTATTATGTTATGTTAATCAATTCTGGAAGTTTTTGTGATATGTCGATTTATAGAAGTCGGTTTTCCAGAATTAAAGTAAAGTATTAAGATATGTTTATTTTGAAATTGTTGCTGCAGGTATCATATGACCATATGAGATATTTAATATAGATATGCTTGACTCAGTGGTTTGTAAAGTTTCTGATATGATGTCACACCCCGCCACGGCGGAAACGCGCGGGTGTAACTTCATGGATATCATCACAACACCTGATGTCTACATAGAGAACAACTACATGCACATAAATAGAGCAATGTACAAACACAAAGTGTTGTAACAATACCCCAAAATAAAATAGCCAAAACAAAACATACATCCAAACATAGATGATAAACCACTTCCAACGCAACTAAAGTCTCGTCTAACCACATCCTTCTATCTTATCCTTAGAAAGCTCACTTGAAGATGATGCTTAAAACGTCAACATAATATTGGTGAGATTCATAGGTTTAAAACTCAAACACACTAGGCAACCAAAATCACTGTGATTACAAAATATAGCTGGACAAATAGTTATAGTTATCATATAAGCTACATATATTACTAGGCAACATCACACATAAGGCAACATCAGGACGGCTCGTGTCCTCCGATCCCACAATGATTACAACAGGACGGCTCGTGTCCTCCGATCCCACAATAATTACAACATCAGGACGGCTCGTGTCCCCCGATCCCATTAAACCACAATTAGGTCACATGCGCGAGCAACAGGGTAAGCACCCTCCCAATTGGACCACACAGTTATCACACAACATATTATTACCGTTCACATATAACATAAATACGATAACATTAAAAGTCCAAGCTTTTTAACACCATACACATAATCACAGTAATTCAAATCATTTAAGACAAGCATCATTCCCATCCTAAGTTTAAAACAAAGTAAAAATATGGGACTATGAACTCACCTTAAACTCCGCAGCTTCCACAAAACAACTCACAATCTATAGCACACAAAAATAATCCACATTACACAAGGTCAAGCTAAAAGCTACAACCCATGTAATACACATATGATGGATGTCTAAGACTCATATGACCCACCATGGATCTCCTAGACACCACACTAACCACTACCATAACTTAATACTCACTAAATCCCTTGCACTCTTAAAACCAGAAAATGCAGAATTTTTGGGTACATTCACCCACATAAAATCACGACAAATAAAGCTCAACAACTCACACCAAAAATTTACCATGGTCTCTCATAAGCGTAGAAGTTAATCCCAGAAGGCCATGGACCAATAACACACACAAATACTCATAAGAAAATCATACTTGTCAACTACTCAAATTCGGATCTGAACGCACACCAAAAAGTTTTGATTTTAAATAAATACTTCCACAAGTTTTTATCGCGAATCCTTTTCGTGGTAGTCTAATATAACCTAATACTTAACTATTCCAGAAGGGCTAGTCAAAATAATGACACCCTCAAACTTTTGCCCAAAATCTGTCCCGGTTTGACAGCTTTGACACCTTAACAAAGAAAAATCAAAAGACCGACTTCCCGACCTTAAAATCGATCGTGGCTGGACTTTTTGGAAAGCTCTTTCATTATACATCAATTTAGACCTAAAATTCGTGACTTAACTCTTCACCATCTGTTATTTACACTCACATCTTTACAGCCTTACAAATCTGTCCAAACCCTAACTCAATAACTAGCATGTTTTACGCTCAATTCTCTTAACCAATTACCATATTATCAACAACTAATGATCCTAACATGTTTTACTTTATTAATTTACAGAAGTTAACACAAACCCTAATCCATCATAATAATTATTACATGAATCATAACAATAATTAATTAATTACACATAAAGGTTAAGGATTTTACCTTGATTATTGATTATTGCTTCACAATTATAAACTCTAATTTTATCCTCCTTCCTTTGCCTCTCTTGAAAAGGGGTGTTTGGGTTGGTATATATATTAATTTTGGATAATCCTTGGGCCTAAGAGTCATATTTGGACTCAAATTGGGTTTCCTTTTTCCCCCTTATCCCTTAAATTCGAATTTTACTTATATAAAATATATATATTTTTATTATTTTTATTAAATTAATTTATTACACTCAAAACCTCATACTTTTCATATTTTATAAACACCCGTAACTTATCCTAGCGTCTTACGCGATAAACCTCAGTTTTTACGACAAACCGGAAAATTATCATTTTCAAAACAAAGTTTACAAAAATAGATTTTTACACTCTTTTATAAGCATAACACAGAAAAACAAACCCCTCATAACTTGCTAACGCTTAAATACTTGAACGAAGACTCGTTACGCAAAAACACAAAAACATCAAAACTACACAAGTTATTTCTACACCACAAAAGTGATCAAAATGATCTTTACCAAACTTCAAACTTTCCAAATCACAATAAAACCATTTACGCAAAGGGATTTAGTGCTAAAACTCACCTATATCACTTCAAACACCTAAGACACACCAAACAAACGTCAACCGAGTCAAGACTATCAGTCAAACTGATCTGCCAAAACCACGGTTGTTACATATGACCATACAGGCATATGAAATATTTCATATAGCCATATGGTCGGTTTTTCAGATTTCGTCAATTTTCGGAAAATCATATCTTTTAAACCGTAAGTAGTTATGAGTCGCGCCACCCGGCGTTTCGAAGGTAATTGAGTCTAGTTTCATCTAAAAATAGTCTCTTGGTCTGAATAACTATATACTTTTGTAAATGGTTAAAAGAGTAGCAGAATATTCGTAAAGTCAAGCGTTTCCCAGCAAAAAGTTTTAATTCTTGGTCAAAGCGGGCACGGGGTATAACATTTATATGAAAGATGACTTCATGCTTTGTAAAATGTCAGAAGCTTATTTTTGAAGTAAATGATCTAGATACTTGACCTAATTTTGTTCATAATTTATTTTATGTTACATATTTTCATGAAATATATGTTAAAAAATTTCAATAATATTATCAGAATATCTTAATTTAATTTATTTGGTCATCAAGAAAAAAAAATGATTGTTACCTTCTATTATTAGTTATGTCATTTCATTTTCAAATACAATCCACTTATTTTTTTTTGCATTAATCTATATATTGTAACAAAAAAATAACAGAATCACGTACTAATGAATTAACATTATCTTTTTGCATTAATTTAAATATTATCACGAAAAACCTTTAATAAAAAATATTGAAAAAAGAAGTAGGTGCACATATGTAGTAACTTTGTGTATGCATTGCAATATTTATAATATTCTACTATTACGGTACTTGAACATATAACTTTTTCTTTAATAATCTATTTTTATTCCTTTATCATATGAAATATTATAAAGAAATATAAAACTACAACCCCTATACAAAAATATATACATTTTCATAGGATCTTACGATCACAATCTGATCCTACAATTAAGATCTTGTGAAGCCGAAACCGATCCATGGTAAAATCTCGATTCTGACAACCTTGGCTTAGATATTTTGTGTTAGGCAGACACGCAATAAATATGAAACTAATGCTAATCATAAAAGGGAAAGAAAAAAAGAAGGTGCCATCACCATCACACGCTTATTTTTGTCCGAATTACACCACGTATGAACCACTTTTAGTAGTGCTTATGAACTTAGAGCGTCTACTAAGGTGTGTTTATGAAATAGTCTAACAATAACGAAAAGGTTTATGTTTCATGTTAAGAATAGTGGACACTCATTCATGTCTATGTGAGGTTAAGAGATCCTAGTTTTTGAAACTATTTATAAATCAAATACATTTAATGCATGTGTTATATTTTATGAAGTAGTAAAGTTTATATCATATCATCTTATAAAGCATTTAAGCTTTCTAAAAAAAAATATTTAAAATTAAGCATTACAAGTTCTTAAAAGTACAACAAATTAAAACACATTTTCTAACATTAAATACAATTACAAGTTCTTAAGCTAAAAGTACAACCAATTAAAATACATTTTCTAACATTAAATACAATCTTTAAATAAAAATACTTAAAACTCAGCATTACAAGTTCTTAAGCTAAAAGTACAACTAATTAAAACATATTTACTAACATTAATTAACTGGTCAATAAATACAATTAATGCAGTTATTAAAACACCCCTTATATAAAAAATACAAATTATCAAGCATATTGTACTACCAACTTAATCACAATTCCTGCATTAAATGTCACGAATATAAATAATAAAGCACATTATACAAATATTCAAGCCCGAACGGGCAACGGACCAAATGGGCTCGAGCCTGAACTGGCAAGGGCCAAGCAGGCTCGAGCCCGAACGAGCACGGGCCAACGGGCTTGAGCCCGAAAAGTTTACAACTCCTAGCTATCACTTTTGCCTTTTGATGTCGTTAACATTTATTTTAGGGTACCCGCCGTTGCAACGCTCGGGTACCTTACTATTATAGTAAATGTAGGTTTATAACATCGAAAGGTCAAAAGATTATTGATGTGACATTTTATAAATCTTTTTAAAAAGTTTACGATAATGAATACTCTTAGAGCATCAGGTGTGGATGAAGAGTTTCATCTCTTAATTGGGCCCAACGTGTGCCACATCACCCAACACCTTTTCACAACTAACCCCTCTCACTAAACAATAACCTCAACTTCTTCATTCGAGCCCCACAACTTACACCTTTATTTTTTTTATTCAATTCATTTAATAAAATAAATTTATTTCATTCAAATAATTCAAATATTACAAATAACAATAATAACATTTTTTATTAAACTGATTATATTGATTAAATTGACAACCTTATAGCTAAGAATTACAGTATTTACCAACTACCAACAGATTAACATTTTTGTCAGTGTACTGTAGCCATTTTAATCCAACCCACTTCACAAATCCAGTTGGCCCAAATTTCACAAAGAAAAAAAAATAATAAAAAAAAGTCCTTCTTCTCCACTCATACACACAGTCACACACACACTAGAAAATTGGAACCAAAAACAGAAAAGAAAAAAGGTAAAACTCAATTTTATAAAACGTTTACCTCTTACTTGGCCCCCTCCAACTAATAGTTTGTTAGTGTTTTCCTTCGTTGTGCAGACGAAGAGAACATGCTCGGCAAACAACGGCGAGCTCGGCGAAGGTGCCACCTAGGACAGCGACGACAATAATACAACCACACCTGATGCTCTTAGTATAAAACTGCAATTAAGACACCAATCTTAGTAAGCTTTAAATAAAAAATAAAAATAAAAAATTAAAGTGAGAAGAATAAGAGAAAATTCTAGCCACACATTTTAAATAAGAGATTTTTTTTTAAAGGAAATGCATTCATTTTTGTAGGTGCATCTAAAATGTGCGTTTATGATTTTTTCTTACTCTTCTTAATTTAATTTTACTTCTTATTTGATCCTAACTCATTTTATAATTCTACTTAAAAAACATTTATTATATCTTACCGACCCAGAATAGCAACTTGATCGACATCACAAATTCACAAGTTCAAATCGCTATAATCAACTGGTACCAAATATTAAATTGAAAACGAATTATGGATCTAATCATATCATACTGACCCAAAATAGCAACTTGATCGAGCATCACAAATTCACAAGTTCAAATCGCTATAACCATAACTTGTACCAAATGTTAAATTGAAACGAAATGGATCTAGATCCACTGATAATAATTCTTTTGAGTTATAAACAATAAAACTGAGTAGGACTAACACATGCGTTATCTACTTTTTATAAGATAAGAAAAAACTAAACGAGTTAATAAATAATCTAGCAAATATAGTTAAGGGCATAAATGACAATATAATCACGGGGCCAAAAACATCCACATAACAAGACAATACTACACTTGTTTATCTTCACGGGGTGCCATAATTGCTTTTTCTATATGGGTTGTAAAGTACAAATATTTAAATACTAAACATCAAGAATAGAGTAACAGCAAACTTAATCATTTTCTATACTCGTATGTTTTACTGAGTATAGACGAGTAATCTAACATAACGTTAGAAATTTAAATGGCAAATTATTGTAGTTATCAAATTGTGATTAAGTGTTTCGTCACAGTTCTCATACTGAGAGTTTTTAAGCAAATGTGTTTTCTCCTTATATGAAAAATCGACCAAAGAAATTAGCCTAACAACACTCTAGTTTCTAAAGTTTTTAATACTTTGTATGGTGTACAACTGTACAAGTACGCGGTTAATCTACAATAAAACTATAAGTGCAATGGTTTGAAAGTTCATTTTGCTCTTTGAATGTTAAATGACATGATGCTTAATTTGGAATAAAATTTATGATTCTTAATAAACTTGATATGGTTATGTGTCAAATATATATTACACGTTAATTATGGTAATGAATGAATACAGTAAATGAGATTAATGAGAGGAGAGAGTTATTTAAAGTATTTACAAACACACCAAACATATGGAGTGTCGGATAATTTTGCCAACTCAGTAATTAGTTTACCATTTTATACCAATCACCAATCAATTATAAAAGGGGATCATACAAACAACCTTATAAGCAAAACATCCACCAAAGCACCCACAACTCATATATGACAATGGGCTCAAGGCTATTGGTTCTATGGCTAGCCACAGTTATGGTGCTTGTAGGTTTGTCAAAAGGAGACCTTGACAAAGACAGACAACAGTGTGGACAAAAGCTCGTCCAGTTAGCCACTTGCCTTCCTTATGTGAGTGGTCAAGCCAAGGGTCCGCCAACACCGGGTTGTTGTGATGCGCTCAAACCAGTTTTGCAAACGAGCAAGGTTTGTTTATGCATCTTGGTTAAGGACCGTGACGATCCCAATCTCGGGATCAAGATCGATGCTAACCTCGCATTGGGTTTACCTGATTCGTGTCATTTGCCATCTAATATCACCGAATGTCCTAGTAAGTAGTGCTATATCATACCATGATCGTCATTTTTTTTCAACAACTTAATTTATTAAAATGTATGATTTATACCAAAGGCTTTGCATAGTGGTATGCAAATGTTCTATTTACCAAATTGCCGTGGTTTCAAATCTGTGTTGAGACATATATGACGTATGTCGGTGTATGAAACTATGTATACTTGTTTTTTCAGGGAAAAAAAATGGTTCCATATTTGTTTTTGAAAGATCTAACTCACAACGACATTTACTTAAGTTGTACCCATATTTGATGTTTTCAGAGCTTTTGAACTTGTCACCCAAGTCCCCAGAAGCTAAAATTTTTGAAGATTATAAAAGCAACAACACGACCGCGGCTTCGCCAGGTAACATCTATTGAATATCACAACCGAATCAAGATCACAACTAAACAACATATAACCTTGTCAAAACAAACAATCATCACTCTTAACATAAAATCACATTCAAGAATCCAGTTATCAGGATTGAGTATAAATTTTGGGCAACGACTTTGTTTGAGCTTCAAGAATCCAGGATTGAATATTAATCTGGTTGTGATATTCTCAAGTTTAGTGGATATAATTTCGGGGTATATATTTATGTCGACGTGATTACAGAGTTTTTAAGCTTGTCAGCATTGTGGATGCCTATGATTTGAGTGAGCCTGCAATTTAATTTTTGCGACTTGAGTCACAGTTGACAACTTGCGATTTGATTAATTGCGGTTCGTCAAATTGTGTTTTGATTTGTTGCGACTTGACTGATTGCGATTTGACGTTGCGAGTTAATACTTGCGATTTGACGTATTGCAATTTGGTTGTCTGCAATTTGACTTGTTGCGATTTTTCAAACTGCGACTTGACTTGCTGCAATTTGATAAGTTGATACTTGACTTTGTTGACTTAAGTTTTGAAGATTAGTATTGCAACTCACCCTTTAGATGTTCTTGTTAATTTCGCGGTTACTCTTGATGTTTTTAGAAAATCCCGCGAAAGATTCGATAGGCTGGACTTGGTTTTTGACATATTAAAACTTACGGGATCTGACTATTATCTTCGGGATAAGTTTGTGCTTCGAGAACAGCAGGAATTGGGAAATTACGGTGACTTGGTTGGTGTGTTAATTCACGGGCTGGCATACTTAGTGTCACAAACATCTTGGGGTGGATGGACGCACGATGTTTGGTGACCCTTGCTCGAGTGTATTTAAGGTGATTAGACTTGGATGTTCAAGAAGTGGATATATACAATTAAGGATGGAAGGTTGGGTATATGTCACTACCTATATTTAAAGGAGTTACGTTGTTGTGCTCAATATAGGTTCTAAATCACGATTTTAATGCAAGTATAAGTCTCTAACTTGTCCTTTATCATGCTTCATCAAGAGATTGTTGTTTCTCAAGCTTCTAATGGGATTGTAGTACAAGAACTTCTCAAGAGATGGTCAGACTTAAAGACAGGAGGTGATTTGTTTAGAGACGTGCTTTAACCCTTTACTCACTCTATAGTTAAGCACATTTCATCCAGTGGTCTAGCATATTCCGAACTACTATGAATCATTAATCTGCTAAATCATTGATGAGGAGTCCAGCAAGGTATTACTACAAGCATGTCTTTATCACCATCTTCTCTGCAGTAGGTTTATGTGTCTCCTTCCATGTATCTGATTTGCGCATGACAAACTCACGACTATCACAGACTTTCAGTTCTTTGGCAAAAAGGTCATTGCATGTCCTTTTTGAGGGGGAGAATTTGCGCAAGTTTCCTAGCGATTCCGTCTCCTGTAGTGTGAATCTTTGCAGTTCCGGTTTCAACAATTCAGGATTCAGTGGATCAGTCTCTAGAGGTTTGCTCACTCTTTAGCGACTATCTCTAACTTATTGGCAAGTTACTAAGTGATGAGATTCGTGTGATTGGTTAATCATTTTGCAATTAGTGAATTGTTGTAACTTAAGTCGTTTCGATTAATCAAATTGTTATCTGACGTTGTGAGTTAATCCTTACGACTTGACTAATATCAATTTGATATATTGTAACTTGACTTGTCACGACATGACACTTAGTGCGAATTGTGACTCATCCGGTATCTCTCTCTAAGTTTAACTTGTTGAAGATATCTTCCGGTTTCTTTTGTTGACTTTAGTAAAATCCCTAGAAAGAAACATTTCTCGGTTTAAGTCACATAAGTTGTAAAATCCCGTTTGAAGATATTGAGATGTCAACTGTTTCGGATGACATTCAAGCAGCTGGTTCAGACAGCTATGTTTGATTGGTCTGACTATGAGTCTTGGGCACTCCTAAGAATTTGCGCATGTTTCTTCTCACTTTGATTGCTCAACCGCACAAAATGATCACGAAGCTAATTTGGTATCCCTTGCTTGAGGGTGAAGTTGGATTTCACGAAAGAGTATACCTATTTTATCTTGAAATCGGGGATGGTTGGATGCAGGATTTCAATGATAACTTGCTCGCGCATAAGATGTAAGTTGAAGACTTGGGTTATCTAGTTTCCAGAAGTCGGGGTGGATGGTTGAAGACCTGGTTAACTATCACTTAAAGGGGTTACGTTATTGTACTCAGTGTCACACGTAGATGACGTTGTGGATAATCGCAAGAGGTGATGATTGTCTCATACTTTGTCAAGATAGTATTGAGTACTTAGAGATTAGCTTGGTGCACAAGTTCTCTACACCGTTCTTTCAACAACAATGCAAGCTTAGGTAACAAATTTGAGTAATTCTACTTCATTTTCATGATTGGTATATCGGGTTCCTTCATCATGTGGTCACAATTGTTTGTGTTCGAGGTTGGTTAGTTGGACAAAGACTTTAAAATTGTGATGTGATCTGTAATTCTCACATGATATTCGTAACCCAAACTGATGTTTGCCATAACCAAATCAGTCATGCCACATTCTACATGTTACTGTCTCACGGTTTCTTCTTGGTTTTGTAAAATCCCGCGAAAGAACTTATTTCTCGGTTTAAACTATAGATTTGTAAAATCCCGTGATGATGGGCTATGAGCTCTTGACCATGGTCGGGTTAAAACCATTATCAAAGTTCAGCCATAACATCACAAATGGCTGGATTGAGGCATTGAATTGACAAGATGTGACTACGGGGTTAGTTCAGTATTATTTATTTGAGGCTGAAGTGAAATTTCACGGGTGCGTGTACTTAGTATCTGAAGATATCGGGGAGGTTGGATGAAGATTCTTTGAGATCCTTGTTCGAGCTTTCAATACAACGACAAGGACTTGGATATCTAGTTATTTTTTTTTCTTTCTCTCTATTGCAAAATAACTATCACTTTAAGGAGTCACGTTGTAGTGCTCAGTGTCACACGAAGTTGTGGATATCCAAGAGGTGATGTACATCTTATACTTGATGGTTGGTTGGTTGAAGAGTATAGATTACTTAGGGATTCGATGTTGCACGAAGTCTCTACACCGCTCTTTGTCTCGCATTAGTACAAGTTTAAGTCACAAATTCGGGTCATATTACTTCGGTCTCAAGTTCATCATATTGGGTTTCTCTCCATCAGTAGTCACGACATATATCCGACAAAATGATAATGGGGTTGGTAACGAGTTAGCAAGAGAGTAGAAGAAAAGAGAGAGATGACGTCTGAACACACCAGTTCAGGCCTCGTGCTTCAGCGACTATGACGTTTGGACACAACGGTTCAAGCCTCGTTCTTCAACATTATGGCGTCTGCTGATAACACTTCAGGCCCCGTTCATCAAAGAAAAGAAAGGTGTACGATTCAGTGCGCCTTATCTTCAAAAGAAGAGGAATCTTCTTATTTATGGCCATTCTCATCAACAAGTTCATGCTCTTTCCGTGCTTATTCTGTTTTCAAGTGGATCGGGGCATATTGGAGTATTCTATTATTCACTTATTCAACCAAAACTTGCATTCGACAGGCATATGCAATTTTTGAGGGGGGGAAAGGGTGAATAAACAACATGTCAGTCCTCAAAGAACCGTCAAGTGGAGCTTCCTACCGTTGATGGTATTCATATTCACTAGTTCAATCATCAAAAATTGCAGTTGCCTGGCATATGCAATTTTTGAGGGGGGGAAAGGGTGAATATTAATCTACATGTTGGATGATGATTGAGAAATGGTCATACGACTCCTGAATACGTCAGTTCAGGAGTCGTGCAAACCATGGTTCTCCAACACTACATCTTCCTCTCTATTAAGGTGTTGAAGAACATGGTCATGGTATGCATGGTTCTCCAACACTACTTCTTCCTCTCTATTAAGGTGTTGAAGAACATGGTCATGGAATGCTAATCGACATCGTCTCACGGGCTGATTCATTCAGTAACAAAGGGTTTCTAGTCAATGCTTCATGTATACGTCATCAGGCTACATGTACACATAATGATGATGATTCCGATTAATCGTAACCATCATGGGGGAGAGAGAATGTGTACATCAAGGACGCACAACAGGTCTACGTGATCAGGGCTTAATATCCAAGGATGGATACATTCTATAGATGATCAGTGGTTCAACTTGTTACTTTGGTGTTATACTAAAGACTGAAGAAGGTCGAGTCGTCAGTCTATTCTTTATTCTCGGATGGGTGTTATCGTCTCATGTGTGCGCTGCGGGCTGATGGGTTATATGTAAAGTTACTGGAAGGCATTTGGTGAGATGAAGATGGTTGGTATTCTGTTCCTCCATATTGGGCAATCTTGAAGTAGGTCGTGTCTACAGTCTTCTCTACATTCTCCGTTATGTGATTAGAAGACTAAAGACGGCATGTATTTGGTTATCAAATGACCTCTTCATATTATGGGTGTTCGTCCAAAGTCTTCCTTCTATTATGGGTGTTCATCAGAAAGGTTGTCAGTCTGGGGGAGAGCACTAATTAGGGGAGAGTGAAAAGTCTGAGTTAATCCCTAATTAGATGTTCTCATATTGCTCTTCAGCAAGTTGATTCTCACAGGATATATTTGAGCTTATTTTGTTCCTCTCACAAGATTTCAAGTATATGGGCGTAATATGTGTTGCTGATTCTGAGGTGTCAAAACCAACAAGGGGGAAGGAGACATACATCGAAACGCACAACGAGTACACGTGATGAGCTTTACACTTCTACTTAATTGAAGTTATTCCGGAAAGACAAATGTCATGACCGCAGAGGAAATCAGTGTTTTAACTCGTTCTTTTGGTGTATTATTCCAACTACGTAGGGGAAGAGATGTAAGAAACAGTTTCTGATGACAAAAGATGTACACAATTGATTGTGTGTGTACTTCGGGTTTCTGAGCTTCATATAATGAGACTGGTTGCATCATTTCAACTACTTGGGGGGAAGTGGTCTCTGGATACTTTTTGGTACGCATTACCTCAGCCTTCAATAGGAAGAATGTTGAGAAGAACTATTCAAGCGTGAGATGATACGTTGCTGATCTATCAAAGCTTCACAATGAGAAGGCTCAAGTTCAAACGACTATTCAGGAGCCTCGAAAGCTTTGGTGGAGAAGGTTTAAGAGATGTTGACTACTGACTTCTACAACATGCAGACCGATATCCTCTTTTCGGTATTGAGGTCAACATCTTCTTAAACTGCATAATATCCTTTGTACATATCTTATACCAATACGTAAATAGAAAAATATAATACCTACAAAAAAAAAAAAAAAAAAAAAAAAAAAAAAAAAAAAAAAATCTGAAAAATCATAAAAAAAAATAAATAAAAAATAAATAAAATAAAATAAAATAATACAAAAATATTCTTCTCACGACATGTCTCTTGTGTAATCAATATTATGTACGTTTCTAGAAATGTCATTCAATAATGACACGGAATCATACATATGCTTGAGCAAGAGTTTTTCGGTTTCAAATAAAGTCTTTTTCTAAAACATGTCGTTCCTCAAAATATTCTTCAAAAATATGGCTTGCAGTCATTTCAGGCTGCAACCCGGACTTCAAAAATATGGTTTGCTATTACTTCAGATAGCAACCCGGTTTTCAAAATTAAGGAAAACACGTCGTCAAAAAGACGGTTGTTCCTAACAAAGGGTGCCGTTCATCCGAGCGTGAATTACTTTATATCCATGCACCCTCGATTTAATGTACGCTTCAGTGCATTATGTCTTGATAAAGAAGAGAAATCTTCTTTTTATCGCCAAATACTTTCCCTTCTATGATTTTTTCGGGAAGTATTTGTGCAAAACTTGGTGGTACCATGAGATTTTGATTGAAAATCAATTTGAACTCAAAGTTTGATACAATTTTCACTCAATCAATGACGTTACTAGTTTATGAAAATATTTATGCTTTAACATCCGTCATTGATTGAGGGGGAGAGTGATTTCTCAAAATTTTATGTATCATCAAAACTCCCCACACTTTGTACTAAACAAAAGCAACAAAACGATTTGTGATGGTTATGTGTCAGAATAAGTAAATTTTCAAAGAGTTCTCGTCAAAACTTCGAATCTTTTGCAAACTCTTCAAATCTGACACATCACAACCTCCCTCACAGTTTGAGGGGGAGCAAGAAAAAGTTCCTTTTTATCAGAAAATATTAAAATTGACCGCATTTCTCTCCCAAAACGCTTTCTAAATTATTTAAATCAATTAAGATCAAAAATCTCGAAAGATTTGAAATTTTTGATCGGGGGAGAGAATGTGATTTAAATATGCAATCTGATATCAAATGTGATCTTTTCGACTCAATAATATGCTCCCACATATGTGCTAAACACTTTCGAATATCGGTGCACATATTGAGGGGGAGCGAAAGGCGTTTGTGAAAGTTATACCAAAGACCGACCATTTATCTTTACGCATGGAGTTATAAGGTTGGTTAAGGTTAGGTATAAGTTCCCATGATCCACCAGAACCGGAAGGATCTTCCCAGGGACAATCCATAGATAGATTAGAAGTCCTTAGGAATGATTGAAAAAAGGAGTAATGTGAGAAAGGGAAGAGTGCGGACTGAGATAGAGCTAGGACTGGAACAAACCCAACAAGGTTCTAGTAATGAAGTCTCGGTAAGCACTGAAGGGGTTGAAGAATGAAAAAGAAATGAAATGAGAAAGGGTGAAAAGAAATAGCCCTCCATATATTCAACCTTAGGGCAGAAACCGGGTTCAATTCAAAATCTATTGGCGGTTACTAAGGTAACGCCGGTATTGAAGACAAGACGTCATGGACCCAGTGACGCACTGCGCCAAAACTTCCCAACCACTCAAGTTCTCTTAAAAGAGCTTGTTTCATTCTCACGGGGAACCCTGTGCAATGTATCGACCGCTCATTGCGAGCTATGTTGATACCTAAAACAGGAGACGCCTCCCCAGTCTCCAGGAGCGGATCAAAACGCACTATTGAGTCTAGAGCCATGAGATCATCCATGAATCTCGTTAGGACACATTCCAAATATGCTTATTGTTTCACATAATGTGGAAAATAAGATAAAATATTTAGAGTCCTACGCATTATCCTTGTGGTATTGCCAGAACATCCGAGTGATATGAAAACATTCACAATGAAGATGGAAATCCTTCTAGAGCGAACATCACTCAAGCTCTTGGTAGGTGACATGTGAGATCTATCTTGGATCAATGATCAAGTGACAACTGGAAAGCAACAATGGTGCGATTCAACATTGAATCAAACTTGTTCCAGGATATGGATTGACGGATACTTTTGCTAAAACCTTTCAATGTGCTCACAAACTAACTTTTCTAGCACATTGATTGTGTAATATCTTTCAAACAAAAGTATTTTTGATAGAAATGTGATTCAAAGTATAAAACTCTCGTCGTGTCTCAAAAATGTTTATCATAGGACACGCGAGTGATTTCTATAAATCAATTTCTCATCAATCCGTGAATATCAATTCACCGATTCACTCTATCGTGCTGTCTGCTTTGAGACGTTCCGGTATGAGAACATGCTTAGTATGAAGATTCCAAAGTGGATTCTTTGGAAAATTCATTACTACAAGCTGGAAATTCCTGTCAAGGAGAGTCTTCTTTAAAAGAGACTCTACCTGATCACAGGTCGGTTTTCACAAAACCGGAGGGTAGTCTGTCCTCGCAGAACGAATGACAAAGCCATATTCGTTCTCCATCTTTATTGCTAATTGTTTCATTTCAGGGACATATATAAAGATGGCGTTGATGGCTCCAGTTTCCAGCTGAATCGGGTCAATCCATACCTCATGCTCACACATCCTCCACACTATCAATGAAGATGAGAGGCTTGCTACAGCAAATGTTGAGAGACTACCAACAATGTTTCCGCAACTCTGATGAAAAAGTCTCCTGATCCACAACTCTAAAGTCAAGTCCCGTGATCTAGAAGGGTGTGAGCATGATGGTCCTTAAGTCACTACATCACATGAAAGCAATACGACTATGGATGAGCTTGGAGATTTACTTTAGCCGATGATCTCAAAGGAAGCTCAAAGATCACATATCTTAAAGGAACTCTTATCACAAGTTCGCTTGCTTGAAGTACAAAGTGTGAAGTAAAGTGAAGAATCAGACCCTACGAGCTACAAAGACTAAAGAATGCTTAAAGACCAAAGAGCTTAATTTCAAAGGTGACCTCGCTTAGGGGGAGATTGTTAGGAATACAAATATTCCTGTAAAAGTCTCGGTCACCTAATGATTGTAATAGCATTAAGTTAGCTCGTAGTTAGTTTGTTTATTAGTTAATTAGTATTAGATTAAGTAACACCGTGGAAGAAGGAACGGGTCTTTACCCACTGTATACCTGATCCACAGCCCGGGTGTGGGTGTTTTATTAGTTATCTTGTAGGGACTATATATATCCCTCTCCACATGTGGAGAGGGTGAGCCTTTCATTTTTAATCTAATTTTCTTTCTTCTTTTATCTCAAGGTTCCAAACTCTCTCTCTCTCTAGTTCTTGAATCTAACACAAACATGGATATCATCTACCATGAATTAAGGCCACCCGAATCTAGATGTTCATATTCTACATAATAGAAACTGAAATGAACAATTAAATGTACTAGTGATCAACAGATAACAAAAGAGAGTGAAAACTGAATAGCAAACTTACAACTGCCTTCCAAGCAAACTTCCAAAGTGCCAAAGACCACAAAACCAATTCCTAATGAACCTCCACAGGTTCTCTAACCCAGGGACATCCAAATTGCTCCCTGCTCCAGCTTAGTGACCATGATTTCAATCTTTTTGATTTTTTTTCTATATTTTTTCTATTTTTTTTTTGTGTTTTTGAGTTTATGATACTAAACTGATTTTAAAGTTTCTAAAAGCTTTCAATAAGCTTTCTGGGAGCCTATATGAATCTAGAAGTCCATAGTACTCACTAAAAACAACAATTGAACTAACAAACTTTTTGGAAATTTAAGATAAAAATGCATAAGTTGAAACAGTTGAAGAAACTTGAAATTGATTATTCAAAAAGAGTTACAATACATGAAAAGAGATTAAAACACTGCTTAAAAGCTTTAAGTTATACTAAGAATTTGAAATTGCATTTAAACGACATACAATAAACTAAATTAACTAACTATTTCTTCCTTGTGCTTCCTCTTCTATTTATAGCTTCATATTAGGGTTCCCAGATGCCCTCTAATCAAATCCCACCTTTTCCTTCAAGCTTTGGTCCACTCTCAGGCCTCCACGTATTTTTGGCGGGAAAAGCATCATTTGCAATTAGGCTCTGATACACGCAATGGGGGGGGGCAGCATTAATTGTGGTGTGAAAGGGTAGGTATAGGGAGGTGGTGGCATTAATTGTAGGGGGTCATGGCTTGTGATTGGTGGAGAAGGGAGGCTGAGCAAGTGGTGGTGTTGAGGAGGGAAAGGAGACGGGTCAACTGAGGTTTGACCGTAGGTTATTTAAAACGGTTTTTGTTGTGGGATGGGGTGGGCTAAGTGGTGGACTGGTGGTATCTTGGGCCCAAAATAAAAATGGGGAGTGGGCTAGGCTTAGGGATTGGACTAGTGGTAGTATTAGTTTAGGTATTGGATCCGGTATGGTTTTATTTACACAAGGACTATTTTTGTAATTTCTGATTTTATGAAGGGTTAAACTTGGCAACTTTTCAAAATATTCATAAGGGTTAAAAATGCCAATGGTGAATAGTGTGAGGGTTCCAAATGATTTTTTTCCAATTTTACCCTTCCAGGGACTATTTCTGCCAAACCTTGTAATTCCAGGGACCAATCATGAAACTTTTCCAAAATTCCCATCCAAGGACCATTCTTGCCAAATATGAGTAACACAAGGACCAAAATTTATTTTCTCAAAGATTTTCATATCCTAGGGACCATTTTTGACAATTTTCAAAGTTCAGGGACTAAACTTGACTTTTTGTGAAACTTTTCACCAAAGGACGATTTATGTAACTTTTTGATTTATAAGGACCTTTGGTGACTTTTTCAAGTTTTTAGAATGACCAGGGACTAGATTTGATAACTTTTAAAAGTTGGGGGACTGAAACTGCCAATTATGCAAACTTTGTGCGTTTTTCATCTGTTTTTGGTATTTTTGCATTTGAGACATGTAAAACACTTTCCTGGGATATTTTCATTATTTTGATTCATTATTGAGTGTTTTTGGATGTTTTGGCAGCTCAGAAATGGTAAAAATGATGAGTATTTACACACTCATCAGTGCGCCTTGAGCCTTTTAGAACACTGCAGTTGAGCCTGCATCAGGAACACATAATGCATACAAATTGATAAAGGGAACCCATGTACATATAAAGGGAAGTTCATAAAGAAAACATACAAATTGATAGACGGGTTGATGTACAAGTTATGTAACTTATCCTCGGTTCGTTTAGAAATTTAATTGCTTAGATCATGGTTGTCAAAATCGCGATCCTGATCGAAGGATCGTACGATCCTACACACAAAAAACGATCAGGATCTTAACAAGATCGTAATTCAATTAGGATCGTATCAGGATTGTAGGATCGCGACTAGAATCGTAGGATTTTTTAGGATCGGACCCTATTATTAAATTTTTTTCTCTTCTTTCTATTTTTTTTCTATTTTTTTTTTCTTTTTCTATATTAACTTATTAAGCATAAGCTCATATTTTATAGCCCAAATGACTAAGAAGTTTTCATGAAAGCTATTATTTTGGTGTTGTTAATTGACATAGTTTAGACGTGTCTTTTTGGGTTTATTGTTAGACCCGTTTTTTTGAGTACTTGGACCCCACCCTAGATGAAATGGACTAAGGGCCATACACGATTGGTTAGTCAACGAATGTTGCGTAATTGTCAAACCCAAAAGTCAAAGTGATGGTCAACGAATATATTAGATAGTTATGAAAGTATTATGTGGCCCGATTAGAAGAAAATATAATCAAGGGGCCTAAGTGGTCTTAGACCATAAGTATTGTGATATGTAGTGTGGCTAAAGTTGAAGGAATAAGACTTGAAGGGCCATTCTTGCCAATGGCTCAAACTTGTGTAAGTATATATATGTGTCTATCCATAAGTTTCTAGACAACTCTATCATCTTCAGGAGTGTCTTGGATGTGTCGGTTTAGGGAAAAAAAGGAGGGAAGAAATAGCTTGTTGATAAAGGGTTTGATTAGTAGATGATTCCATATCAAGAGATAAGCCTTTCAATGATCTCCCCAAGTAAGTAACCTCTGCATTCTTGATTATGTTGAAGTTAAGGTTTATAATTGAAGTGGGTTTTCATCGTATGATCAAAATATGATCATATGATGATATAGGAAGGATGATGAGTAAGTTATGGTGGGTTTTATATAAACTCTTGTTTATGTTATTGATTGTTATGTTACTAGGTTCTGGTAAATGATGAAGGATCATGATCATGGTAAGTAATTCGGTTAATATATGTTTAATATGGATATTTGCATATTATGTGATTATGAGTTTAGGTGTTATGATTGTAAGTGTTTGGATTGGAGATTGAGACATAATAGTAGACTTGGTTATTTAGGAGACTTGAGTGATATATTATGATTATGGAATGGCTAAGGTATGGTTGATGTTATTATGTGTTCAAGGCTAAATGGCTATGTGGTTATAGTATGTAATGGTTGCTATGGTTTTGATACAAGATTAGAATTATGATGTATTGGACTAGTGTAAAGTACTCATATTACTTATATGTTGATTGAAGTCTTAATCATGTATTAACTTAGTTACTTACTAAGCGAAAGCTTATTGTTTAGTTGTTTAACCTTTTTGTAGGTTCTTGTGATTGTGGATGGCTTGTAATGAAGAGTAAGGTTTGACTATATGGAAGGCTAGAAGGTAGCTTATGTTTAGGAGCTTAGGTAGAATATCGAGCTCAATGTCGACGTTGTACCCCCGTTGGGCTTTTAATGGTTTGTATGTATGTTGCCAAGTGTCAATGTTCATCTTAGGGTCGTTAAAGTGTTTTAGTTGTCAAATGGTATGTTATTGCTATGGTTAAAGTGTATGTGTTAAGGTTAAAAGGGGTGTTTGGCTTAGTGTCTATTTATACCCATTTTGGGGTTCGACGGGTCAAATGGTTATGGAAATAATCTATTATGTTATGTTAATGAATTCTGTAAGTTTTTGTGATATGTCGAGTTATAGAAGTCGGTTTTCTGGAATTAAAGTAAAGTATAAAGATATGTTTATTTTGAAATTGTTGCTGCAGGTATCATATGGCCATATGAGATACTCCCTCCATCCCAATTTATTTGTCCAGTTTTGACTTTTTGAGTCTTTGTTTGTCAAATTTGACCGTAAATATTTTTATTTGTGTTATATAATATTTGATGAAAATTATACAAATTAAAAATACACTTAAAACTCAATCTATTCATTTATTTTGCATCAAATATTAAATAACACAAACAAACATAATTAAGGTCAAAGTTGACAAAGTAATACTTTGAAAATCAAAAGTGGACATAAATTGGGACGGAGATAGTATTTAATATGGTCATATGCTTGAGTTAGTGGTTTGTAAAGTTTTTGATGAGACCATACATCTATATGAAATATTTCATATAGCCATACGGTCAGTTTTTCAGATTTCATCAATTTTCGGAAAATCATATCTTTTAAACCTTAAGTAGTTACGAGTCACACCACCTAAAGTTTCGAAGGTAATTGAGTCTAGTTTCATCGAAAAATAGTCTCATGGTCTGAATGTTTATAGACTTTTGTAAATGGTTAAAAGAGTAACAGAATATTCGTAAAGTCAAGCGTTTCCACGCAAAAAGTTTTAATTCTTGGTCAAAGCGGGAACGGGGTGTAACAACTTGGTATCAGAGCTTCGGATTAAGTGAATTAGGTTTCCTTTAGGTTTACTAGTCTTAAACCACTCATAGAAGCGTTGAGCGTAAGAGTTAGTAATGCGGAAAGTAATTGTTAAGTATGAGATGAATTATGCTTTATGCTAGATGAGCTAATGTATGATAGAGTTATAGTAATGGAATGCGAGTCTGAATGCTAAGTGGTATTAGAGATGGGTTAGTAAGTGAATTGAAAGTTATATGATACCTTAGTTATAAGGTAGAATAGTGGTTGCCGCTAACTAGAATGTTGATGCTTATACATATATTGAATGTGCATTATGGTATATGAGCCATAGACTATATGTTTTGATTTTGATTATGAATGTTAGAACACTTTGTGGATAAGTGTTGAATGTTAATTGTTTATGTGAAGCTAAGTGTATGGTAGTAGTTATTTGTATGTCTAAGCTTTATGTGATGTAAGTCCACGGTGGACTCAATGTGTTTAAGTGTTGTGGTCACCGTACACCTTGGATAGTGTCGGTGGATATTATGTGATTATGTGAACTTGTGTAGTAGTAACGATAATGGAAGGTGAATAGATATGATCTATGGTATGAATACTTATTGAGTGAATATGTTTGATGATAGAAGTTGTAAGAAGCATGGACTATTTCCAATATAATGTATAGCTGCCATATACATGTGATGACCTAGTTGTGGTCGAATAGTTAAAAGAAAACATTGATATGTGAAAAAGTTAAAAAGTATGGTAAGTGTTTGATAAAGAATAGATGTTTAAGAAGTTTGAGATAAGTAAGAAATGATTAGTGAAGAATGAATTTTACACGCTTAATTAAAATGAGAAAAGTTAAAGTGTATAGTTAAGATGTGAAGAGATCATGTTATATATAAAACATGATAAGTAAAATGTGTTAGTAAGTAAATGTTTTAACGTGATAAGTAGAAGTGATAAATGAGATATAGTTTGCAATAAAAGTCATAAGTGATATGAAGCGCGCTCGAAAGAATTGTAAAACATGAATCGAATCATGTTAAAATATTGAAATATGTAAGTTGATAAGATTTACAATTTATGTGCATGAAAGAATTGAGTAGGCCAATGTGATGATGGCATATAGTGAAAGTGTGAGTCAACTTGGGGTTGACGGATAAATGATAGATTGCATTGTGGAATGCAAGTTTAATAAAATTGACAAGTGTTATGTAGAAACTTGTCTAGATGAAAGTAAACATGGTAGCGAATGTTAAAATTGCTTAAGGTAAGGAGAAATGTCGAAATGATAGAGTGTACTAAATGATAAAAGTACATGAAAAATAAAACGAGTAAAGATGTTAAAGTAAGTGATTGGAGCTAAACAGTCAACCTAAATTGACCAGTGAATGGTCAACAAAGTCAAAATACCTAGACCAATGCTCCGTGGAATATAGGGTTTCCCCGGGTCGTTATGTCCCGACAAGGTGTGAATTGTAACTGAGCGTACTTTGTGATCGGGTGATTATTCACAGAAAAGTTTGGTTATGAGAATTATTTGGAAATGATTAACAGGTATAGCTTAGGAAAGCTATGTGATTAATTACTGGAACATAGATTGAGAAGAAATTACTTAAAACCTAAAAACCGTACGTTTGCTGAAAACGTAAACAAACGTACGTGAAATAAAAGTGAATGAGGTGATCTGAAAAGGCTACTGGTATGAAAATGGTATTTTTACAAACCTAATGGTTAAAGAAAATTTTTGGAAATTTAAAATTAATTTTTACACTATTTTTATAATTACTATTAATTAAATACTAATTCCCTAATTACTTTTTAATTAATTAAATTAACCTAAGTTACAAATAAATATGAAATTAACCTAGAAAAATGAAATTTAAACTTAGAAAAATCTAAAACACTATAAAACTAATTTTAGAAATGAAAATATATTTTTAAGACTTTTTAATTAATTATTACTAATTATTAACTAATTATTAATTACTTTTAAACTATCCTAACTTCTAATTAATTATTAAATTACACTAGAAAATTGAAAATAAAATTTGGAAAAATCAAAAATAACTAAAAACTAATTTTAAAATTTAATTTATATTTTTCTGATTTTCTAATTAATTATTAACTATTTAATAATTATTATAACCTAATTTAAATTAAGAAAAATACTAAATGATGCAAGAAAAATCTGAAAAAATTACAGAAATTATTTTTATATACCAGAAGCCTAGGAAAAATATAAAAATGGAAATAGCTTATAAATAAGCTGAGGTGATAAGCCAATTGGCTTAAATAGAAGCTATCACTTCTATTAAGTTGGGCTTTTTGGGATTTTTCTTTTTCAAACTTGCTTATTAGATGATATTAAGAAACTTTTGTGAAGTGAGTTGGCTATGAGCTCAGAAATAAGCACTCCAAGTGCTTATTGCTTGGACAGTTGACTTTGGTCAACTGTCAAAGCTAAAAGCTTTGAAATAAGCTTTCAGCTGAGACCAGTGGTGGTTTGAGATGCAAACAAGTTTAGTACAATTGAAATAAGCTAAAAGTCACAAGCATACACACTGATAAGCTTCAAATAAGCAAATAAGCAAACCACAAAAACTGAGTCTGAAACAGGTTCAAATGGGCAACTTACAGGTCATGTGGGGTCCACTAGAGACTTTGGAAGCCCAAGCAAAGTAATAAGCCAAGAAGGTGGGGTGAAAAGCTAGCTAAAAATCCAGGGTACACCCTCTGGGTCCCACAGGTGAGGTCAGGGGGAGGGTTGAAAGTTGGGGGTAAAAGCTGATGACTCAGCTTTACTTAGTTGATGGCCAAACTACAAAGGACTTGCAGCCCTACTAAATGGCTTCTACACTACAAAATAAGCTCAGGGTATTGAATCTTAGCTTATTGGCTTTCCAATAAGCTAAAAATCTAGGTTTGGGGCCCACTGAGTAGGCCTGTGGGGTCCATTCAATGTAGGTGAGTGAAACTGAGTTTGTGCACAGGGCAAGGGCTTTGCCCTGCAGGTGTCTTTGAGGGGTAGAAAGGTCCACAAATAAAATTCACAAAAATCAAACAATTGTAGGAATCAAAAGTTCAGTTGGTAGACAATACCCACAACAAATTTCAAGTCTTCAAACTAAGTAGAAAAATCTACAAAATTCACCCAAGATTTGGGTTTTTTCTGCTTTATACACTTTTGACTTTTTTAGAAAACTTTGGTATTTGACTTTTATGAACTTTGGTAGCTTCTAATTATCTGAAAACATGTTAATAGGCTAGAAAAAGGTTGATTTTGGTTAAAGCAACACCTTATGCTAAGTTGTGAAAGGTTATGGACTTAAAATCCCACACAGTTAACTGTGTGGGTGAGATTTCTTGTGATTTGACCTTTGTTACTAATAGCACTTGGTTTTTATGGTTTACTTGACCTAAGACAACCTAAAGTGACATGCATGAACCAATGATTCCAACTGTAACACAGGAATCAGTGGGTAAGGCCACTGATCCAAACACTCATTTTAAAACAAAAATATGATGAAACTAAGTGTAAATGTGATCACAAACTTGTCTACTGATTACCACTATCCTAATAAGCAATGATAAAACTAATAAATCACAAATAAGCAATAGCAACACTATTACACTATAAATAGCAAGATAGGTGAAATTTCAACTCACAAAAGCCATCCAAGCTTAGTTCAAGAACCAAGGACCCAAGGAACCAACCTAATGACCTCCCATGAGATCTCTAACCCACTGTCATCCATGATAAACAGTGCTCCGTGCTTGTCTTCTTCCATTTTCACAAGACTAAATTACATACTACACGCTTTTTTTTAGGCTCATATGAGCTACAATATATATAACGAGATACAAAATGCTCACAAGCTTCTCCCACATGGCTTCCTTTTGAATTTTTGAAGTCCCAACAGCTTTCTCTTTGACCCTTGACCATATCCTCACCATTCAATTATAATTTGATCAATCCTAGCCATTTGATTGAATTTTCCCGCCAAAAGAACAATGGGGCAATTCTGAGTGTTATGGTTGGGGGTATTAATTGTGGTGGTGAGGGTTGGTTTGGTTGGTGAATACATTTATTGTGGGGGGCTAAGGAGGAGGGGGGAAGCATGTGGGAGAGACAATGTCTCCCTGGTTTTGCGTTGGGATGTTGGGGGGAAGAAGGTGTTGACTGGGGTGTTTGACCCGCGTTGACCGATTGACCGGGGGTAATTATAAAAAGGGGGTGGGCTTTGGTTGGGCCTAGGGGATGGATTGGGCTGGGGATGGTTTGGTTTGGATATTGGATTTGGTATTAATAATAAGAAAGGGTCCGTTTGGTTTTGGTTATCACAAGGACCAATTTTGTAATTTTGTCAAAGATGAGGACTGAACTTGTAATTTTTCCAAATTGCTTCCAAGGACCAAAAATGCCAATCATCAACAAACCAAGAACCAATTTTGCATTTTTCCACATTTCAAAATTTCCCAGGGACCTATTTTGCCAATTTTGAAAGTACATGGACCTAAACTGTAATTTTGGAAATTTACGACCCAAGCATGATATTTTGTGATTTTTGACTTTCAAAACCTTGGGTTGACTTTTCCTTTCAAAATAAATGCATAGGGACTATTTTTGACAAGTTTTGAAACTTGAGGGACTGAAACTGCCAATATTGCAAACTTTGTATG
Organism: Artemisia argyi; assembly: GCA_030686995.1. NCBI lineage: Eukaryota > Viridiplantae > Streptophyta > Magnoliopsida > Asterales > Asteraceae > Artemisia > Artemisia argyi. The sequence goes on from CM060706.1 coordinate 119,124,993, forward strand.
TTTTTCATTTGTTTTTGCTCATTTTGCATTTAAAACACATAAAACACAATCCCTGGGATAATTTAAGTGTTTTGATAACTTTTTGATTGTTTTTGTATGTTTTGGCAGTTTAAATACGACAAAAATGATGAGTGTTTGAGCACTCATCAATCCCCCACACTAAACTATTGCTAGTCCCTAGCAATCTTTTTAGAAAACTTGATGGATTTGAAAAACTCTTTACCAAAAGCCATCACTTCTGGAGTAGCCAAATGTTTCGATTCAATTAAGAACTATGGTCCACTTGATAACCATGTGATTTTTAGCAAACCACCAGCTTTCAACGTTTTGATTAGTCTTTACCAAGAGCCGTTTGCTCCTGGACTAGCCAACTCTTGATGGACCTAGTCAACATCTTGGTGAGCTGATTACCAATTATGGATTTTCCACTGCCTTTACCACAAGCCATAATCTTGCGGGCTAGCCAACTCATTCACTTTATGGGATATGGCGAGTTGATTTACCATACAATTTTGGGAAAATTGCAAGCCGTCAACGGATTTGAGTTATCTTTACCAAGAGCCGTTTGCTCCTGGATTAGCCAATCCCTTTGTCGGTTAGACATGGCGGACTGATTACCACAAAAATTTTGAAATAAAGTGAAAAATTTTTGAAAATTTTGGCAAAAAACGTGGGTACTAGAAGATATATTTTGATAAAATTCGCTAGAATCCCCCCCCCCCCACACTTAGAAATGAATATTGTCCTCAATATTCAAAGTCCCGGCTATTATGCCGACTCTTTGAACGGAAGAAGCTAATATTCGAATCTAACTGTGGAAACACCATATTTCACTTTTTTTCTATATATATATATATATATATATACACACATTTTGTTTTTTGTTTTTTTTTGGAACTTATATACGTATGTACATTTTTTAAACAGCGGGGAGGGGGGGTGGCCATTCCCCCACACTAGGTGGTAGAAAGTAGAAAGAAATCAGAGATACGGGTTAAAACCCATATTGTGCTATTGTTTTTGTTCATCGAGTCGCTAGCTTGACTCGATCCCCGAATTCAATTGTCCTTGGGGAAAGTTTGGAGATCCGGGACAACCATGGATGGTATGTCCTCTCAAAAGTAATGCTTTAACCGATGTCCATTCACTTTGAAATTTGGACCGTCATTTTGAGATAATTCGACGGTGCCATAATGTAATACACCATAAAATCCCAGGTCATTTATTAATGCTAATCATCAACACTATTCTAAACTAAGCCATTTTTGCAGGCTAATTTGAAATTTTTATATGAAACACAGACTGTTTGACACCCGAGTATTTTTATCACCATTTGTTTGACACCCGATTATTTTTGACACCGTTTGTTTGACGCCCGATTATGTTTGGTCACCCGATTGTCAACCCAATGAGGTCAACACCGGTAACTCCCACTTGCGACCCGACACCCCATTTGAACACCGAGAAATTATTAATATATATATATGATATTATGTATATATTAACTTTTACAAATTTATTATTACTATATATACATATGAGTATATATATATGTAAGACGACACCGTTTATATATTTATGGTTTTCACGAACCGACACCGACACCGAAACGAAATTCAAAATTTTACGAATCACCGACACGCCGTCATATTTGGGCCGACCACAAGCCCACACGGATTTTTCTCTCTTTGATTTACTTGGGCCGAAACACCCTCATAAGCCCACACGATTTTCTTTTTCTTTCTTCTTGTTTCGTTTTGGGCCGAGAATTACCACGAGCCCACATGGCTCGTTTGTTTTCTTCTTTTTCCCTTGCGTATCATGCCACACGAAAAACGAAAGTGAAACCAACTCCTTTATGCATTTTGAGAGTTACACATGCTTGGTTTCCTAATCACTCGACACAACATACAACACCTCCTTTGACTTTGTATCATGCGACCAAGAGCCACCATATGAGCCGTCAACCCATTGGACAAAACCACTAACCACCTTCGACTAAATACCCCAAGGATCGAATGTTTCTTTACCTCCAACATATCATTACCCATGAGCCTATTCTTCATTTGTTTACTAACCTACACAACCTAAGCTAGGCTTAAACAAATCAAAGAAAGCCATAGTTGCTCCCTCAAACACCCTACTCGAAGTGACAAGAGCAAGCCAAGGGACAAACTTGTCAACCCTTCGAATGACAATATAGAAAAGTATCTCACCATATCAAACATACAAGCACCTTTGCCCTCCTATATAAACCTACATTAAATGCACTCAAAACTCACACACTCGAAAACTTCTCAAATCACAAACACTCTCCATTCTCTCTTGGTCACAGTCGAAGAACGCAAGGAATACAAGCAAGGTTTTAGGTTAGGAAAGTGTTGGGTTCCTTACAAGGCTTGAATAAGGTTTTGGGTTAAGGAGGAGCTCTCGGATCTAGTCGTTTTGCTTGCTCTCAACTCGTACACACGACCTCATCACCACCATTTTTGGTGTCGTAAGTTGTTATTCACCCTTTTCAATTCATACGTTAATTATTCATGCATACCACGTATACTCATCACACGAAACACACATTTTTCTAAGTATAAAGCTTTCGTTGCACTTATAACTATATTATTCACACGCCTCGACACCCCTAGAAATAGCCTCGCCATTTCATTTCTATACGTACAACCCATCTATATTTTTCGACCACCTATATCTTCGACTCATAATAAACCAAACCTAACTAACATGCAAACCTTAAACGACTTAATACCACGTAAACGAGACCAAAACCAAATCATAGTCGAACACCTCTATAAATAACAAAGTTATCGATTGGGCCAAGGTTGGGCTAACGAGCCCAAGTAATTTAAAGGAAAGGAAATTTCGGTTTGAAACTAATAAGATTTTGAAATGTTTTCGAGATTCTTCAAAGCTGATTTAGAAAAGGTTTTACAAGAATTGAATATTATTTTCGAATACTAGAAGTTTGCTTTTCGAAAACTTAACAAAGGACCATTTTTGCAAAACCTTTCGTTAAAGGACTAAAACTGTCGAATCCATCAAACTTTCGGACTAAAACATAACACAACCGATTTTAATAAAACTAGAGGGTAGAAACTGAAAATTTCAAAAGATCAAGGTGGAAAGTATAAAAATCATAACAAGGACTAAAATGCAATTATTTTGACCAAGGGGTAAAAAGTGTAACTTTATAAAGTTAAGGGTTAAAATGTGACAAGATATTTTATAATTAATATAATTTGATTTTATATATAAATATGTATATATTGTGGTGATCTTAAAATAAATATACAACTTTACTAAAAATATTTAATTATAAATATTTTTAAACAATATTATTTTCACAAACTAATTAACATTTATCGAACACCGGTTCGTAACAACGTTACAAATAACTACGTGAAGTTATTTTGGAATATATTAAGACACCCGAACGAATATCACCGTACACGTGACATATCATATGTCATTTACAACACGAATCTAAAACACCGATTACAATGTATTATTTAGGTCGTAAGTCGGAGGAATTTCATTGCTAGACATAGCAGTACACCATCACTTTTGAGCACCGTTGTGATTCACACCCACCTGTCAGGTGAGTTCATGGTCCCACATTTTTAATTGTTTTTAAACTCCGTGGGGAGATACATGCTATAAATCGAACACAAGTATTTTTCTGTATGCTGTTATCACCTGATATTTCCTAAGTTGACACCTGTGCTACAAGTCCCTCATATCACGAACCTTAATCACTTGCGAGTGAGCGCGAATATAGTTGATAGATCTATTGGAATGGTAGCCCGCCTCTGTCAAGGTGATTACTTGGCAGGAGGTGTGCTATATTCGAGGTATTATGGAAATTTGGCACATTTCCTGTCACCGAGGGCCCCTTGTCATTTACATCCGCTGAGGTGTAGGTGATTGTTATTATCTTTATGATATGTCAAATCAATGTTAAGGCTTGCATTTCGTGAGGCTTAGGAGCAATATTACACCAGTTTGGTCAAGACCTGTCTATCTTGGCTTGTTTATTTCAAATGCTTGACTTGTGTTCACACTATTACTATTTAAACTACTATGGATTCACTCAACCTTTCTGTTGACTTTTTAAGCATGTTTATCTCAGGAAATTAGCAAGCATGGCGGCACGGAGCTGGCAAAGGGCACAGGACCTCCCTTTCATTTTAATAATATTATCATTCTTTACAAACTCATCACTTCTTTTGCTAAACAATTAACATTTTGGAAAAATGTTTGTAACTCTGAATATTTGAGTTTTCATGGAATGATATTGACTATCTTTTGAATTGTTTTCTATGAGTATGACTGTGTACTAAACTGTAATGACCCCAATTAGACTTCCGCTGCTTATCAAATTTTCAGGGTGTTACAGATTGGCATCAGAGCCATGGTTATAGAGAACCAAATGATTTTTCAAAACATTGTACTATAACCTCACCGGATTTTTAAATAAGCTATTTATCACCGAAGTGCCCTCCGTGCCAGCGCTTGCCAACGTTATGTTTTAAGGTTTGATTTTTAGCACCCATTGCATTTAGCTCACTATGACACTATGATCACTGTGCATGTAGCATTATGTAGACTAAATGACTTATATTACTGCTATTTTTGGGATATTATAGTACCATGTCGCCCCCGGTTATTATTTTGTCCGACAGTGACGACATCGTGCCAGCATCATCCACTCACCCTACTATTGACTTATCTGACTATGACACCCATGACACCCGAGACACCCATGATTCTGACCATGACACCCAACCTGTATCACCTGCTATACCATCTCCTGTTCCATCTGGAGACCCATCTGCTGATACTGAGCCCTTTGAGGAGGGTGAGGTTGCTTCTACACCCATTGATTCTTTTGCTATTCAGCCTCTCTTTCGTCCTGTCTGTGGACCTATGACACAGGGACAGTACCTTTATGATCAGTACCTGACATCTCAGCAGTTTCTTGCGGCTGATGATCGTCCTACACCACCTGCTAGTCACCACTCCGGTTCAGATGCTGATGACGAGTCTTCTGACTCCAATACTTCTGACACTGCTGCTTCTATTCCACCACCATCCCCGCCTACACCGATTCGTCGGCACAAGCAAGTGAGGATTCTTGAGCCCTATGAGCCTGAGCCTTTCAGTGAGTTGTTTCGATATCATGAGGGAGACTATACCCACAAATGCACGGCTCGGAAACGAGTCTGTATTTTGCCTGCTTCTACTGTTACACCACCTGTACCTACACCTTTACCTACACCTGTATCATCACCCATATCTGTACTACCACCTGTTTCTATGCCAGATCTGACACCTGTGGCATCACCAGCACCCCCACCATCACCTGTATCACCCCCACCTGAGCCTCATCCTTATATGCTACCTACTTACACCTCTGAGGTTTTGCCACCCATGCCACCACCTACAGTTTTCTACTCACAGACTACTACTGTATCAATACCATCACCTGCTACATCACCTGCTCCCACCGAGACCCCCACCTCACCCGGCATTCATAGATTGGTTGATGCTCGTCGATGGTCGTTTTTGTTAGACTACATACGTAGATGGAGATTGGTTGAGGGATCGCCTAGGGCTGCTGAGCTTGGAGATTGCTCTTCAGCGGCGTTACCGGTCACGAGGGAGCTGATACACCATACTATCCCTCTTTTGGCTGCTAGATTAGTGAGACATGAGGATCGTCTTGATGAGCTGTTGAGTGTTATTGAGGATATATCCTTGGAGAGGATAGAGGGTATGCAGGAGGAGGTCACGAACCTCATAGTACATAGGACAGCTTTAGAGATGGTATTTGAGATGATGGGGACAGAGATCGAGGAGGCACAGACTACCATCACTGAGTTTGGTCATCGACTAGATATTCAGAGGCATGAGATAGATGATTTGAGAGCGATTGCGGCCATCACACAGGAGATGATAGAGCATCAGACATAGGAGTTAGCCGCATCTAGTTCTACCATCCACACAATTTTAGCCACTATTGAGGAGATTCAGACCCGTGAGAGATCCAGGGATTTGGAGATGTTAGAGATGATCAGGATCATCAGAGAGCTGGAGAGGAGATCAGGAGGCGCACCTGGACCTTCATAGATCTATGACATGTCATTACTTACAGAGACATCTTAACTTGCCGCCTATGGCATTAATAATGTTGTATCTTATTGTTTTGTAACAATGAATTCAAAATTATTAAAACTCTATGTTGGTTATGATTGTAACGTATTGATATTGATTTATGATGTTCTAGTTGTTTGATCTTTTTTTTATGCTCCCATATTGAGATTCATTATAATGTCCATGTGTGTTGTTACATGTCGTGATGTTTATTTATGAATGATATGGTTTATGTTGATGTATGTATTTATGGTATGGTTGTGATATGTACTTTGCGATGATCTCGACTATTATGAGTTTGGCTACATTATTTCTCTTGTTATAGATGTTTGGGATTTGTACTTATGCACTTGCGATTTTATAGAGTTATGGACCCAAGGAAAACCGCTACTGCTACCTCGTCACCCGCTATGACCCAGGCTGCTATCAGAAAGTTGGTTGCCGACAGTGTTGCTGCAGCTTTAGAAGAGCAGGCTGCTGCAATGGCACGAACTAGTAGCAATAACCGAGCCACTGCTGAAAGCGAGTCCGCTGCGACTCGGAAGTGCACCTATAAGGACTTCATAGCTTGTAAACCATCTCACTTCAAAGGGACTGAAGGAGTGACAGAGCTTGCTCGATGGTTTGAGCGAACTAAGACTGTGTTTGTAAGGAGCGGTTGTGCCGCTGAAAGCCGAGTCTCGTTTGCTACTGGAACATTGTTGGAAGACGCGTTGTCTTGGTGGAATGCAACTGCTCAGAAGATAGGTGTGGAGGAGGCCTATCAGATCACCTGGACTGACTTTAAGGAGAAGATGCTGAAGAAGTTCTGCCCTAGAGGTGAGATCAAGAAGTTAGAAGATGAGTTTCACACGTTGGTTGTGAAAGGAAATGATCTCAGGGCTTATGACAGGAGATTTCAGGAGCTTGCCACACTTTTCCCTTCAAAGGTTCCCGATTTGGAAAAGTTGTTGGAAAGGTACATTGAGGGATTACCCAGGAGCATTGAGGGAAACGTCACCTCGTCTAAGCCTCAATCTTTGGATGAAGCAATGACTATTGCCCAAAGACTGCTAGACCGGGAGATTAAGCGTAACTCTGCTCAGGGGAATAACGATCACAAAAGGAAGTTTGATGATCGAAGGACAAACAACAACAACAATAACAACAACAACAACAACAGCAACAATAACAACCGTAACCCCAACCGTAACTATCACCATGACAGGAACACCCACCACAATCAACAGAACCGACGATAGGAAGCTATCAGAGCTTATGTCGCTGCGCCAGTTAAGGATGCTAGGTATGCTGGACCTCTTCCATTCTGTGACAAGTGTAAGATGCATCACAATGGACCCTGCTATGCTAAGTGTGGGAAATGTTCAAGGACTGGACATAAGACACAAGATTGCAAGGCTACAGGAGCTAACTTGCAACCCGTGGCTGTGGTATGCCATGCTTGTGGAGAGAAAAGGACACTACAGGCGTCAGTGCCCTAACAAGGATAACAATGCACGTGGGAGAGCATACGTGCTGGGAGATGGAAATATCCAGCAAGATCCAAATGTAGTCACGGGTACGTTCTTTCTAAACAACCGCCTCGTTAAAGTTTTATTTGATTCTGGAGCCGATCAAAGTTTCGTATCTATATCCCTTGCACCCCTGCTTAATACTACACCCACCCAACTAGACACCACATATGAGATTGAACTAGCAGATGGAAAGCTAGTAAGTACTAACACTATACTCCGAGGTTGCACCCTACGACTACTAGACACCCCATTTGACATTGACCTTATGCCTATTAGACTCGATAGTTTCGACGTCGTTGTAGGAATGGATTGGTTATCCGAGAACCGCGCTAAGATCATTTGTGACGAAAAGGTCGTTCACATCTCCTGAATAACGAAACCCTGGTCGTTCGTGGAGAGCAAAGTAAGACACGTCTGAGCATCGTTTCTTGCGTCAAGGTTGTGAAGTACATCGAACGAGGATGTCAAGTCTTTTTGGCTCAAGTCACCGAGAAGAAGTCGGAAGAGAAGCGACTCGAGGAGGTGCCAGTAGTCAGGAACTTTCCAGAAGTTTTCCCCGAGGACTTGCCTGGCCTTCCACCGACTCGTCAAGTGGAATTTCAAATTGACTTGATGCCAGGAGCAGCACCCGTAGCACGAGCACCCTATAGGCTAGCACCGTCGGAAATGAAGGAGTTATCTGAGCAATTACAGGAATTATCAGATAAAGGATTTATTCACCCTAGTTCATCACCGTGGGGAGCCCCGGTGTTTTTTGTGAAGAAGAAGGATGGAACCTTTAGGATGTGTATCGATTATCGTGAGTTGAACAAGCTGACAGTTAAGAATCGATATCCGTTGCCAAGGATTGACGATTTGTTTGATCAACTGCAAGGATCGAGTGTCTACTCGAAGATTGATTTGAGATCGGGTTATCACCAACTGAGAGTTAGGGAAGAAGACATCCCTAAGACGGCTTTCAGGACAAGATATGGTCACTACGAATTCCAAGTAATGCCATTCGGTCTAACAAATGCACCCGCTGTATTTATGGACTTAATGAATCGAGTGTGCAAACCCTATTTGGATAAGTTTGTGATTGTATTCATCGATGATATCCTTATTTATTCACGTAGTAAGGAAGAGCACGCAGAACACTTGAAGGCGATACTAACACTGCTCAGAGAAGAGAAATTATACGCCAAATTCTCCAAGTGTGTTTTTTGGATTGAGAAAGTACAATTTCTTGGGCATGTTATCGACAGTAAGGGTATTCATGTTGATCCCGCCAAGATCGAAGCTGTTAAAAATTGGGCGTCACCTACGAGTCCTACCGAGATACGCCAATTTTTAGGTCTTGCCGGATACTATCGAAGGTTTATTGAAGGTTTTTCAAGGATTGCTAAACCTTTGACTGAGTTAACACTGAAGAAGTAGAAGTTTGAATGAGGAGATGAGCAAGAATCGGCATTTCAATTCTTGAAGCAGAAGCTTTGTGAAGCACCAATATTAGCACTACCCGAAGGAAGTGAGGACTTCGTGGTATATTGTGACGCATCAATCCAAAGGTTTGGGTGCCGTATAGATGCAGAGACTTAAAGTAATCGCTTACGCTTCTAGACAACTTAAACCCCATGAAGAGAACTACACTACTCATGATCTAGAATTAGGAGCGGTGGTATTCGCTCTTAAGATCTAGAGACACTACCTATATGGAACCAAGTGTACGGTTTTCACCGATCACAAGAGTCTTCAACACATTTTAGATGAAAAGGAGTTAAACATGAGGCAGCGTCGATGGCTAGAGTTGCTAAGTGACTATGAGTGTGAGATCCGTTATCATCTCGGGGAAGGCAAACGTTGTAGCAGATGCCTTGAGTCGAAAGGAACGACTTAGACCCCTCAGAGTTAGGTCATTGGGTATGACAATTAGATCACCACTGCCGTCTCAAATTCTTGAAGTTCAAACTGAGGCTCTTAAGTAAGAGAATAGACCGCACGAGAAGATTTACGGCATGCCAGAAAACACGAATGGATTTGTCAAGAAACCAGATGGAAGGCTGTGTTTCAAGGACAGAAGTTGGATTCCATTGTATGGAGGAATACGAGACCTCATCATGCACGAGTCTCATAAGTCTAAATATTCCATTCATCCTGGTTCGGACAAGATGTATCAAGATCTAAAGAAGTTGTATTGGTGGCCGAACATGAAAGCTGACATTGCAGAGTATGTGGGTAAGTGTTTGACCTGCTCAAGAGTAAAGGCTGAACATCAAAAAAACCATCCGGTCTTTTGATTCAACCCGAGCTACCAATGTGGAAATGGGAAAGGATTACAATGGACTTCATTACGAAATTACCCAAGACATCGAGTGGGTTGGACACAATTTGGGTTATTGTCGATCGTCTCATGAAGTCAGCGCACTTCTTGCCAATCAAAGAGACTGATGATATGGATGTTCTTGCACGTTTGTACCTTAAGGAGATAGTTTCCCGGCATGGAGTGCCGATTTCTATTATCTCCAACCGAGACAGCCGTTTCACGTCTAACTTTTGGCGATCTTTACAGAAAGCCTTGGGAACTAAGTTAGATATGAGTACAGCTTACCATCCACAGACCGATGGTCAAAGTGAAAGGACTATACAGACCTTGGAAGATATGCTTAGGGCATGTGTGATTGATTTTGGGAAAGGCTGGGATAAACACCTACCGTTAGCAGAATTTTCATATAACAACAGTTATCACGCTAGCATTAAGGCTGCACCGTTTGAAGCACTTTATGGAAGAAAGTGTAGATCACCAGTTTGTTGGGCTGAGATTGGAGATGTACAACTCTCAGGTCCCGAGTTAATTCTTGAAACCACTGAGAAAATAGTGAAGATTAGGCAACGATTACAAGCCGCTAGGGATCGGCAAAAGAGTTATGCCGATGTGCGAAGAAAACCAATAGAGTTTCAAGTTGGAGACAAGGTCATGCTTAAAGTATCACCTTGGAAAGGGATGATTAGGTTTGGAAAACGTGGAAAGCTAAACCCAAGATACGTTGGACCCTTCGAGATCATTGAAAGGATCGGTCCCGTGGCATACAAACTTGAACTACCTGAGGAACTCAGTAGAGTGCACAACACCTTCCACGTGTCAAATTTGAAAAAGTGTTTATCGGATGAAACACTCGTGATTCCATTGAAAGAGATCAGAATCGATGATAAGTTGAACTTTATTGAGGAACCCGTTGAGATTATGGATAGGGAGGTCAAACGACTTAAGCATAGTCGCATTCCCATTGTTAAGGTCAGATGGAACTCTAAGAGAGGACCCGAGTACACATGGGAGCGCGAGGATCAAATGCGTGCCAAATACCCACAACTATTTGATGAGACAACCCCGAGCACCGATTCAACTTTGGATTCCGAGACGAATCCAATCTAACGGGTGGGTATTGTAATACACTGTAAAATCCCAGGTCATTTATTAATGCTAATCATCAACACTATTCTAAACTAAGCCATTTTTGCGGGCTAATTTGAAATTTTTATATGAAACACAGACTGTTTGACACCCGAGTATTTTTATCACCATTTGTTTGACACCCGATTATTTTTTACACCGTTTGTTTGACGCCCGATTATGTTTGGTCACCCGATTGTCACTCTTGGATATCACCCAATGAGGTCAACACCGGTAACTCCCACTTGCGACCCGACACCCCATTTGAACACCGAGAAATTATTAATATATATATATATATATATATATATATATATATATATATATATATATATATATATATATATATATATATATATGATATTATGTATATATTAACTTTTACAAATTTATTATTACTATATATACATATGAGTATATATATATGTAAGACGATACCGTTTATATATTTATGGTTTTCACGAACCGACACCGACACCGAAACAAAATTCACAATTTTACGAATCACCGACACCCCGTCATATTTGGGCCGACCACAAGCCCACACGGATTTTTCTCTCTTTGATTTACTTGGGTCGAAACACCCTCACAAGCCCACACGATTTTCTTTTTCTTTCTTCTTGTTTCGTTTTGGGCCGAGAATTACCACGAGCCCACATGGCTCGTTTGTTTTCTTCTTTTTCCCTTGCGTATCATGCCACACGAAAAACGAAAGTGAAACCAACTCCTTTATGCATTTTGAGAGTTACACATGCTTGGTTTCCTAATCACTCGACACAACATACAACACCTCCTTTGACTTTGTATCATGCGACCAAGAGCCACCATATGAGCCGTCAACCCATTGGACATAACCACTAACCACCTTCGACTAAATACCCCAAGGATCGAATGTTTCTTTACCTCCAACATATCATTACCCATGAGCCTAATCTTCATTTGTTTACTAACCTACTCAACCTAAGCTAGGCTTAAACAAATCAAAGAAAGCCATAGTTGCTCCCTCAAACACCCTACTCGAAGTGACAAGAGCAAGCCAAGGGACAAACTTGTCCACCCTTCGAATGACAATATAGAAAAGTGTCTCACCATATCAAACATACAACCACCTTTGCCCTCCTATATAAACCTACATTAAATGCACTCAAAACTCACACACTCGAAAACTTCTCAAATCACAAACACTCTCCATTCTCTCTTGGTCACAGTCGAAGAACGCAAGGAATACAAGCAAGGTTTTGGGTTAGGAAAGTGTTGGGTTCCTTACAAGGCTTGAATAAGGTTTTGGGTTAAGGAGGAGCTCTCGGATCTAGTCGTTTTGCTTGCTCTCAACTCGTACACACGACCTCATCACCACTATTTTTGGTGTCGTAAGTTGTTATTCACCCTTTTCAATTCATACGTTAATTATTCATGCATACCACGTATACTCATCACACGAAACACACATTTTTCTAAGTATAAAGCTTTCGTTGCACTTATAACTATATTATTCACACGCCTCGACACCCCTAGAAATGGCCTCGCCATTTCATTTCTATACGTACAACCCATCTATATTTTTCGACCACCTATATCTTTGACTCACAATAAACCAAACCTAACTAACATGCAAACCTTAAACGACTTAATACCACGTAAACGAGACCAAAACCAAATCATAGTCGAACACCTCTATAAATAACAAAGTTATCGACTGGGCCAAGGTTGGGCTAACGAGCCCAAGTAATTTAAAGGAAAGGAAATTTCGGTTTGAAACTAATAAGATTTTGAAATGTTTTCGAGATTCTTCAAAGCTGATTTAGAAAAGGTTTTACAAGAATTGAATATTATTTTCGAATACTAGAAGTTTGCTTTTCGAAAACTTAACAAAGGACCATTTTTGCAAAACCTTTCGTTAAAGGACTAAAACTGTCGAATCCATCAAACTTTCGGACTAAAACATAACACAACCGACTTTAATAAAACTAGAGGGTAGAAACTGAAAATTTCAAAAGATCAAGGTGGAAAGTATAAAAATCATAACAAGGACTAAAATGCAATTATTTTGACCATGGGGTAAAAAGTGTAACTTTATAAAGTTAAGGGTTAAAATGTGACAAGATATTTTATAATTAATATAATTTGATCTTATATATAAATATGTATATATTGTGGTGACCTTAAAATAAATATACAACTTTACTAAAAATATTTAATTATAAATATTTTTAAACAATATTATTTTCACAAACTAATTAACATTTATCGAACACCAGTTCGTAACAACGTTACAAATAACTACGTGAAGTTATTTTGGAATATATTAAGACACCCGAACGAATATCACCGTACACGTGACATATCATATGTCATTTACAACACGAATCTAAAACACCGATTACAATGTATTATTTAGGTCGCAAGTCGGAGGAATTTCATTGCTAGACATAGCAGTACACCATCACTTTTGAGCACCGTTGTGATTCACACCCACCTGTCAGGTGAGTTCATGGTCCCACATTTTTAATTGTTTTTAAACTCCGTGGGGAGATACATGCTATAAATCGAACACAAGTTTTTTTTTGTATGCTGTTATCACCTGATATTGCCTAAGTTGACACATGTGCTACAAGTCCCTCATATCACGAACCTTAATCACTTGCGAGTGAGCGCGAATATAGTTGATAGATCTATTGGAATGGCAGCCCGCCTCTGTCAAGGTGATTACTTGGCAGGAGGTGTGCTATATTCGAGGTATTATGGAAATTTGGCACATTTCCTGTCACCGAGGGCCCCTTGTCATTTACATCCGCTGTGGTGTAGGTGATTGTTATTATCATTATGATATGTCAAATCAATGTTAAGGCTTGCGTTTCGTGAGGCTTAGGAGCAATATTACACCAGTTTGGTTATGACCTGTCTATCTTGGCTTGTTTATTTCAAATGCTTGACTTGTGTTCACACTATTACTATTTAAACTACTATGGATTCACTCAACCTTTGTGTTGACTTTTTAAGCATGTTTATCTCAGGAAATTAGCAAGCATGGTGGCACGGAGCTGGCAAAGGGCACAGGACCTCCCTTTCATTTCAATAATATCATCATTCTTTACAAACTCATCACTTCTTTTGCTAAACAATTAACATTTTGGAAAAATGTTTGTAACTCTGAATATTTGAGTTTTCATGGAATGATATTGAGTATCTTTTGAATTGTTTTCTATGAGTATGACTGTGTACTAAACTGTAATGACCCCGATTAGACTTCCGCTGCTTATCAAATTTTCCGGGTGTTACACATAAGGATAAACTTTTGCGATAGTGAATGGACCAGTCCATCGGGTTTTGAGCTTTCCCGAGAAGATCTTGAGTCTAGAGTTGAAAAGAAGGACTCAATCACCGACGTTAAAAACGCGGTTCTTGATTTTGGAGTCTTGAATCTTCTTTGTCTTTTCTTTATAGATCAAAGAGTTCTCGTAAGCTTGATCACGAAGTTCGTTTAATTCATTCAGTTGAACTTTTCTATGATCACCCGCAGTTTTGAGGTCAAAATTGGCATGCTTGAGAGCCCAATAGGCTTTGTGCTCAAGCTCGATCGGAAGATGGTACGCTTTCCCATACACAAGTTTGTAAGGCGTACACCCAATGGGTGTTTTGTAAGCCGTACGGAAAGCCCAAAGTGCATCATCTAATTTATCCGACCACGATGCACGATTTTCACCTACGGTTCTTTCTAAAATTCTTTTGATGCCCTGATTGGAAACTTCGACTTGTCCACTTGTTTGAGGGTGGTACGCAGTAGAGAGACGGTGAGTTACACCGTACTTTTGCATGACTTTGTCGAATTTGTCATTACAGAAGTGCGTACCACGATCACTAATAATAGCACGTGGAGTTCCGAATCGGGCAAAAAGAGCTTTTAGGAATTTCACAACTACTCGGGCATCATTTGTGGGTAAAGCTTTCGCTTCAACCCATTTTGACAAGTAGTCAACTGCCACGAGTATATATTTGTTGCCATGAGAGGACGGAAATGGCCCCATAAATCGTGGGCCAGTAAAAGCCGGAATCAAATACCTTTTCGGCGGTGTAGTTGGGATTGTGGTGGCCCCCCGTGGGATCGGCATGGCAAGCCTTTAAAATTTCAGCGGCTTCCCGACCATACACACACCGCCGGATGACTTGATCCGCACAAATTTTGAAAAGATAGGGGTCGTCCCAGAAGTAATGTTTCACATCTTTGAAGAATTTATTTTTTTGTTGGGACGACATCCCTTTCACAACAAAGTTACCCGCAAGGTAGTTTGCGAAATCGGCAAACCATGGGGTAATCGAGTCTCCACGAAATGAAACCGCATTGAGGGTTTTGAGAGGAAATGTTTCGTTTATTTCCTTTTTCTCGAAAGCATCTTGGTGAGGGTTTTCAAGACGGGAGAGATGATCAGCAGCTAGGTTCTCAGCTCCTTTTTTTTTATCACGAATAATGATATCAAATTCCTGTAGGAGGAGAACCCAACGGAGGAGTCTCGGCTTTGCATCTTGTTTTGCAAAGAGGTACTTCAAAGTCGAGTGATCCGTATACACTATGCTTTTGATCAGTATCAAATATGGCCGGAATTTTTCGAAAGCATACACCACAGCTAATAATTATTTTTCAGTGGTGGTGTAATGACTTTGAGCCTCGGTCATAGTTTTGCTGGCATAGTGTATAGGCTGAAAATGTTTTGTTTTTCGTTGCCCCAAGACTGCCCCTATCGCATAATCACTAGCATCACACATGAGCTCGAAGGGCAAGTCCCAATCGGGGGCAACAAGAATCAGTGCTTCGGTAAGCTTTTTCTTTAATGTTTCAAAAGCTTCGATGCACTCGGGGGAGAAGATAAAAGGAGCATCCTTTTCGAGGAGATGGGTCATAGGCCGGGCGATTTTAGAAAAATCTTGAATAAACCTACGATAGAAACCAGCATGACCCAAAAAGCTCCTAACACCTTTTACGGTTGTGGGATGAGGTAATTTTGCAATGACGTCCACTTTGGCTCTGTCAACCTCAATCCCGTTCTTTGAAATTTTATGGCCGAGGACAATGCCCTCTTTGACCATAAAGTGACTCTTCTCCCAATTTAGACATAACTTTGTGTCTTCACAATGTTTTAGCATGCTGTCTAAATGGGAGAGACATGATTGGAACGAATCCCCAATGATCGAAAAATCGTCCATAAAGACCTCCATAGTTTTCCCGATCATGTTTGAAAATATGGCCATCATACATCTTTGAAACGTGCCCGGAGCATTACATAGGCCAAATGGCATACGTTTATATGCAAAAGTTCCATAGGGGCACGTGAAAGTGGTCTTTTCCTGATCTTGCGGATCAATGGGAATCTGAAAGTAACCCGAGAAACCATCGAGGAAGCAATAATACTCATTCCCCGCTAATCTCTCGAGCATCTGATCCATAAAGGGTAGAGGAAAATGATCTTTGCGGGTGGCGTCATTTAACTTACGATAGTCAATGCAGATGCGCCAACCCGTAACCAAACGAGTTGGAATCAACTCATTCTCCTCATTTGTGACAACAGTAATGCAACCCTTTTTTGGAACACAATGAATTGGGCTAACCCAAGGACTGTCCGAGATAGGGTAAATCAATCCGGATCAAGAAGTTTTAAAACCTCTTGTTTGATAACCTCGTGAATTTTTGGATTCACCCTTCTTTGTTGTTGGACTGCAGGTTTGAAGTCGTCCCCCATTAAAATCTTGTGAGTACAAAATTCAGGGTCAATGCCCTTAATGTCGGAGAGTTGCCAAGCAATTGCTTGTTTATGTGACTTCAAAACCTTAATGAGAGCAGCCTTTTCCTCAACACTTAAGTCTTTGGCAATTATGACGGGCAATTTATCATCACCCTCCAGAAATGCATATTCAAGATGAGGCGGCAAGTCCTTAAGTTCAACATCGGGAAAGTCATCAGTTTTCTCAACATTTTTTACTTCCTCCTTATGAAGTGTTTGTGGTAGAACAGGAAGAGGAGAGGGATCTTCGTTTAACAATTTCTCTAGCAGGAGAATATCCCTCTCGGGGTCAATCTCTTGGTTATCGATTCCATCGGGAATCGAATCACTTTTGAGAAAGGCCTCAATTTCTTCTAAGATGAAGTCACTTCCCTCAAACGAAGTGAGGGAAGGAGAAGAATTGGCTATGATGGGATGAGAAGATTGAGTGAGATTTTCACTCGAAGAATCATCAATGAAACCTAAAATCTCTTGAGCATACTCCTCAGCAGCAACATCGATGACATCTATTTGATTCACCGATTCACAGTCAAAATTGGAGGAGTATCTCGAAGTTTGATTTAGGTTGAAGGTAATGGCTTCTGTTAGGAATTATACTTAAGTTGATATTGACAAAATATGAAAGATAAAGGACTTATGATGACAAAGTGAAGAATGCAAAAGACAAAGAACTTGCTTTACAAAGAAGTTATTTCAATATAGTCCTTCGTAGTATTTTGTAACCCTAGTATCTCTATTATATAAAGAGATACAGGGAATAGGTTTATTCATGTGTGTCACAATGTAAACCTAGAAAGGTGTGTGTGTGTAGAGACGTTTTATGGGAAAACGTCTAGGGTGATTAGTGTTAAGCCTCAACGATCTTAGATCGTTGTTAGAGTGTAATCGTGCTACACTTGATCACGTAGCATTGGGGCTTTGGTGTATGTTAGAGTAGAGATGATGACGAGAAACCTTGTTTATAATATTGTTCTTATTCCGCTATGTTTTATCATGTGAACATTATTATTCCTAGATTAAGACTTAATCAGTCTTGAGCCAAAACGGTCCTAGAAACTATCTTTATTATGGCTTTCTTAGTTTCTAACATGTGGTATCAGAGCGGGGGCTCTTGATATCTGGGATTTACAAGGTTTTGTTTGTCGAAGAACGAAGAAAACATGAAAAATTCGAATCTGGAACAATTTTCGTATCTTTCTGCAGGACAGTTTTCAAACGACGATATCTCATTCGTTAACCGTTGGATCTTTACGAAATTTTTTCTGGAGGTTCTCTATATAGAAAGGAAGATTATCACCGGAGGGATCTTCAATCTGAGCTCTAAGTAAAAAGATATACAGTCTCAAAGTCTGCTGCAGAAACAGTTTTTGTAAGTCGATTTTTTAAGGTTTTGGATACTTGATCTTTCTGAAATCATTCTTACTTGGTTTGATTCATCCTCAAGGTCAGTATATTAGTTGTTTACACGTTATTTGATGATATTCCGCTGCATGCTTAATCAATTTTATCATTAAAATAAATGATTCAAAACCCTAAACTGGATATTGGAAGTGAAACCCTAGATCTGAGTATCATGATGCTGATTATTAGTGTTGTTGCTGCTGTACTGATTTATGTTTATCAAGGATTGGAGTAGCAACCCTAACCTATTCGAGATCAGGGTTTGCAGATTGATTTGAATGTTAATTAAAATGATCAGATATGGAATAGGGTTTTCAGTAAGGATATGTTTTAACGAGTGTGTCTACGGGTAGTATAAGGTTACTGGTGATTCGGACGTGCTTGTTGCTAAGGCTACTGATATAACGATTACTTCTACTCCTTAAAAGACTGAGGTTACTGGGCAGAGAATAAGGTTACTGATCATCAGAGGGTACACGAATAAGGTTACTGGTATCACAATTATTGTCACGTGGAGAGATGATCTAGTGCATGGTATACGAGGTGCTAGTGGTCCTATCTCGTACTGATTTTATGAAGTGTCTTTATCAATTGGACAGATGTGGGGCAATTAATTTGTACCATTTGATCAGTTTGCACTGTTCGTGGTCCTTGAGGTTCGTACTGTCGCGTTTCAGTTTCCACTGCTTATTAATGTTACCACTGCTAGCGTTAACTCGTTTCCACTGCCAGTGCTACGTTTCCACTGCTGCCTTGATATTACCACTGCTAGTAGTAAATTGTTACCACTGATAAGTGCTCTATGTTTCCACTGCTATGCTTATTCGCGTTAAACGTTCCCACTGCTGCATTCTAGTATCAATTACTGGTATGTCATTTTCTACATGGTAGTAAAATAAAACTCGTACTATAATTTATTCGTGGGTCAGTGGATTCTTTATCATGGGGCGGTTGGAATTGCTATTTAATATTAAATGTTGTACCTGCTTGGCTGCTTAAAAGAAAATCTCGTACAAGATTCCACTGGTGACATAATACATGGCTGAAAGAAGATAACCTTGTAACTGATTGGTGATTGGTTCATTATTATCCGCATTCAAGTGGTATCATGGGTCGGTGGAGAGTTAGGGAATGATTTACTATTCTCGTACTGATTTAAAGAGTGTGGGTCAAGAATGATTTATTTGGTTTGTCGGTTTTGATTTGTATCACGAAGATTTGTTTTTAATTGATTATCCAAGATCATAGGTGGGTGACACAACTAGTTCGAAAAGTGATGTTGGATAGAGAATGTTTTTGATTCATGATTGATATGGAGTTATGGAGAGATTGGATGGATACGACACACACAAGATTTATTGGTTTTTGGACAACACACACACAAGAAAAATTTTTGGAGTTTGATTTATTGGTTCTTAACATATTATAAAGGCTCATTTTTATTTGTTCTAATTGGTTACGAAGAAAGGTTTTTATCACCTATTTGATCATGAAGTGGAGTTTCACAGGTTTGTGTTTTATCATACCTTTTCAGTGTGGGGTAACTTGTTTGTTCGTTCAGGTGACTACGAATTGACAAACACTTGAAGGAGTTACGTTATTGTGCTCAGTGTTTATTGTCAAGAGATTGCGATCTCCCTATACGTTAAGTATACGTTCGAAGTTAATTTTAGTACAAGATATAAGGCACAAGTTTGGGTTGTTCTACTTCAGCATCAAGTTGGTTATACTTAGTTTTCTTCATCAGTAATCATTACATGGAGCCTACATTCGACAAATGGTTAACATATGGGTTTCATGGGAAGCTTAAGTGTTTAAATGTTTAACCATTTATTTGCTACATCGAGGTGAAGATTTTTACTACTGCTGGTTATTATTACTACTGCTAGTTTTGATTTCTAGTGTTTCAAGTTCATTTAAAGATGTGGAGAACTAAATTGTGGGCGACTTTGAAACATTGGAAAGATGGATTGGTCGAGTAATATTGATTCGTGGTTGTGAAGTTCAAGGTTGCATACATTTGTCCCTTATTTGATGTTGACAAAAAGGGGAAGGAGATTTACAAGATTGCAGCTTGAAGATCCTTGATGATATAGCATGGTTTAAAGGGAAGTTCATTTATCTTTCATATATATTAGCTTCAGGGGAAGTTCGTGATTACTTGGTTTTGTCATATCAACTAGGGGAAGATTGTTAGGAATTATACTTAAGTTGATATTGACAAAATATGAAAGATAAAGGACTTATGATGACAAAGTGAAGAATGCAAAAGACAAAGGACTTGCTTTACAAAGAAGTTATTTCAATATAGTCCTTCATAGTATTTTGTAACCCTAGTATCTCTATTATATAAAGAGATACAGGGAATAGGTTTATTCATGTGTGTCACAATGTAAACCTAGAAAGGTGTGTGTGTGTGTAGAGACGTTTTATGGGAAAACGTCTAGGGTGATTAGTGTTAAGCCTCAACGATCTTAGATCGTTGTTAGAGTGTAATCGTGCTACACTTGATCACGTAGCATTGGGGCTTTGGTGTATGTTAGAGTAGAGATGATGACGAGAAACCTTGTTTATAATAATGTTCTTATTCCACTATGTTTTATCATGTGAACATTATTATTCCTAGATTAAGACTTAATCAGTCTTGAGCCAAAACGGTCCTAGAAACTATCTTTATTATGGCTTTCTTAGTTTCTAACAACTTCCGTTCCAACACGTAGTGTGATCTCATGCTCAAATAGATCGATAAGAGCGCGCCCAGTCCTAAGGAATCCCCTTCCAAGAATGAGAGGGACCCTAGAATCGGCATCAAAGTCAACAATCACAAAATCTGCTGGAAAATGGAACTTTCCCACTTTAACGAATACGTCCTCGACAATGCCAAGAGGACGAGAAATCGAATGATCGGAAGGCTCTAAAGTCATGCACGTGGGAGTGGGTTCGGGAAGAGAAAGTTTCTTCCACACAGAATATGGCATCAGGTTAATGCTAGCACCTAGATCGGCTAGGGCAAAGCATTCAACCATACCCGGGAAAGTACAAGGAATGAGAAATTTCCCGGGGTCTCCAAGCTTTTCAGGAAGGTTTTTCAAGAGAACTGCTAAGCAGTGCTCATTCAGAGGAGTTCTTGCCATCTCAAAGAGTTTTTCTTTATTACTTAACAGATTTTTGATTGTTGATGCAAACTTGGGCATCAAGAGAATAGCATCCGCGAAGCTAATGTCAAAGTGAAAATCTTGAAAGATTTGGAAAAATTTATCCATTTGGTGACTCGCCTTTTCGCGGAGCTTTTGTTCATTGAGACGTGATGGATAAGGAATAGAAGTTTTGGATTTATCCACTAGAGTTTCTGGTGGTTCAAAGACAACTCCAGGCTTACATCTGGTTTCAGGAATAACCTGAGGTTGGACGTGTGCTGTACTTCGTGGGCTAGGAGTTTGCACCTTGTCCTTTGTTACCTCAGGTTCACGATCCACTACCTTTGGAGGAGAAGGAGAAGAGGTAGTAGGAATCGCGGGTTCATCATATGAAGCACCACTTCGTGTTGTGATCGCCTTAGCATCGCCCCTCGGGTTAGCGATCGTGTTGCTCGGTAAAGTAGTACCTGAGCCCGAGGGTCGATCATTTAAAGACTTCTTGATGTCAGAAATCTGGCTGACCAGCAACTTGTTCAACTCTTCTTGGGACTTCATGAATTGCTTTAACAACTCATCAGATGAAGGCCCGGTTGGAACAATGGCTTGATTCAGATTAGGAAGATGTTGAGCTCGATTGTTCGGATTGGGACCTTGGTTGAAATTTCCTTGGTTTTGATGATGGAAATTCCCTTGATTTTGGTGATTGTTTCCATGAAAGTTCCCGGGATTGAAATTACCCTGACCTTGGTTCCGATTGAAGTTTCCTTGATTTTGGTGTTGGAAACCTTGATTTTGGAAACCGTGACCCTGATTGAAGTTACCTTGGTTTTGATAACCTTGGTTCACTCTATTTTGATTTTGGCCACGGTTTTGGACATTTTGGTTTTGATTAAAACCGGGAGGTCCAGGATAATGGTGAGGACGATAGTTCGGGTCCATAGGAGGGCGGTATTGATTGCCTCCTTGATTTTGGGACCCGACAACAGCATGAGCTTCATATGGAGTACCATCAGTAGCTATGCAATTGTAGTAGGCATGCGGCCCACCACAAGTCACATAGACTTTCACTTTTTTAACCTCAGCAGGGGGAGGATGTTGTGGAAATGAAACTTTCTTTGTTTGGGCGAGAACCAAAGCTTGGATCGCTTCAGTGAGCTTGTCAAGCTTAGCATCCGTGCTAGATTGACCCACAGAAGATGAAGTAGAAGGACCCGCATTGATTTGAGAAACAATCGGTTTGCTTCGTGTAGAGCGGACCTTGGACTTGTTTTCTATGATCTGTAAAGCTTCTTTTGTGGTTCTACTCAAGAAATTACCTCCCGCGGAGGCATTGAGAGAATCCTGATCAGCTTGGCTCACGCCATTGTAGAAAGTATCGAGTTGCATCAACTCGGAGAAACCATGATGTGGACACTTGCGAAGTAATTCTTTGAAACGATCCCACGCTTCACCAAAAGATTCATCATATTTCTGAGTGAACTTGGTGATTTCGTTCTTAAGACTCGTGGTCTTGGAAGGTGGGAAGAATTCATTCACAAATTTTTTCACAAGATCTTCCCATGTCTCAATAGATCTAGGAGGTTGTTTTTCAAGCCAAATCCGGGCTTGTCCCTCCAGTGAGAATGGGAAGAGAAGAAGTTTTATTGCTTCACAAGGGACATTCTTGTACTTGATGGTCGAAGTGATTTTATTGAACCATCGAATGTGAGCATGAGGATCGTCCCTCTCAAAACCGTAGAATTGACTTGAGGTCACAAGATTGAGTAACCCGGTTTTGAGCTCGAAATTATCAGCCACGATTGCTGGAACAACAATGGCATCTCCGTAACCCTCGGTGGGTGCTTGGAGAAGCTCACACATGGGGCGGTCTTCCGCCATGGTGACAGTGGGTGTGGCAACAGTACGGATCTCAGATCCGACTGTTGGTGCAGAACGTCTACGAGGTCTTCAAGGTTTCCGGACAAGCTCACGTAATGGGCTAGTGGACCTTGAAGAACGAGTGCGCATGCACTAGGGATAAAAACCAATCAAAACAAAATCGAGGCAAATCCACAGTGAACTTAAACCAATAATCACAAGCAAGTGGCTTCTTTAAGAAAGGTACACCACTCACAGGGATACAAAGGTAAGTTTTAAATCTTTGGTTTGGGAACTTATTATGTTCACACCCCCAGTTGGTAGGTGTTCTGTCTTGGTTTGCGACGGTTAGTTTTTATGTATTATTATTATTCACAAGAAAAGACAGATGTTTTTGTGTTTTGTGTATGGGTGAAAAACTTTTGGACAATATTTTTGGTATCGTCTCGTAATCTAAAATCGTTTCTCTTTAAGAATCACCTTAAAAGAAAACCGATTCAGAAAACGTTACGATCTGTTTTGTTGTTTTTAATTTTTTTTGGTGTTTTAACACTTTAGGAAAAGTGTTAGTGACTTTTTTATGTTTTGATTTGAAATTTACAAAAGTGGTGGTATTTGTACAGTGATGATGGTGAGATAACACTAATCTCAAAAGACGCTGCAGAAACGCGCACACCTCCCCGGCAGCGGCGCCAAAAATTGATTGGAGCTAAACAGTCAACCTAAATTGACCAGTGAATGGTCAACAAAGTCAAACTAACTAGACCAATGCTCTGTGGAATATAGGGTTTCCCTGGGTCGTTATGTCCCGACAAGGTGTGAATTGTAACTGAGCGTACTTTGTGATCGGGTGATTATTCACAGAAAAAGTTGGTTATGAGAATTATTTGGAAATGATTAACAGATATAGCTTAGGAAAGCTATGTGATTAATTACTGGAACTTAGATTGAGAAGAAATTACTTAAAACCTAAAAACCATACGTTTGCTGAAAACGTAAACAAACGTACGTGAAATAAAAGTGAATGAGGTGATCTGAAAAGGCTACTGGTATGAAAATGGTATTTTTACAAACCTAATGATTAAAGAAAATTTTTGGAAATTTAAAATTAATTTTTACACTATTTTTATAATTACTATTAATTAAATACTAATTCCCTAATTACTTTTTAATTAATTAAATTAACCTAAATTACAAATAAATATGAAATTAACCTAGAAAAATGAAATTTAAACTTAGAAAAATCTAAAACACTATAAAACTAATTTTAGAAATGAAAATATATTTTTAAGACTTTTTAATTAATTATTACTAATTATTAACTAATTATTAATTACTTTTAAATTATCCTAAATTCTAATTAATTACTACCTCCGTCCCAAAATTATAGTCTCCTTTTGACTTTTTCGGTCTTTATTTGTCAACTTTGACTTTAAATATTTTTGTTTGTGTTATACAATAGTTGATGAAAATTATACCAATGAAAAATACATTTAAAACTCAATCCATTCATATATTTTGCATCAAGTATTATGTAATATAAACAAAAATATTTAAGGTCAAAGTTGAATAATAAAGACCGAAAAAGTCAATAGGGGACTATAATTTTGGGACGGAGGGAGTATTAAATTACACTAGAAAATTGAAAATAAAATTTGGAAAAATAAAAAATAACTAAAAACTAATTTTAAAATTTAATTTATATTTTTCTGATTTTCTAATTAATTATTATTAATTATTAACTATTTAATAATTATTATAAACTAATTTAAATTAAGAAAAATACTAAATGATGCAAGAAAAATCTGAAAAAATTACAGAAATTACTTTTATATACCAGAAGCCTAGGAAAAATATAAAAATGGAAATAGCTTATAAATAAGCTGAGGTGATAAGCCAATTGGCTTAAATAGAAGCTATCACTTCTATTAAGTTGGGCTTTTTGGGATTTTTCTTTTTCAAACTTGCTTATTAGATGATATTAAGCAACTTTTGTGAAGTGAGTTAGCTATGAGCTCAGAAATAAGCACTCCAAGTGCTTATTGCTTGGACAGTTGACTTTGGTCAACTGTCAAAGCTAAAAGCTTTGAAATAAGCTTTCAGCTGAGACCAGTGGTGGTTTGAGATGCAAACAAGTTTAGTACAATTGAAATAAGCTAAAAGTCACAAGTATACACACTGATAAGCTTCAAATAAGCAAATAAGCAAACCACAAAAATTGAGTCTGAAACAGGTTCAAATGGGCAACTTACAAGTCATGTGGGATCAACTAGAGACTTTGGAAGCCCAAGCAAAGTAATAAGCCAAGAAGGTGGAGTGAAAAGCTATCTAAAAAGCCAGGGTACACCCTCTGGGTCCCATAGGTGAGGTCAGGGGGAGGGTTGAAAGTTAGGGGTAAAAGCTAATGACTCAGCTTTACTCAGTTGATGGCCAAACTACAAAGGACTTGCAGCCCTACTAAATGGCTTCTACACTACAAAATAAGCTCAGGGTATTGAAGCTTAGCTTATTGGCTTTCCAATGAGCTGAAAATCTAGGTTTGGGGCCCACTGAGTAGGCCTGTGGGGTCCACTCAATGTAGGTGAGTGAAACTGAGTTTGTGCACAGGGCAAGGGCTTTACCCTGCAGGTGTCTTTGAGGGGTAGAAAGGTCCACAAATAAAATTCACAAAAATCAAACAATTGTAGGAATCAAAAGTTCAGCTGGTAGACAATACCCACAACAAATTTCAAGTCTTCAAACTAAGTAGAAAAATCTACAAAATTCACCCAAGATTTGGGTTTTTCTACTTTATACACTTTTGACTTTTTTAGAAAACTTTGGTATTTGACTTTTATGAACTTTGGTAGCTTCTAATTATCTAAAAACATGTTAATAGGCTAGAAAAGGGTTGATTTTGGTTAAAGCAACACCTTATGCTAAGTTGTGAAAGGTTATGGACTTAAAATCCAACACAGTTAACTGTGTGGGTGAGATTTCTTGTGATTTGACCTTTGTTACTAATAGCACTTGGTTTTTATGGTTTACTTGACCTAAGACAACTTAAAGTGACATGCATGAACCAATGATTCTAACTGTAACACAGGAATCAGTGGGTAAGGCCACTGATCCAAACACTCCTTTTAAAACAAAAATATGATGAAACTAAGTGTAAATGTGATCACAACCTTGTCTACTGATTACCACTATCCTAATAAGCAATGATAAAACTAATAAATCACAAATAAGCAATAGCAACACTATTACACTATAAATAGCAAGATAGGTGAAATTTCAACTCACAAAAGCCATCCAAGCTTAGTTCAAGAACCAAGGACCCAAGGAACCAACCTAATGACCTCCCATGAGATCTCTAACCCACTGCCATCCATGATAAACAGTGCTCCATGCTTGTCTTCTTCCTTTTTCACAATTTTTTTATTTTATTTTTATTTTTCTGAATTATTGCTATTTTTCTAAAAGCTTGATCTTAATTAACACAGAAGCTGATACAACTTCTAAAAACTTGTTATTTAGGCTTATGAAACTAAATTAAAGCTTTAAAACACTTGAGGAAATGTAAACAACACACTTGAAATTCAAACTTAAAACTTGAAAATTAAAATTGATATTAAACTTAAAACTTTGAATTACATTGACTGAAATTAGAGTACAAATGATAAAAGAAAGATTACAAGACTAAATTACATACTACACACTTTTTTTTAGGCTCATATGAGCTACAATATATATAACGAGATACAAAATGCTCACAAGCTTCTCCCACATGGCTTCCTTTTGAATTTTTTAAGTCCCAACAGCATTCTCTTTGACCCTTGACCATATCCTCACCATTCAATTATAATTTGATCAGTCCTAGCCATTGGATTGATTTTTCCCGCCAAAAGAACAATGGGGCAATTCTGAGTGTTATGGTTGGGGGTATTAATTGTGGTGGTGGGGCTTGGTTTGGTTGGTGAACACATTTATTGTGGGGGGCTAAGGTGGAGGGGGGAAGCATGTGGGAGAGACAATGTCTCCCTGGTTTTGCGTTGGGATGTTGGGGGGAAGAAGGTGTTGACTGGGGTGTTTGACCCGCGTTGACCGATTGACCGGGGGTAATTATAAAAAGGGGGTGGGCTTTGGTTGGGCCTAGGGGATGGATTGGGCTGGGGATGGTTTGGTTTGGATATTGGATTTGTTATTAATAATAAGAGAGGGTCCGTTTGGTTTTGGTTATCACAAGGACCAATTTTGTAATTTTGTCAAAGATGAGGACTGAACTTGTAATTTTTCCAAATTGCTTCCAAGGACCAAAAATGCCAATCATCAACAAACCAAGAACCAATTTTGCATTTTTCCACATTTCAAAATTTCCCAGGGACCTATTTTGCCATTTTTGAAAGTACAGGGACCTAACCTGTAATTTTGGAAATTTATGACCCAAGCATGATATTTTGTGATTTTTGACTTTCAAAACCTTGGGTTGACTTTTCCTTTCAAAATAAATACATAGGGACTATTTTTGACAAGTTTTGAAACTTGGGGGACTGAAACTGCCAATATTGCAAACTTTGTACGTTTTTCATTTGTTTTTGCTCATTTTGCATTTAAAACACATAAAACACAGTCCCTGGGATAATTTAAGTATTTTGATAACTTTTTGATTGTTTTTTTATGTTTTGGCAGTTTAAATACGACAAAAATGATGAGTGTTTGAGCACTCATCAGTAAGCATAGCTTGGATCCAATGCTCTAGTTTTGGCATCCTTCGGGATGGCCTAGCTTGCCTTTTTTACATGGTTGTTAGCTTGACTTCACCGGCATGGTTTGCCTATATCCGCATGTACGGAAGTATCCTTCGGGATAACTTAGCTTGCCTTTCATGGCATGGTTGTACAGCTTGCCTTATGGCATGGATGATAGTTATTGCATCCTTCGGGGTGGCCTAGCTTGCCGCGAGGGCATGGATATTACGGTATCCTTTGGGATAGCTAGCTTGTCTTTATGACATGGATGGAAAGTTAGAGAGATTGGATCCGGGGCTAGACAAGATGGAAAGTAAAGTAAGTATGATTGTTATGTCGGAAGTACGTGAGTAGAATGATTTATAATCTCCTTATTTAAATAGATTGGGACGCCTCTTCATTTAGATAAAGAAATTATAAATCGCCGAACCATAAGTTTATAATTCCATACTTACATAGATTGGGATGCCTTTTTATGTGAATAAAGAGTTATAGACGAGTGGGCTTATGTGTAACCGATATGGCACGAATACGAGTAGAGAAATGAGAAAGTGAAAACTAAAATGAGTTAGACGTCATGAGACAAGAGATTAGATATAAATAAAACATATAGCAGCATTAAGGTTATGTGTGAAGCTTAAGATAGACACCTAAAATGAGTTTGTGTATTAAGTTGAGAAGATAATGGGTAAGCATTCCCAAGATTTAATAATAAAGGTTGCTTAAGTGATGCGTGAGAAAGATTTTGAAGTACCTTTTATTTACCATATATAAATTTTGAAATAAGTCACCGGTTTTTGGAAGTAAATACGTGTTGGTATTATGTAAAATGTGAAATTAACCGTTATATGAGTATATGTCGTGTTAGTGCATTGGTGAATGACATGGAAATAATGTAGAAGTTTGACTTATATAAAGTCAAATAGTAGATTTCCTCCGAATGGCAAGTCGTCATTGTTGGAAATTTTAGATAAACTTGTGATGAGAAGTGTAGTTTATAGCGGATTATGAGTAGTGATTGTGTTATGGTAAGATTAGAATTGTAATATCATATAGATCGTTGTAATGAAATGACTATGGATTTGAAAGTATGAGAAGGGTGACTTAGTTTTGGATAGCAATAGACAAGAGATTTCGGGGACGAAATATAAATAAGGGGGTAGAATTGTTAGACCCGTTTTCCGAGTACTTGGACCCCACCCTAGATGAAATGGAATAAGGGCCTTACGCGATTGGTTAGTCAACGAATGTTGCGTAGTGGTCAGACCCGAAGGTCAAAGTGATGGTCAACGAATATATTAGATAGTTATGAAAGTATTATGAGGCTCAATTAGAAGAAAATAGAATCAAGGGGCCTAAGTGGTCATAGACCATAAGTATTGTGATATGTAGTGTGGCTAAAGTTGAACGAATAAGACTTGAAGGGCCATTCTTACCAATGGCCCAAACTTGTGTAAGTGTGTATATATATATATATATATATATATATATATATATATATATATATATATATATATATATATATATATATATGTATGTATAAATGTGTGTGTGTGTGTGATGCGTGGTATTGCGTCCTCACAAAAGGTTTTACCTCTCAAAGGATCTTGAGAAGCTTGCAATCCCCACCAGGCAGTGTACCTGACCGTTGTAGTATAGTAAAGTGGCAAGTACCGGGGGATTGATCGTTCAACTCAAAAAATAGTGTTCGTTAGGATTGAAATTAATCTAACTAGGTCTAGAGGTTAGGGAGGATTCTTTTTGTATTTTTATAGTTTTTTAGAAAGCAAGTAAAAATCTCGGGTTTTGGAAGAAGGGGCGGAACTTGTTGCTAATCAACTAACCCAAAAGCTACTACTTAAACTAATGTGTAGGAAAATAAACTAGGGTTCTACGAGGGAAGTGAAGCGTATCTACCTATGATATATTACTCCTTGCTAGTTATCCAATTCTACCTATTGAATTGTCACATCCTTGTTTTAATTGACGGGTTGTATTCCTTAATACCATTCGTGGGGCCGTGTACGATCTTCCCCAACTCTATAAGCTTCTACCTCTTCCTATGTTGAGCCGACTACAAGCTCCTAACATGGCCTCCTTAGTAGTTACTAATGCATTAAATACAACCAATTAATCGTAGTACACATCCGATTCATGTTTCTTAAGACGTTCAAGCATGTTACCAATTGGAAGTCTCCCAGTT
This sequence comes from Artemisia argyi, assembly GCA_030686995.1. Taxonomy (NCBI): domain Eukaryota; kingdom Viridiplantae; phylum Streptophyta; class Magnoliopsida; order Asterales; family Asteraceae; genus Artemisia; species Artemisia argyi. The sequence goes on from CM060706.1 coordinate 119,155,198, forward strand.
TTCCTAAGCCTAACATCGATAAACATTCAACCAAAACAAGAAACAATAGGAACGAAGAATTATAAACTAAATCAACTAGACCTATTGAAGTTGTCACACCTTAATTGATGAAGATAGACACAACATCAACAAAAAAATCAACAAGATCTAATCAATTATATACAAGTTTCACACGATCATAAGTAGACACAAGTTGAATTAGCCAAGTATGATGAATGGAGAACAATCAACACTAACAATGAAAGACATAATTTATTAACAAACCAATACAAGATGTTTATGGAGTGATTGAAACCCTCTAAGTTACTGGAAAAACACCTACCCTAACCCTAAAATCGGACCTAGGGTTGGGGGCTTACAAAAAGTGAAGTTATGATGTTATATTTATAGGCAATGTTTCTTTCGGCAAGGCTTGACAGCGTCAGCCCTAACAAATGACGGCGTCAGCCCGCCGTTTTCACCAAATCGAATATTTTTTCATCCTCTTCGCGTGGGCTTTTGAATCACCCAAATCCAAGTTCGTATGAAGATTTTATGGCCAAAACAGTAACAGCTACTCCGCGCACGAGTTGTGATTGTCTTGATCATCTTGTGACGGTTTCACTAAGGTTTCTTCTTGTGCAAGCCTTATTCCTGACGTCGTCACTCTATATCATCTGACATCCTCAGGTTAAATCCTGACGCCGTCACCTTCAAAAGTCTTCTCGGACGTCTCTTTTTGTTTTATAACGAAACGGCCTTGGTGAAATTACACGTGACGCCGTCACGTGTAAATGTGTTGAAAACTTTCTGGCCCGTCAAGTGTAAAAGTATCCACCTCTTTTCCATAACGTGAAGCCGTCACATGCAATACGTGATGCCGTCAGGTACTATTTCCAGCTTGATTTGGAGACTTTGCCGTTTTCTTCACTTTTCGCTCCAAAAACGTCCAAAATGCTTCCTTTTCCAGATTTCTTCTCCAAAGTACCTAAAATGACAAAATGAATGATTTAGGGCAATATTTGATCAAATAATCTCGACTTTGGGCATAAATGACCCCCTAAAAGCCGTACACTTTTCGTCTCATCAAATACCCTTACACTTGAGATTTGCTTGTCCTCAAGCAAATGCACTTTTATTCTAATCAAAATACAAGCTAGGGGTCATTTAACACTAATATACAAGCAATTATAACAAATAATCGTTCCACTTCAACCAAAATAAGCACGGAAATTATACATTAGCACCTCACAAATAGTGTTTAGATACTCACATCTCTCGGGTGTTATAAAAGTATATATCACAATATGAAAATAGAAAATATCTCTCACTACCTGTCATAGCAAATAGATTACCATAGGCTTGGGAAATAATCAAACCTCCACCACTTAGCGTAAGCACCTAGGATAAAGTATCAAAGAGGTCTTTTAAAAGGGTTATAACGTGAGGTGTAGGGATATGATAAACACGGTTTTGTTGGTTAAAGGCAATCTTTACTGGTGGCGAGTTAATCATATTGGTCAATTACATGTACAATGTGGCGTTGCTAAGCCAAGACTCGACTCAACTTAAGCTAATCATAAACTAACAAAACATAAAATAAACATAAAAGGAAACGGGATGGTAGTCCGTATGTTTTTTTCTCTTTTTTTTTTCTTTTTTTTTTCTTTTTTTTTCTTGATTTTTCGATTTTTTATTATTTTTTTTATTTTATTATTTTATTTGTGTGCATACACTCTTGCCCTACCATCCAAAATAATACATCGTAGGGAATTTGCATTCCCCTTACACTTAAACTTTTACATACTTTACAATCAACTATTCTAATGACTCGAATTAAGACAATCAAAACACTTGGAGTACTTTTTAAGATTAACGCACATATGGGGGTAATAATTGACGTCTTCCCCAATACTCCATAACAATAGTACTTTACCCATGAGTCCTAATCGTCCCAAAACAAAATGTACAAGATATGACTCGACTTAGCAACCGTATAATCAATTAGACAATTAACTAAGGGTTTAAACATGTAACAATAATGCACTAAAGATGAGTGCATACAAGGAAGGCTAAGGCTATTTGGTTGCACATTTGGGGTGGATTGTAAAAAAATTCTTTCTTTAAGTAAAATGCTTAAAGTTAGAAACGAAAAGATAGGCTCGGAGGGGTGTACTAGGGGTATCGCGTACTAAAAATGAGTACAACGCAAAGGTGTGGGAAAAATTAATTGACTTTACTAGTCAAGTAGTTTGACTTCATTGGTCAAGTAATTATGATATGGGTTTAAACACAAGGGTGATCCTAATGCCTCTTATCATGTAGTAAATCCTACTACACGAATGTAGTCTCACTAGCGGTCTCGGGATGCATCACTAACGCAAGTTCTAGAATCTAAGTACTACCGGTACACTCATAAGCATCTTTTCCTAACAAATCTAGGGGCGAACCTCACATATTTGGGGTGGAAAATTTTGAGTGGTACGGTTTTTCGTGCTAGTCATACAACTCCTATCCATGAGACGCTTATTGAGGCTAAAGCTTCACTCCTAAATGTTGTTAAAAATTTTAAATTTGGCGCTAAAATTGCCCTAACAAGTATTTCTCTTAGTTTTATTACACACCTACTATTGAACAAACAAACTCAAGTGCAATTGCATTCTCTAAGGTATCATCATTTACCCTCCCCTTACACTTAGGCTGAACATTGTCCCCAATGTTCAATAAAAAGGATGTAAAAGTAATGAAGGTAAAAGAATGAAACAAATACTCCCCTGATTCGTTTGGTGTGGATAATGTGATAACATGGTTAGATCCTCCTCCAAGAGAATGAACATTGAAAGCTTCCCCCCAGAAATATAAATCATCTTCTTGTCCAATATAACCTGTAACTAACAAACATAAAAACCAAAGCATCAAACCAAACAAATAAAAACCACAACTAGATGTAATTCCAGACTTAGAAATAAAAACAAAACAATTAAAGGATATGATACTTGTAGAATGAATTACAAATAGGAACTCATAAAATATATCCACAAGTATTGACACACAAAGAAGATAGAATAAATGCTAATCACGAATTGTGAATTTTTCATGTTCGAAATTCGTTCTTTTTAACAAAATAAAAACTTCCATACACTTATCTTTTTGTAAAATACCTTTATATGCAATTAAGACGAGGTTAAAAACAAAATAAAGCATTTTCACAAATTATTCGAAACATGAAAATTAAACAACTATGATTAAGCATATATATCACAAACAAACATATAAAATAAAAAACATCAAACAATTAAAAACATGGGTTGTTGCCTCCCAAGAAGCGCTTGTTTTTGTTCGAGTCTCGAGCCTGACTCTACCCTTATTTAACGAAAATAGGGGAGGTTTTCCCTACACTTAGGATTAAGTGTGGGTGGAAGTAGCGATACACACCCTTAGGGTGGAAATATGCTACGTGAGGTGAAGGGGGTGAGTGAATGGTGTCCTTTATCTTAAAACTACCCAGATAATAAGGGTTGATGGGTGGGTCGGTTCCTCTTTTGTCTCCTAGATGTAAATCTAAGGATGGGAAGTTATGTAAAGATTGAGGTTCCGGTTCATCAACACTAGGAAATTCCTTAGAACTAGGAGTAAGGTTATCATTACAAGTATTCAAACCTATATCCTCTAGTTGTGCTTGGTCCAAGGGTTCTACCTCAATTAGGGTTCCTATAGTCTCTTCTACTTCTTCCGGGTAAGTCACGGGCGGTGTGTATGCCTCAAATGATGGTGACTTGTGGAGTACTTAGAGGGCTTTTGTTATTTTCCTCATCATTCCTCGTATCAAAATCACCTATATGTTCATCCTGTATTATGGTAGTGCCTAACCATGACATGCACTTAGGGGGCTCAACTCTACCTTCATGTGTGTTGTATGTCTTGGTGAAATCTATCCCGCTCATGCAACTAGGTAGTCCAACACTAACCATCTCATAATATTGATTTGATTCTAAGTTAATGTTCTTAGAAACTAGGTCATCTTACTCATATGAATCCACCAATTCGTTGAACTTATGGGTCATGGTTAGGAAGCTTTCTTCAAAATTCATCCAACGGGTCTCACTAAAAGGAATTGATCCTGATAACGATCATCTAATAGAAATCACACATGCATAGAATTCATCAAACCTATCTAAATTTACCCCCAACTCCTCTTGGATGTCACTGAGATCACACAAAAATTCATTGGAATGATAGGAAGCAAATCTATTAGTGAAATATAATTGTTCCTCTATTTTCAATGATCTAAATGGAATTTCATCCGCCATAGTGACAAGTGAAAATGGTTTTACAAATAAAGGGCATAAAGAAAAAGATAGACTACAAGAAAGCTAATAAAATGAAAATAAAAATCTCACTAAAAAGGAATCTAATGAGTTGACCTAATCAAAATAAATTTCAACCTAAACAATAACTATTCCCCGGGCTGCGGTGCCAAAAACTTGATGCGTGGTATTGTGCCCTCGCAAAAGGTTTTACCTCTCAAGGGATCTTAAGAAGCTTGCAATCCCCACCAGGCAGTGTACCTGACCGTTGTAGTATAGTAAAGTGGCAAGTACCGGGGGATTGATCGTTTAACTCAAAGAATAGTGTTCGTTAGGATTGAAATTAATCTAACTAGGTCTAGAGGTGAGGGAGGATTCTTTTTGTATTTTTATATTTTTTTAGAAAGCAAGTAAAAATCTCGAGTTTTGGAAGAAGGGGCGGAATTAGTTGCTAATCAACTAACCCAAAAGCTACTACTTAAACTAATGTGTAGGAAAATAAACTAGGGTTTTATGAGGGAAGTGTATGATATATTACTCCTTGCTAGCTATCCAATTCTAACTATTGAATTGTCGCATCCTTGTTTTAATTGACGGGTTGTATTCCTTAATACCATTCGTGGGGCCGTGTACGATTGATTCGCCTCAAACGGTCAGATAATTATTGGTCAACCACTTGTGATTGGTCAAGTATAATAGTCAAACAGCTGAGGCAAATGCTTCCGTGGAATACAGTGTTTCCCCGGGTCGTAATGTCCCAACGAGGTGTGCGATGTTTTATTATAAACGAATCTGTGATCAGTGAATGTGAACAGGAAAGGGTATAAGTATGTGTGAGTGATTACACTAAGGTTTTATAAAACAAAATAACTTAGATAAACTATTTTAACGATTACGTGAAAGCTAGATAACTAAAACGTATAAACGTACACCAAATTAAAATCAGACGCGACTGCGTACTGAGAAAAAGGTGAGTTTTAAGAAAAATAAACTACAAGGGCTAAAAATGCAAATTCTATAAATTTAAACTTAAAATAAAATTAAATTAAAAAGAAAACTATTTTTTAGATTATTTTATTATTTATTATTAATTATTTAATTAAAAACTATTTAACTATTTAATTATTACACACCTACTATTGAACAAACAAACTCAAGTGCAATTGCATTCTCTAAGGTATCATCATTTACCCTCCCCTTACACTTAGGCTGAACATTGTCCCCAATGTTCAATAAAAATGATGTAAAAGTAATGAAGGTAAAAGAATGAAACAAATACTCCCCTGATTCGTTTGGTGTGGATAATGTGATAACATGGTTAGATCCTCCTCCAAGAGAATGAACATTGAAAGCTTCCCCCCAGAAATATAAATCATCTTCTTGTCCAATATAACCTGTAACTAACAAACATAAAAACCAAAGCATCAAACCGAACAAAGAAAAACCACAACTAGATGTAATTCCAGACTTAGAAATAAAAACAAAACAATTAAAGGATATGATACTTGTAGAATGAATTACAAATAGGAACTCATAAAATATATCCACAAGTATTGACACACAAAGAAGATAGAATAAATGCTAATCACGAATTGTGAATTTTTCATGTTCGAAATTCGTTCTTTTTAACAAAATAAAAACTTCCATACACTTATCTTTTTGTAAAATACCTTTATATGCAATTAAGACGAGGTTAAAAACAAAATAAAGCATTTTCACAAATTATTCGAAACATGAAAATTAAACAACTATGATTAAGCATATATATCACAAACAAACATATAAAATAAAAAACATCAAACAATTAAAAACATGGGTTGTTGCCTCCCAAGAAGCGCTTGTTTTTGTTCGAGTCTCGAGCCTGACTCTACCCTTATTTAACGAAAATAGGGGAGGTTTTCCCTACACTTAGGATTAAGTGTGGGTGGAAGTAGCGATACACACCCTTAGGGTGGAAATATGCTACGTGAGGTGAAGGGGGTGAGTGAATGGTGTCCTTTATCTTAAAACTACCCAGATAATAAGGGTTGATGGGTGGGTCGGTTCCTCTTTTGTCTCCTAGATGTAAATCTAAGGATGGGAAGTTATGTAAAGATTGAGGTTCCGGTTCATCAACACTAGGAAATTCCTTAGAACTAGGAGTAAGGTTATCATTACAAGTATTCAAACCTATATCCTCTAGTGGTGCTTGGTCCAAGGGTTCTACCTCAATTAGGGTTCCTATAGTCTCTTCTACTTCTTCCGGGTAAGTCACGGGCGGTGTGTATGCCTCAAATGATGGTGACTTGTGGAGTACTTAGAGGGCTTTTGTTATTTTCCTCATCATTCCTCGTATCAAAATCACCTATATGTTCATCCTGTATTATGGTAGTGCCTAACCATGACATGCACTTAGGGGGCTCAACTCTACCTTCATGTGTGTTGTATGTCTTGGTGAAATCTATCCCGCTCATGCAACTAGGTAGTCCAACACTAACCATCTCATAATATTGATTTGATTCTAAGTTAATGTTCTTAGAAACTAGGTCATCTTACTCATATGAATCCACCAATTCGTTGAACTTATGGGTCATGGTTAGGAAGCTTTCTTCAAAATTCATCCAACGGGTCTCACTAAAAGGAATTGATCCTGATAACGATCATCTAATAGAAATCACACATGCATAGAATTCATCAAACCTATCTAAATTTACCCCCAACTCCTCTTGGATGTCACTGAGATCACACAAAAATTCATTGGAATGATAGGAAGCAAATCTATTAGTGAAATATAATTGTTCCTCTATTTTCAATGATCTAAACGGAATTTCATCCGCCATAGTGACAAGTGAAAATGGTTTTACAAATAAAGGGCACAAAGAAAAAGATAGACTACAAGAAAGCTAATAAAATGAAAATAAAAATCTCACTAAAAAGGAATCTAATGAGTTGACCTAATCAAAATAAATTTCAACCTAAACAATAACTATTCCCCGGGCTGCGGTGCCAAAAACTTGATGCGTGGTATTGTGCCCTCGCAAAAGGTTTTACCTCTCAAGGGATCTTAAGAAGCTTGCAATCCCCACCAGGCAGTGTACCTGACCGTTGTAGTATAGTAAAGTGGCAAGTACCGGGGGATTGATCGTTTAACTCAAAGAATAGTGTTCGTTAGGATTGAAATTAATCTAACTAGGTCTAGAGGTGAGGGAGGATTCTTTTTGTATTTTTATATTTTTTTAGAAAGCAAGTAAAAATCTCGAGTTTTGGAAGAAGGGGCGGAATTAGTTGCTAATCAACTAACCCAAAAGCTACTACTTAAACTAATGTGTAAGAAAATAAACTAGGGTTTTATGAGGGAAGTGTATGATATATTACTCCTTGCTAGCTATCCAATTCTAACTATTGAATTGTCGCATCCTTGTTTTAATTGACGGGTTGTATTCCTTAATACCATTCGTGGGGCCGTGTACGATTGATTCGCCTCAAACGGTCAGATAATTATTGGTCAACCACTTGTGATTGGTCAAGTATAATAGTCAAACAGCTGAGGCAAATGCTTCCGTGGAATACAGTGTTTCCCCGGGTCGTAATGTCCCAACGAGGTGTGCGATGTTTTATTATAAACGAATCTGTGATCAGTGAATGTGAACATGAAAGGGTATAAGTATGTGTGAGTGATTACACTAAGGCTTTATAAAACAAAATAACTTAGATAAACTATTTTAAGGATTACGTGAAAGCTAGATAACTAAAACGTATAAACGTACACCAAATTAAAATCAGACGCGACTGCGTACTGAGAAAAAGGTGAGTTTTAAGAAAAATAAACTACAAGGGCTAAAAATGCAAATTATATAAATTTAAACTTAAAATAAAATTAAATTAAAAAGAAAACTATTTTTTAGATTATTTTATTATTTATTATTAATTATTTAATTAAAAACTATTTAACTATTTAATTAAAACTAATTTAATTAAAACTAAAAATGATAAATACTACAAATTAAACTAAAAACTTATAAAAATAATTTCTAAACTTAAAAATGAACTTGAAGAAAGTATAAAAAATAAAAATAAATGTTTTTATCTTTTTATAGATTTTCTATTAATTAATAACTATTTATATTAATTATACTAATTAAACTATTTTAAATTACAAATAATACTAAATTAACTTAGAAAATTATGAAAAAATTTATAAAACTATTTTATGACTTATCAAAGCTATAAAAATATAAAAACTAGGTGTTGCTTTATAAAAATTAATTATGCTATTTAAAACTTATTTATTAATTAATTATTAATAAAACTATTATTAATTATAATAAATACTAAGTTACAAAATAAAAATCTGAGAAAATTATTAAAAATACTTTAACCTAAGAGGAAATTAATAAAAATATAAAAACTCAACTTACTTAATAAAAATCTAAAAATGAAAATTAAAATTAAATTATATTAAATAGAAACTATCACTTATTTTTATGTTGTCTTTTCTGGAATTTTCTTTTACAAAACTATATTATACTTAAAAATAAACAACTTTTGTGAAAACAACTAATTTATAACTTATTAATAAGCTAGATATAAGCTAACAACTTAAGCAGTTGACCAAAGTTGACCAACTAAGCAAATAAGCTCTACTGAGCTTGTGTGGGACCCACTATGGTTAATTCAGATCTAAATAAGTTTAGGAAACTTGTTTAAGCCATAAAATGCTAGTGAAGTCCACTGGATAAGCCAAAAAGCTCAAATAAGCACTTGGCTTCTAGGAATCTGAGACAGATTAGGGACAAAGTTCAAGGGCAAAACTAAGTGGGGTCCACTGGGTGCTAGGTCAAACTAGTGGTCAATGGTTGTTCCCTAGTAGGAGGGGGTTGTAAGAACCTAAGTATGACAGGTGGGGCCCACTGTGGTGGTCACAAATCACCACCAAAGTGGTGGTGACGAACTGAGAACTGCTGCACAGGGGATGAGTTATCCCTGCAGGTGACTTTGAGGGTGAGTGGGGCCCAGAGGAAAATTCCTAAAATTATAAGCTATGTGGGATTCCAAAGTTGAGGTGGTAGTCTATTACCACAACAAGTTTCAATGCCTAGGTCTAATCACATAATTCAAATCAAATCCTTGAAGTTTTGTCAAAACCTGAGAGATGTAAATTTGACTTTTGATGAAAACTTGGAATTTTGACTTTAACCAACTTTGATCCTAATCTATTGACTGATTATGATATAATAAGATAAAAGAGAACTAGATTAAGCTATATTATCAATTTTAGTAACTATTGTGAAAGATTTGAAGACACAAACTCCTCACAGTTAACTGTGAGGGAGTTTAATTTATGATTTTGACTTTTTGTGTTGAAATGACCAAACAAATGACTCAGTTAACTAAACCTATACTAATTTAGTCTAAGTATGCTAAGAACACAGCAATAAAGTACCTAGATCACAGAGTATTCAGCAATGCCAATCACCCTAGTAACCAACTGTTTTGATGATTATTAAAGCTACTGGTGAAATTAAACCACAACACTGATTCCTATTACTATATTATGATTATAGAAGATCAAATGAGCATAAAACTTCAAGAACACAAGTAGAAAACACAAATTTGTCAAGTTTGTGATTTACACAGTGTAATTTTGGTTTTGAGTACAAATGATTTCCAATGAACAAGAAACTGGTTTTAAACTATATTATCAATAACAAATATCTAATAAACTTATAAGAACACTAATTAAGTAGTAATAAGCATGATCAAAGCAAAAAACATAATATTGAAATATCACTTACAAATGGTAACAAGCTGAGAACAATGAACCAATGAACCAAATCAATGCCTAGTGTCCCCCATAGGACTCTAATACCATTTTCAATCCAAATGACACCCTGCTCCTTCCTTCTTCTTTGATTTCCACAAATTTTTTATTTATTTTCTATTTTATTGATTTTTCTTGAATTTTTGCTTTTCTATTCTAAACAGCTAAGTAAGGTTTTATAAGACTTAAAAAGGCTTTGTCAGAGCTTATATAAGCTTATGAATTCAATAACAACAACAATTAACAACATACAAGCTTAGTGAGATTTTTGAGATTTTAATGAAAATGCATAAACTGAGACAACAACTGAGACTTGAAATTAATTATCGCAAAAGTTTAAAGATACAATGAAACAACTTAACTGATTACTTAGAAGCTTTAAATTACACTAAGAAGATTAAATTACACTAGTCGACACTACTCTAACTAAAACTAATCTAATACTTCTGGTCTTCTGCTTCATTCCTTCTTTATAGTCACTTTCTGAGTTCCCACATGACCTCTGAGCAAATCTCACTCATTCTGAGCCTTTGATTTAGTCAAAACAATCCCCACCGTTCAAAACTAATTTTTCGCGCCAAAAGGTCTTGGGTGTCAGATTATGCGTGGAGAGGTTTTCAAGGTGTTTGGAATGTTGTGGAGGTGGATGGGAGTGGGTAGGCAAGTGGGGGTTGAGGTGGAAGGCCAGGTGGAGGGTGGTTTTGGTAGCAGCGGTGGAGATGGTGGTTTGGGAGGGAAGTGGTAAAGGGTGAGTGGTGTTTGACTTGGGCGTTGACCCGGTTTATATTAAAGTGGGGGGTGGACTGGGCTAAGGTTGGGCCTTGTGGATTGAACTAGGATAATGGGTGGGTTTTTATATTTGGATTGGTTTGGTTTTTATTATAGTAAGGATCCGTTTGGTTTATTTCACACAAGGACTAAATTTGTAATTTGTACAAAGTTGAAGGTTTGGTTTTGTAAGTTTATCAAAGTTCTCACAGGGACCAAACTTGACAAGGGTGAATAGTACAAGGGTATTTTTGATGTTTTTCATTTTTTTAAATACCGGGGACTATTTTTGCCAAACTGTGAAACTTCAGGGACTATTTATGTAATTTTACCAAACTTCACATCCAAGGACCATTCCTGCAAAAGATTAATAGGACAAGGACCAAAATTTATTTTTCTCAAAGTTTTTATATCCCAGGGACCATTTATGTCAATATCCAAAGTACAGGGACTAAAATTGTAATTTTATGAAACTTTGCACCAAAGGACTAAATATGTAACTTTATGATTAAAAAGGACCTTTGGTGATTTTTTCAAGTTTTTAGAATAACCAGGGACTAGTTTTGCCAATTTATGAAACTTGAGGGACTGAAACTGGCAATTATGCAAACTTTGTACGTTTTTCATCTGTTTTTGCATATTTTGCATTTGAAACATATAAAACACACTTGTAAGATATTTTAAGTATTTTGATGCATATTTGAGTGTTTTTGTATGTTTTGGCAGCTCAGATTGGTATAAAATGATGAGTATTTAGACACTCATCAACGATCTTCCCCAACTCTATAAGATTCTACCTCTTCCTATGTCGAGCCGACTACTAGCTCCTAACATGGCCTCCTTAGTAGTTACTCATGCATTAAATACAACCAATTAATCGTAGTACACATCCGATTCATGTTTCTTAAGACGTTCAAGCATGTTACCAATTGGAAGTCTGCCAATTTTCCTAAGCCTAACATCGATAAACATTCAACCAAAATAAGAAACAATAGGAACCAAGAACTATAAACTAAATCAACTAGACCTATTGAAGTTGTCACACCTTAATTGATGAAGATAGACACAACATCAATAAAGAAATCAATAAGATCTAATCAATTATATACAAGTTTCACACAATCATAAGTAGACACAAGGTGAATTAGCCAAGCATGATGAATGGAGAACAATCAACACTAACAATGAAAGACATAATTAAGATAGAATCAACAAACCAATACAAGATGTTTATGGAGTGATCGAAACCCTCTAAGTTACTGAAAAAACACATACCCTAACCCTAAAATCAGACCTAGGGTTGGGGGCTTACAAAAAGTGAAGTTATGATGTTATATTTATAGGCAATGATTCTGTCGGCAAGGCTTGACGGCGTCAGCCCTAACAAATGACGGCGTTAGCCCGCCATTTTCACCAAATCAAAGATTTTTTCATCCTCTTCGCGTGGGCTTTTGAATCACCCAAATCCGAGTTCGTATGAAGATTTTATGGCCAAAACAGTAACAGCTACTCCGCGCGCGAGTTGTGATTGTCTTGATCATCTTGTGACGGTTTCATTAAGGTTTCTTCTTCTGCAAGCCTTATTCCTGACGTCGTCACTCTATATCATCTGACATCGTCTGGTTAAATCCTGATGCCGTCACCTTCAAAAGTCTTCTGGGACGTCTCTTGTTGTCTTATAACGTAATGGCCTTGGTGAAATTACACATGACGTCGTCACGTGTAAATGTGTTGAAAACTTTCTGGCCCGCCAAGTGTAAAAGTATCCACCTCTTTGCCATAACGTGACGCCGTCACATGCAATACGTGATGCCGTCAGGTACTATTTCCAGCTTGATTTGGAGACTTTGCCGTTTTCTTCACTTTTCGCTCCAAAAACGTCCAAAATGCTTCTTTTACAGATTTCTTCTCCAAAGTACCTAAAATGACAAAAGGAACGATTTAGGGCAATATTTGATCAAATAATCTCGACTTTGGGCTTAAATGACCCCCTAAAAGCGGTACACTTTTCGTCTCATCAGTGTGTGTGTGTGTGTGTGTGTGTGTCTATCAATAAGTTTCTAGACAACTCTATCATCTTCAGGAGTGTCTTGGATGTGTTGGCTTAGAAAAAAAATAGGAGGGAAGAAATAGCTTGTAGATGAAGGGTTTGATTAGTGAATGATTCTATATCAAGAGATAAGCCCTCTCAATGATCTCCTCAAGTAAGCAACCTCTACATTCTCGATTATGTTGAAGTTAAGGCTTATAATTGATGTGGGTTTTCATCGTATGATCATATGATGATATGGGAAGGATGATGAGTAAGTTATGGTGGGCTTTATCTAAACCCTTGTTTATGTTATTGATTGTTATGTTACTAGGTTTTGGCAAATGATTGATTTGTAGCTTAGCTTGGATGATCATGGTAAGTAATTCGGTTAATATATGTTTAATATGGATATTTGCATATTATGTGATTATGAGTTTAGGTGTTATGATTATAAGTGTTTGGATTGGATATTGAGACATAATAGTAGACTTGCTTATTTAGGCGACTTGAATGATAGATTATGATTATGGAATGGCTAAGGTATGGTTGATGTTATTATGTGTTCAAGGCTAAATGGCTATGTAGTTATAGTATGTAATGGTTGCTATGGTTTTGATACAAGATTTGAATGTTATGATGTATTGGACTAGTGTAAAGTACTCATATTACTTATATGTTGATTGAAGTCTTAATCATGTATTAACTTAGTTACTTACTAAGCGAAAGCTTATTGTTTAGTTGTTTAACCTTTTTTGTAGGTTCTTGTGATTGTGGACGACTTGTAATGAAGAGTAAGGTTTGACTATACGGAAGGCTAGAAGGTAGCTTGTGTTTAGGAGCTTAGGTAGAATATCGAGTTTAATATCAACGTTGTACCCCCGTTGGTCTTTTAATGGTTTGTATGTATGTCGCCGAGTGTCAAGGTTCATGTTAGGGTCGTTAAAGTGTTTTAGTTGTCAAATGGTATGTTATTGCTATGGTTAAAGTGTATGTGTTAAGTTTAAAAGGGGTGTTTGGCGTAGTGTCTATTTATATCGATTTTAGGGTTCGACGGGTCAAATGGTTATGGAAATGATCTATTGATGCATGGTTTTGCAACTTTGCAAAAGGTTTTACCTCTCGAGGGATCTCGAGAAGCTTGCATTCTCCACCAGGCAGTGTACCTGACCGATGTAGTATAGTGTAGTGGCAAGTACCGGGTGATTGATCGTTCTACTTGGGGAATAGTGTTCTTTAGGATTAAAACTTAATTAAACTAGGTCTAGAGGTGAGGGATGATTCTTTTTGTATTTTTATGGTTTTATGGAAAGCAAGTAAAATCTCGGGTATTGGAAGAGTGGGCAAAATTAGTTGCTAGTCAATTAACCCAAATAACTACAAATGCAATAAAAATAAAATAACAAGAAAATAAAATGTGAGAAAAACCTTATATGGAGAGAAACGTGTTTACTTAGATTTCACTACTCCCTAGCTATCTTTCATTAATTGATTAGTTTGTTACAATTGCGTGGATGACGGGTTATATTCCTTAATACCATTCGTGGGGCCGTGTACGATCTTCCCCAACTCTATAAGCTTCTACCTCTTCCTATGTCGAGCCGACAACTAGCTCCTAACATGGCCTTCTTAGTAGTCACTTATGCATTAAATATAACTATTAAAATCATAGTACACATCCGATTCATGTTTTTTAAGACGTTCAAGCATGTTACCAATTGGAGATTAGCCAGTTTTATTAAGCCTAGCATCGAAATCATTCATCCAACAACAATTAATAACAATCAATCAATCAATAATCAATAGCTAAGTTTCATTACATCTAAGCAAACACAAACAAACCTAGCCTAGCATGTTAATATAAAGACAAGCATAAGATAGAATCAAACAACACATAGACAAATTGAATGATTATTGGAAAACTTATATTTAATTACTCATGGATGAAAGAAGGGTTTGAAACCCTTATAAAAAGGATAAAATTCGTCCTAGGGTTTATGGTGAAGTTCCTCCAAAAGTTCTCTCTCTAATGAATGAAAATTAGAAAACTATATATAGAGAATATAATCTGACGGCGTCACGTTATACATGTGATGCGGTCAACTCCCAGCCAATGCTTTCCTCGGATTACCTAGATCCAGATCTGACGCTGTCACCTTATAATCTTCACTGGCCGTCACCTTATAGATTGTACGTGACGGCCTAGGCGTCACAAAGGGTGACGTTGTCACTCTTTAAACCCAAAAAACTTTCTGGCACGTCTCGTGTAAACTTCATATCCACCTCTTTGCCAACACGTGACGCTGTCACTTTAAGAGTGTGACGCCGTCAGGTACTGTTTCTAGCTTGATTTTGGAGACTTTGTCGTTTTCTTCACTTTTCGCTCCAAAAACGTCCAAAATGCTTCCTTTTCCAGATTTCTTCTCCAAAGTACCTAAAATGACAATAAGAACGATTTGAGGCAATATTTGATCAAATAATCATGACTTAAGGCTTAAATGACCCCTAAAAGCGTAACACTTTTCGCCTCATCATCTATTATGTTATGTTAATCAATTCTGGAAGTTTTTGTGATATGTCGATTTATAGAAGTCGGTTTTCCGGAATTAAAGTAAAGTATTAAGATATGTTTATTTTGAAATTGTTGCTGCAGGTATCATATGACCATATGAGATATTTAATATAGATATGCTTGACTCAGTGGTTTGTAAAGTTTCTGATATGATGTCACACCCCGCCACGGCGGAAACGCGCGGGTGTAACTTCATGGATATCATCACAACACCTGATGTCTACATAGAGAACAACTACATGCACATAAATAGAGCAATGTACAAACACAAAGTGTTGTAACAATACCCCAAAATAAAATAGCCAAAACAAAACATACATCCAAACATAGATGATAAACCACTTCTAATGCAACTAAAGTCTCGTCTATCCACATCCTTCTATCTTATCCTTAGAAAGCTCACCGGAAAATGATGCTTAAAACGTCAACATAATGTTGGTGAGATTCATAGGTTTAAGACTCAAACACACTAGGCAACCAAAATCACTGTGATTACAAAATATAGCTGGACAAATAATTATAGTTATCATATAAGCTACATATATTACTAGGCAACATCACACATAAGGCAACATCAGGACGGCTCGTGTCCTCCGATCCCACAATGATTACAACAGGACGGCTCGTGTCCTCCGATCCCACAATAATTACAACATCAGGACGGCTCGTGTCCCCAGATCCCATTAAACCACAATTAGGTCGCATGCGCGAGCAACAGGGTAAGCACCCTCCCAATTGGACCACACAGTTATCACACAACATATTATTACCGTTCACATATAGCATAAATACGATAACATTAAAAGTCCAAGCTTTTTAACACCATACACATAATCACAGTAATTCAAATCATTTAAGACAAGCATCATTCCCATCCCAAGTTTAAAACAAAGTAAAAATATGGGACTATGAACTCACCTTAAACTCCGCAGCTTCCACAAAACAACTCACAATCTATAGCACACAAAAATAATCCACATTACACAAGGTCAAGCTAAAAGCTACAACCCATGTAATACACATATGATGGATGTCTAAGACTCATATGACCCACCATGGATCTCCTAGACAACACACTAACCACTACCATAACTTAATACTCACTAAATCCCTTGCACACTTAAAATCAGAAAATGCAGAATTTTTGGGTACATTCACCCACATAAAATCACGACAAATAAAACTCAAAAACTCACACCAAAAATTTACCTTGGTCTCTCATAAGCATAGAAGCTAATACCAGAAGGCCATGGACCAATAACACACACAAATACTCATAAGAAATTCAAACTTGTCAACTACTCAAATTCGGATCTGAACGCACACCAAAAAGTTTTGATTTTAAATAAATACTTCCACAAGTTTTTATCGCGAATCTTTTTCGTGGTAGTCTAATATAACCTAATACTTAACTATTCCAGAAGGGCTAGTCAAAATACCACTTTTACAACCACATGACACCCTCAAACTTTTACCCAAAATCTGTTCGGGTTTGACAGCTTTGACACCTTAACAAAGAAAAATCAAAAGACCGACTTCCCAACCTTAAAATCGATCGTGGCTAGACTTTTTGGAAAGCTCTTTCATTATACTTCAATTTAGACCTAAAATTCGTGACTTAACTCTTCACCATCTGTTATTTACACTCACATTTTTACAGCCTTACAAATCTGTCCAAACCCTAACTCAATAACTAGCATGTTTTACGCTCAATTCTCTTAACCAATTACCATATTATCAACAACTAATGATCCTAACATGTTTTACTTTATTAATTTACAGAAGTTAACACAAACCCTAATCCATCATAATAATTATTACATGAATCATAACAATAATTAATTAATTACACATAAGGGTTAAGGATTTTACATTGATTCTTGATTATTGCTTCACAATTATAAACCCTAATTTTATCCTCCTTCCTTTGCCTCTCTTGAATGACCAAAAAGCAGTAAAAATCGTTCAAGGGGTTTTGGGGTTGGTATATATATTAATTTTGGATAATCCTTGGGCCTAAGAGTCATATTTGGACTCAAATTGGGTTTCCTTTTTCCCCCTTATCCCTTAAATTCGAATTTTACATATATAAAATATATATATTTTTATTTTTTTATTAAATTAATTTATTACACTCAAAACCTCATACTTTTCATATTTTATAAACACCCGTAGCTAATCCTAGCGTCTTACGCGATAAACCTCAGTTTTTACGACAAACCGGAAAATTATCATTTTCAAAACAAAGTTTCCGAAAATAGATTTTTACACTCTTTTATAAGCATAACACATAAAAACAAACTCCTCATAACTTGCTAACGCTCAAATACTTGAACGAAGACTCGTTACGCAAAAACACAAAAACATCAAAACTACACAAGTCATTTCTACACCACAAAGGTGATCAAAATGATCTTTCCTAAACTCCAAACTTTCCAAATCACAATAAAACCATTTACGCAAAGGGATTTAGTGCTAAAACTCACCTATATCACTTCAAACACCTAAGACACACCAAACAAACATCAACCGAGTCAAGACTATCAGTCAAACTGACCTGCCAAAACCACGGTTGTTACATCATCCCCCACTTAGGGAAATCGCGTCCCGAGATTTCAACTACTATAGTCACCACTTACAACAGCGAAAGGAAATTTATGGATTTTTAAGCGGATAAATACCACACCATAAAATCACAGAGAAAGAATCGCAAAATGTGAACCGACTAAATACTCGAATTCACATGATAGAAAGCATTCCGTCACTCCAACGATACACGCAAATAGATAAACTCCCCGATCAATAACACCAACAATCCAAACGACTTCTCACAGGTAGGTACGACACTCTCGAACCAAATGAAAAACCAACTGGTAACCGCAAGATGCACTCACAAATAACAGATACCCATAAAACAAACATTTATGAATACCCCGCATCTAACTTCCACGATCTAAAATCCAACTACAAACGATCTACTTCACCAACCACATCAGCAAACAAAATTTGGGTACTTAAATCTCACCTGATCCTCGCGTTCCCAAGTAAACTCATGATCATGCTTAGAATCCCACCGTACCTTTACCAACATTATCTCACCACACTTTACACTTTTGATCACTCGGTCCATAATCTCAACTGGTTCCTCGACAAAACGGAGAGTCTTGTCAACCTTAATCTCATCTATTGGAACATGCAGACTATAGTATCCGACAACCACTTCTTTCCATTAGGTACGTGAAACGTATCATGCACTCTACTTCACTCCTCAGGCAAATTCAACTGATATGTCTCAATCCAATCCTTTCCGTAAATCTCAAATGGTCCTACGTATCTCGGTGCTAGCTTGCCTTTCTTACCGAAACGCACAACTCCCTTCCAAGGAGATACTTTTAACCTCACAATATCACCAACACCAAACTCTAAGGGCTTACGGAAATAATCCGCATAACTCTTTTGACGATCTCTTGCTACCTTAAATCTTTCCTTAGTCAGAAAACCTTATTCGTAGTCTCTCGTTTTAGTTCAGGCCCAATTAGTTGGCTTCAATGTTTTAAAAATCACGCCTAAGGCGCGCCTACTCCCTAAATCCCATGAGGCTCTAGCCTTTGGGATTTTTTTAGATCGAGGCTCACGACATGCATGAATCCCGTAAAAATCGCAGCGCTTTGGGGATTTTTGCGCTTTAGCGCCTTGGGGATTTGTGCGCCTAGAAGATGTAACGGGGTTTTGGCCTTTTTTCTTAATAATAAGATATATTTTGGGCTTACATGTTATATACATTTGGCCCTTTAAGTTATAAAGTATCTAATAAACCTAATATTTTAGAAAATAAGTAAAACACACAATAAACAAAGAACTATGCTTTTTTTGTAATCTAATGTCTAAGAATAGTATCTTATTAACAGATACAAATATTGTTTCTTTAGTGTTAAGTGTTACCAAACAAGTATAGATTTTTTGTTGTTGATAGTTGATAGTCTGATACATGGTAATTTGTTAAATTTTATAAGTCATAAACTCATATATTGTAATGTATATTCAAGAATTTAGGGTAGTTCATGGATTCTAATATGTTGCTTGCTTAATATTTTAGGTTTAAATGCAACCTTTGTTAGATGTAATAACTATTAAGTGGCATTGTGCATTGAATATTGATATTTTTGTGTTATTTAAGCTGCATAAGTTGTCACATATGTTATAAAAAAAACTTAAATGTATAGCGCACCTCATATTTATGAATCCCGCGCCTTGGTTTGCGCCTCGACTTGAGTCTCTTTGACCCCCTTTGCGCCTTAGTGCACCTTGAGCTTTTCAGAACATTGGTTGGCTTGTTCCAACCTTTGCCCATAGAACAGGAAATCTACACTTCTTTCCATACAACTTTTCATATGACACATACTCCATACTAGAATGATAATTGTTGATATAGGAGAACTCAGCTAAAGGTAATTGTATACCCCAGCTTCCTCCAAAATCAAACACACCCATGCTCTCAGCTCACCATCCAATGCCTGATTTGTATTCTCACTTAGTTCACTCATTAAAGAATGATAAGTTGTACTCATCTACATACGCATTCTCAAGACTCCATAACACGTTTACCACTATCGCGAAGTAAGTATTTCATCATGTTTCTTGATGATCAACGCGACACCCCATAGCTCTCTACCAACTCACCGAGCGAAAAGTCTCGCCAACTCCTCTTTAATAAAATCTCCAGGTACCTCTGGCTGTTGCAACACCTTAATAATCGTTGACTACAACCTTTACCTTCAAGCATTTCAAACACTTGCTACAGTATCGGTATTCTCCTTCATACCCCCTCCTCCATACATCTCTTGCTAAGGTAGTAATACATCTTATCCATTGTCGGATGTATCAAATACCTTGCATGGTTGATGTCCTTACGCTTCCTCTTAATGAAACCAATAGCTGGTCCACAAAGTACATTCTTTCATCTTCGTTCCTTTCCATTACGGGTCTAAACCAAGTAATCATTCTTCTTACATGTTCTCATCCTTGAACCTCTCTCTCTAGGCTGTCAACATCATCCTCTTAACTCTGAACTGAATTATCATAATCACTGCTCACCAACATCTAAGTTTCACTCGTTCACTTCCGCTCAGCGCTCTTACCACGATGTCCACCCTTCCTTGACAGTGGCGAATCAGACAATCGTAGTCACTGAGAAATTCCACACCCAACTTCTCTTCTACATATATTAACCTCTCATCAAATATATGCTAAAGATTCTTATGATCTGTGTAGATAACACTTTCTGCTCCATACCAATATCATCTCCAAGTTCTACTCCCCAACTCTAAGTCACGTATCACATAGTTCCTCATATGGTTCTTCTACCTCCGCGATGCCTGAAGAACGTACATCTTGAAGCTGAACTTCTCACTTGGACACTTGACAACATCCTCTTCTTCTTCAACGAACAAATTGATAATCAAAACAACAATCTATCCTAAGTAAACGACGCGAACCATGAAACCGGTCGAACTAAAACATATATCAACGAACTCAAAAAGGGGTACAAATTACCGACTAACGAAGTAACGAACATTAAAATCAAAGCTAAAAAAAAAAAAAAAAAAAAAAAAAAAAAAAAAAAAAAAAAAAAAATGAGAAATTTTCCCCCAATAAAATAGACACGGATCAAATGTTCATGAAAACCCATACAATGAAAATATAAAATACACGTACCAATAAAACATCCACAAGCGTACCTCAACGAAAGAAACACTCGATGAACCAAATACATAACAAGTTTGGTAAATGAGAACCATAGACAGTTCTTATTCCCTTACTCAACCTTCCCAAAAACAAATGAACACCGTTTTTCACAAGACATATCTTAAACTTATACATTTTTTATAAAATATATATAAACCATTTTATGTAAGACATCAACATAACCATTTTTTTTCTTCACACCTCATTTCGCATAAAAAAAATATTGGTTTCCAACAAACGACCTTGAAACACCCAAAACGAATCGTATAATGCCAAAAGACTCTAACACAACCTCTTAATCGAATGCGAAAGACATGGAAAAATCACGTAATCAAAATAATCCTCAAACGAACTCATACCAGTGAACACTCACACAAATACATTGCAAACCAAATGATGAACTTACAGACTTATTAGTACAACGATCAAACCAAAATCATAGAAAAACACCGATACTTACAGGTCACAAAATATGTCACAAAATTCAATTGGTGTGTGTAAATGAGGGATCAAATATCCACACCAACTCGTCACGAACCAACAATACTCGAAGAATAGTATAACATTCATTCGCGGAATGAATGCAAGGAATAACCAAGAAACAAACCAGTATCCAACAAAACCGAATTCGATTACCCAACACCTATCATAACGTCAAATAGAAAGAATATGGCATCTGTACCATCATGGTACGAATGGGAATGCCAACCCAAAGAATTAGGTATGCAAACGGAGCGTCTAGCAAACGAATCAACTTAAATACCACAACATAAGTACCCACCGATAATTGAGGTATCAACATATGATAGGTAGGATGGAATCTTACCACCTACACACCCCAACATATAACGACTGCCTAAACGGTTAAGAGAATACTTCTCTAACCATACTGCCATCACCAACATGATATCACATACCATCTACCATAACATATAACAACAAACATCAATCAATGCAATAATGATCACAAGTCCACGTGTGTGATACCCTTATAATTATGTTCGCGACCATAGTTATAAGCCTATTCCATACGCATACTTACTTCCAAAACCACACATCTCAATGATAACGCACATATACCACATAGCACCTAATACACCATGCAATCCATGCTATCATACTTGCAAGTCCACTTGTGTTGTGACGCATGTATAATTATGTTGGCCACTATAATTATCTATGCCCCCTTTCATAAGTGTACTCCCTCCTATGACAACACATCATGCAAACAAACATGCAAACAAAAACTGAAGACGTCGCAAACTCTCATCTCGCATGGAACAATTCCAACGATCACGTAAACTCTATAATCAAAATTACTTGGATAAGGTCGATCCAATATCCAAAAGTAATCACGCTCCAACATGACTCCAGATGTCGCACAATGACTCAAACTCCATTCTCGCACTTGCCTCCCCTACTCAAATCGGTTCAACTTACTACTCACTGCGGACTCTAGATCCG
This sequence comes from Artemisia argyi, assembly GCA_030686995.1. Taxonomy (NCBI): domain Eukaryota; kingdom Viridiplantae; phylum Streptophyta; class Magnoliopsida; order Asterales; family Asteraceae; genus Artemisia; species Artemisia argyi. Next base: position 119,177,862 of record CM060706.1, read on the forward strand.
AATCCACACCATTCCATCCTAACTCCCTTTCATCTTTACTCAACCACCCATTCATGTTTCCTACATGTTGAGGTAGTCGACAACATGCAAAACCATCTCTATTTCTTTCTTCCAATTCTACATAATTCACAAGCGCATACAAATCACGAGGTTTAGACTAAACCACATCTCCTTCCTATGTGAAGTGAGGACACTACCAAGGGTATTTGATAATGGCTCCATCTCCAGAAGTCACCGTGGTTCCAAACCTCTCCACTTCTTCTCCACCAACGTTTCCCATAAACGTCCTCTCCTTGTCCGAACATAGATACATGCTATCGGGAACTCGGATTCTGCGGTTAGTCCGTTTCATCCTACCACTTCCCTCGCATTCGATAACGACAACGGTAGTCCAACGAAGCATCTTACGCACGGAAGACGATATAATAAAGTCGATATATACAATACTACGTATAGGGGATAGAATAGACGTCCGAAACTCAATAAAACATCTCATAAGTTATAGGAAAATAGACATATAAAATACTATACTTACAAATAGATCCTAAATGCAACTATATGAAGGACTCCTAGGTTATAGTCTAGGTTCAACCACCTACTTCTCTATAACCAAGGCTCTGATGCCAATCTGTCACACCCCGCCACGGCGAAAACGTGCGGGTGTAACTTCATGGATATCATCACAACACCTGGTGTCTACATAGAGAACAACTACATGCACATAAATAGAGCAATGTACAAACACAAAGTGTTGTAACAATACCCCAAAATAAAATAGCCAAAACAAAACATACATCCAAACATAGATGATAAACCACTTCCAATGCAACTAAAGTCTCGTCTAACCACATCCTTCTATCTTATCCTTAGAAAGCTCACTTGAAAATGATGCTTAAAACGTCAACATAATATTGGTGAGATTCATAGGTTTAAAACTTTCTGGCGCGTCTCGTGTAAACTTCATATCCACCTCTTTGCCAACACGTGACGCTGTCACTTTAAGAGTGTGACGCCGTCAGGTACTGTTTCTAGCTTGATTTTGGAGACTTTGTCGTTTTCTCCACTTTTCGCTCCAAAACGTCCAAAATGCTTCCTTTTCCAGATTTCTTCTCCAAAGTACCTAAAATGATAATAAGAACGATTTGAGGCAATATTTGATCAAATAATCATGACTTAGGGCTTAAATGACCCCCTAAAAGCGTAACACTTTTCGCCTCATCATCTATTATGTTATGTTAATCAATTCTGGAAGTTTTTGTGATATGTCGATTTATAGAAATCGGTTTTCCGGAATTAAAGTAAAGTATTAAGATATGTTTATTTTGAAATTGTTGCTGCAGGTATCATATGACCATATGAGATATTTAATATAGATATGCTTGACTCAGTGGTTTGTAAAGTTTCTGATATGATGTCACACCCCGCCACGGCGGAAACGCGCGGGTGTAACTTCATGGATATCATCACAACACCTGATGTCTACATAGAGAACAACTACATGCACATAAATAGAGCAATGTACAAACACAAAGTGTTGTAACAATACCCCAAAATAAAATAGCCAAAACAAAACATACATCCAAACATAGATGATAAACCACTTCCAACGCAACTAAAGTCTCGTCTAACCACATCCTTCTATCTTATCCTTAGAAAGCTCACTTGAAGATGATGCTTAAAACGTCAACATAATATTGGTGAGATTCATAGGTTTAAAACTCAAACACACTAGGCAACCAAAATCACTGTGATTACAAAATATAGCTGGACAAATAATTATAGTTATCATATAAGCTACATATATTACTAGGCAACATCACACATAAGGCAACATCACACATAAGGCAACATCAGGACGGCTCGTGTCCTCCGATCCCACAATGATTACAACAGGACGGCTCGTGTCCTCCGATCCCACAGTAATTACAACATCAGGACGGCTCGTGTCCCCCGATCCCATTAAACCACAATTAGGTCACATGCGCGAGCAACAGGGTAAGCACCCTCCCAATTGGACCACACAGTTATCACACAACATATTATTACCGTTCACATATAACATAAATACGATAACATTAAAAGTCCAAGCTTTTTAACACCATACACATAATCACAATAATTCAAATCATTTAAGACAAGCATCATTCCCATCCTAAGTTTAAAACAAAGTAAAAATATGGGACTATGAACTCACCTTAAACTCCGCAGCTTCCACAAAACAACTCACAATCTATAGCACACAAAAATAATCCACGTTACACAAGGTCAAGCTAAAAGCTACAACCCATGTAATACACATATGATGGATGTCTAAGACTCATATGACCCACCATGGATCTCCTAGACACCACACTAACCACTACCATAACTTAATACTCACTAAATCCCTTGCACTCTTAAAATCAGAAAATGCAGAATTTTTAGGTACATTCACCCACATAAAATCACGACAAATAAAGCTCAACAACTCACACCAAAAATTTACCATGGTCTCTCATAAGCGTAGAAGTTAATCCCAGAAGGCCATGGACCAATAACACACACAAATACTCATAAGAAAATCATACTTGTCAACTACTCAAATTCGGATCTGAACGCACACCAAAAAGTTTTGATTTTAAATAAATACTTCCACAAGTTTTTATCGCGAATCCTTTTCGTAGTAGTCTAATATAACCTAATACTTAACTATTCCAGAAGGGCTAGTCAAAATAATGACACCCTCAAACTTTTACCCAAAATCTGTCCCGGTTTGACAGCTTTGACACCTTAACAAAGAAAAATCAAAAGACCGACTTCCCGACCTTAAAATCGATCGTGGCTGGACTTTTTGGAAAGCTCTTTCATTATACATCAATTTAGACCTAAAATTCGTGACTTAACTCTTCACCATCTGTTATTTACACTCACATCTTTACAGCCTTACAAATCTGTCCAAACCCTAACTCAATAACTAGCATGTTTTACGCTCAATTCTCTTAACCAATTACCATATTATCAACAACTAATGATCCTAACATGTTTTACTTTATTAATTTACAGAAGTTAACACAAACCCTAATCCATCATAATAATTATTACATGAATCATAACAATAATTAATTAATTACACATAAAGGTTAAGGATTTTACCTTGATTATTGATTATTGCTTCACAATTATAAACCCTAATTTTATCCTCCTTCCTTTGCCTCTCTTGAAAAGGGGTGTTTGGGTTGGTATATATATTAATTTTGGATAATCCTTGGGCCTAAGAGTCATATTTGGACTCAAATTGGGTTTCCTTTTTCCCCCTTATCCCTTAAATTCGAATTTTACATATATAAAATATATATATTTTTATTTTTTTTATTAAATTAATTTATTACACTCAAAACCTCATACTTTTCATATTTTATAAACACCCGTAACTAATCCTAGCGTCTTACGCGATAAACCTCAGTTTTTACGACAAACCGGAAAATTATCATTTTCAAAACAAAGTTTACAAAAATAGATTTTTACACTCTTTTATAAGCATAACACAGAAAAACAAACTCCTCATAACTTGCTAACGCTTAAATACTTGAACGAAGACTCGTTACGCAAAAACACAAAAACATCAAAACTACACAAGTTATTTCTACACCACAAAAGTGATCAAAATGATCTTTACCAAACTTCAAACTTTCCAAATCACAATAAAACCATTTACGCAAAGGGATTTAGTGCTAAAACTCACCTATATCACTTCAAACACCTAAGACACACCAAACAAACGTCAACCGAGTCAAGACTATCAGTCAAACTGATCTGCCAAAACCACGGTTGTTACATATGACCATACAGGCATATGAAATATTTCATATAGCCATATGGTCGGTTTTTCAGATTTCGTCAATTTTCGGAAAATCATATCTTTTAAACCGTAAGTAGTTATGAGTCGCGCCACCCGGCGTTTCGAAGGTAATTGAGTCTAGTTTCATCTAAAAATAGTCTCTTGGTCTGAATAACTATATACTTTTGTAAATGGTTAAAAGAGTAGCAGAATATTCGTAAAGTCAAGCGTTTCCCAGCAAAAAGTTTTAATTCTTGGTCAAAGCGGGCACGGGGTATAACATTTATATGAAAGATGACTTCATGCTTTGTAAAATGTCAGAAGCTTATTTTTGAAGTAAATGATCTAGATACTTGACCTAATTTTGTTCATAATTTATTTTATGTTACATATTTTCATGAAATATATGTTAAAAAATTTCAATAATATTATCAGAATATCTTAATTTAATTTATTTGGTCATCAAGAAAAAAAAATGATTGTTACCTTCTATTATTAGTTATGTCATTTCATTTTCAAATACAATCCACTTATTTTTTTTTTTTTGCATTAATCTATATATTGTAACAAAAAAATAACAGAATCACGTACTAATGAATTAACATTATCTTTTTGCATTAATTTAAATATTATCACGAAAAACCTTTAATAAAAAATATTGAAAAAAGAAGTAGGTGCACTTATGTAGTAACTTTGTGTATGCATTGCAATATTTATAATATTCTACTATTACGGTACTTGAACATATAACTTTTTCTTTAATAATCTATTTTTATTCCTTTATCATATGAAATATTATAAAGAAATATAAAACTACAACCCCTATACAAAAATATATACATTTTCATAGGATCTTACGATCACAATCTGATCCTACAATTAAGATCTTGTGAAGCCGAAACCGATCCATGGTAAAATCTCGATTCTGACAACCTTGGCTTAGATATTTTGTGTTAGGCAGACACGCAATAAATATGAAACTAATGCTAATCATAAAAGGGAAAGAAAAAAAGAAGGTGCCATCACCATCACACGCTTATTTTTGTCCGAATTACACCACGTATGAACCACTTTTAGTAGTGCTTATGAACTTAGAGCGTCTACTAAGGTGTGTTTATGAAATAGTCTAACAATAACGAAAAGGTTTATGTTTCATGTTAAGAATAGTGGACACTCATTCATGTCTATGTGAGGTTAAGAGATCCTAGTTTTTGAAACTATTTATAAATCAAATACATTTAATGCATGTGTTATATTTTATGAAGTAGTAAAGTTTATATCATATCATCTTATAAAGCATTTAAGCTTTCTAAAAAAAAATATTTAAAATTAAGCATTACAAGTTCTTAAAAGTACAACAAATTAAAACACATTTTCTAACATTAAATACAATTACAAGTTCTTAAGCTAAAAGTACAACCAATTAAAATACATTTTCTAACATTAAATACAATCTTTAAATAAAAATACTTAAAACTCAGCATTACAAGTTCTTAAGCTAAAAGTACAACTAATTAAAACATATTTACTAACATTAATTAACTGGTCAATAAATACAATTAATGCAGTTATTAAAACACCCCTTATATAAAAAATACAAATTATCAAGCATATTGTACTACCAACTTAATCACAATTCCTGCATTAAATGTCACGAATATAAATAATAAAGCACATTATACAAATATTCAAGCCCGAACGGGCAACGGACCAAATGGGCTCGAGCCTGAACTGGCAAGGGCCAAGCAGGCTCGAGCCCGAACGAGCACGGGCCAACGGGCTTGAGCCCGAAAAGTTTACAACTCCTAGCTATCACTTTTGCCTTTTGATGTCGTTAACATTTATTTTAGGGTACCCGCCACTGCAACGCTCGGGTACCTTACTATTATAGTAAATGTAGGTTTATAACATCGAAAGGTCAAAAGATTATTGATGTGACATTTTATAAATCTTTTTAAAAAGTTTACGATAATGAATACTCTTAGAGCATCAGGTGTGGATGAAGAGTTTCATCTCTTAATTGGGCCCAACGTGTGCCACATCACCCAACACCTTTTCACAACTAACCCCTCTCACTAAACAATAACCTCAACTTCTTCATTCGAGCCCCACAACTTACACCTTTATTTTTTTTATTCAATTCATTTAATAAAATAAATTTATTTCATTCAAATAATTCAAATATTACAAATAACAATAATAACATTTTTTATTAAACTGATTATATTGATTAAATTGACAACCTTATAGCTAAGAATTACAGTATTTACCAACTACCAACAGATTAACATTTTTGTCAGTGTACTGTAGCCATTTTAATCCAACCCACTTCACAAATCCAGTTGGCCCAAATTTCACAAAGAAAAAAAAATAATAAAAAAAAGTCCTTCTTCTCCACTCATACACACAGTCACACACACACTAGAAAATTGGAACCAAAAACAGAAAAGAAAAAAGGTAAAACTCAATTTTATAAAACGTTTACCTCTTACTTGGCCCCCTCCAACTAATAGTTTGTTAGTGTTTTCCTTCGTTGTGCTGACGAAGAGAACATGCTCGGCAAACAACGGCGAGCTCGGCGAAGGTGCCACCTAGGACAGCGACGACAATAATACAACCACACCTGATGCTCTTAGTATAAAACTGCAATTAAGACACCAATCTTAGTAAGCTTTAAATAAAAAATAAAAATAAAAAATTAAAGTGAGAAGAATAAGAGAAAATTCTAGCCACACATTTTAAATAAGAGATTTTTTTTTAAAGGAAATGCATTCATTTTTGTAGGTGCATCTAAAATGTGCGTTTATGATTTTTTCTTACTCTTCTTAATTTAATTTTACTTCTTATTTGATCCTAACTCATTTTATAATTCTACTTAAAAAACATTTATTATATCTTACCGACCCAGAATAGCAACTTGATCGACATCACAAATTCACAAGTTCAAATCGCTATAATCAACTGGTACCAAATATTAAATTGAAAACGAATTATGGATCTAATCATATCATACTGACCCAAAATAGCAACTTGATCGAGCATCACAAATTCACAAGTTCAAATCGCTATAACCATAACTTGTACCAAATGTTAAATTGAAACGAAATGGATCTAGATCCACTGATAATAATTCTTTTGAGTTATAAACAATAAAACTGAGTAGGACTAACACATGCGTTATCTACTTTTTATAAGATAAGAAAAAACTAAACGAGTTAATAAATAATCTAGCAAATATAGTTAAGGGCATAAATGACAATATAATCACGGGGCCAAAAACATCCACATAACAAGACAATACTACACTTGTTTATCTTCACGGGGTGCCATAATTGCTTTTTCTATATGGGTTGTAAAGTACAAATATTTAAATACTAAACATCAAGAATAGAGTAACAGCAAACTTAATCATTTTCTATACTCGTATGTTTTACTGAGTATAGACGAGTAATCTAACATAACGTTAGAAATTTAAATGGCAAATTATTGTAGTTATCAAATTGTGATTAAGTGTTTCGTCACAGTTCTCATACTGAGAGTTTTTAAGCAAATGTGTTTTCTCCTTATATGAAAAATCGACCAAAGAAATTAGCCTAACAACACTCTAGTTTCTAAAGTTTTTAATACTTTGTATGGTGTACAACTGTACAAGTACGCGGTTAATCTACAATAAAACTATAAGTGCAATGGTTTGAAAGTTCATTTTGCTCTTTGAATGTTAAATGACATGATGCTTAATTTGGAATAAAATTTATGATTCTTAATAAACTTGATATGGTTATGTGTCAAATATATATTACACGTTAATTATGGTAATGAATGAATACAGTAAATGAGATTAATGAGAGGAGAGAGTTATTTAAAGTATTTACAAACACACCAAACATATGGAGTGTCGGATAATTTTGCCAACTCAGTAATTAGTTTACCATTTTATACCAATCACCAATCAATTATAAAAGGGGATCATACAAACAACCTTATAAGCAAAACATCCACCAAAGCACCCACAACTCATATATGACAATGGGCTCAAGGCTATTGGTTCTATGGCTAGCCACAGTTATGGTGCTTGTAGGTTTGTCAAAAGGAGACCTTGACAAAGACAGACAACAGTGTGGACAAAAGCTCGTCCAGTTAGCCACTTGCCTTCCTTATGTGAGTGGTCAAGCCAAGGGTCCGCCAACACCGGGTTGTTGTGATGCGCTCAAACCAGTTTTGCAAACGAGCAAGGTTTGTTTATGCATCTTGGTTAAGGACCGTGACGATCCCAATCTCGGGATCAAGATCGATGCTAACCTCGCATTGGGTTTACCTGATTCGTGTCATTTGCCATCTAATATCACCGAATGTCCTAGTAAGTAGTGCTATATCATACCATGATCGTCATTTTTTTTCAACAACTTAATTTATTAAAATGTATGATTTATACCAAAGGCTTTGCATAGTGGTATGCAAATGTTCTATTTACCAAATTGCCGTGGTTTCAAATCTGTGTTGAGACATATATGACGTATGTCGGTGTATGAAACTATGTATACTTGTTTTTTCAGGGAAAAAAAATGGTTCCATATTTGTTTTTGAAAGATCTAACTCACAACGACATTTACTTAAGTTGTACCCATATTTGATGTTTTCAGAGCTTTTGAACTTGTCACCCAAGTCCCCAGAAGCTAAAATTTTTGAAGATTATAAAAGCAACAACACGACCGCGGCTTCGCCAGGTAACATCTATTTATTTTATTTATGAAAATTTATATATTGGATATTAGCTAATGTTAAATTACTTATTCGGTTTCATAAAGCACGATATTTTTTTCCTCAAACCTGGGCTATAAATAAAGTTTCTATTTGGTATCTTCTAATGCTAAGAGTAACGCATCATCGTCCAAGTGGACTTTTTGAGTTTCTAACAATTGCGCTCGTTTATTTGATTATGCATACTTACTAATTAGCCATGTTTTTTATTCTCAACATTCTTCAAGTATATAACAATGATAAAATCAATGTAATTGCATTATTCTTGGATCATATAAAATTAGATCACTGATATTTGATGATGATATATTTTAGCCATTTGGCCAAGGAGACTTAGCCATTTGGTTCCATTACGTTGACTCTTATATCATGCAACCAATCAAACTATTTCAAGTTTCAACATCCAAGTTTTTAATGCCCATTTAATATTTATTGGTGAACACGTTTGCATAGTTATTAGGAATTAATATTAGTATTATGAGTTATTAAATGAATATCTATGTTCATGTGAATTATTGTTTTAATAATGATAATGAATTTTGGTAGGTAATGCAAGCAATGGAAAAACCGGATCAAGTAGTGATGTGAAAAGTAGTGATGTTGGAAGAGGAAAGAAATGGTTGGGAGTTGAGATGATTTGGGGGGGTTTATATACAATTGTTTTGTTTCTCTTTCAAATTGCATAAACCTTTCAAGAAATGTTAAGCTCTTTCCCCACCATTTTTATCATTTCTACTCGTAATTCTTTATCACTGAATTGTTTTGGGTATATGATTATTGAGGATTTGAATTTATCATCTAGTGTTAAAAATAAGATTTAGTAGGTATGTATGCCACAATTATGCATGTATGGTTTGGTTAGACGTGTACGTATATTGTCCAATTATTATGATTGAAATGAACTTATGTGTTTCTCGTCATTAAAAGATGATAAGTGATGCGTGTTGTGTCATGTGTATTAGAGTGATTTTGCCTATTCAAATTTTAAATTTATATTTAGCCGACTTATCCTATAACACACACACACACACTAACTAGCAGTGTACCCGATCAATATGTATATAGTGGTAAGCAGAGTGTCGATAATGGAACATAATATCTAGTTAATCTAATCAGTATTTTAAATATACTAAGTTATTTTACAATCTAATCTAATGTAAAGCGGGTTTTAACCTTAGAGACTAACACATATTTGGTTATTTAATTAAACTAATAAAACTAATGAGAACGAAACAGTGAAATACCAAGACGTACACAGATAGATAATAGATACAGATAGAAGTCATGTCCTTTTGTTAAGTAGCTTGTCACTTATTTTATTGCTAGTTTTATATGATGAATATCTTATAAACTTTTAATGATTACTTATGCCTATCTTACTTTCTAGACACTAGATAAGTAAGCTTGAAGGGGGTATGACAGCCCAAGCAAAACACAGCTAGACACAGAGGTTATCAAAGCACAATACAAGTCACAAAAAAACATCATATAAACTGATAATCGATGGAAAAGCAATTTTAAGGGGAGCAGTATGGCGGCCACAAGCTCATCAATCCTGATGGATTATAGTTTACTAATACAATAAAATAAAACTACTTAATGAATAAAATACATACATGACCTTCTTACTGCTCTAAGATTTTCGTTTAGGGTGTGTCTTGTGTTGTCTTGTCGTTTGAATTCGTCACCTTAGGGTTTGGTTGCTGATGAGTCTCGTATTATACATATTTATACCCCCGATATTATGTGAAATATATGGTAAATAACCTTATTATTATGACTTTTGGTACCTAATATATGAATTAATGTGTAGGATTGAAGATTGGTGAAATGACGCGAGAAGCACAAGAAAAGGATAACTTTGTGAACATATAAGAAAAAGATATAGTTTGGACTAAAGCACGCCGGTCATAAGTAAAAAGATCGCCGCTTACGGGTATCTTGGGTCAACTATGTAACTACGAGTCAAACATGAAGTACGCCGGTTATATATTACATAACTGTCGGTTATGCGAAGAGAAGGTCGCTGGTTTTATACCGGATGTGCGGTGTACTTCCCATGACAGTTATGTTTTCTACATTAATGAGCTACTTCAATGATGAGGCCGATCATTTGCCTAACATAACTCACCAGGGGCGTGCTAGGGCAACATTTTACACTATAAATAGGAGTGCAAATCAGAGGTTTAGACACACCACAACAAAGAAACGTATCTTGATCTTTTAGAAGCAGTTTAGTAGTGGTTTGCACCAAAACCACTAGCTAAGGAGGTTTGCACCAAAACCACTAGCTAAGGAGGTTTGTACTACACTTGGAGAAACACCTTGGAGCACGAGAACCTTTGGTATAAACTCGTTGTTATGATGAAATTACCTGTTTACATGTTTTACTTTATTATAAGTATGGAGTAGTAACTTTATGTTTATTTGAGGCACTTCTGCCATGATTATTATAAGAGTTGTATCATGAATATTGAATCTATGATATATGCATTTGATATGTCATTTTTTAGTCTCTTATTGTTTGTCTTGATTGATCATTGTGATTACTTAAAGGTCGAAATGTTCAATCATGTTGATTATATTATGAATTGTCTGTCTATAACAAATCATTGTTATGCTTGTGAGAATTGCTTAGTAAAACAAATGATGACCTTGACTATGACGCGTTTAAGGGCTAGTCTCATGTCTAACGGCTTGACTAGAAGAAATGCATATTTGATACTTCATACTTGGACCACACTTTATGCATTCTTTGTAAATAGAATCAAAGGCCGAAAGGAGATTCTTTTACATAGAATAGATATAATAGTTTACATGATTAACCATCATGCTTTACTTCTATGCTTTGTCCATGTAACTTCTGTGATGCTACTTCTTATGATTCTTGTGAGCTTAGCCTTGAATAAACATACTTTTAATATCATTGGGAAGAGCAATCCAAAAATCTTAAATCCAACAAACACGGTTTTAGTGATAAGTGACAATCATTGGAATCTAATTTTGTTAATCATAGCTAACATAAGGAATCATTACCTCTCTTGGGACGACCTGGTCTTAACTAAACCTTTACTATAAACGGAGGTTATACTTTTACCCGTGTATTTTGTGTATTAAGGAATCGGTACTTTGTTATTATAAATTTAAAGCTTTAGAAACACATAAAAGTTTTTGGCGCCGTTGCCGGGGAGGTTAATATGATTTATATGTTAGTTTTTATTTGCTTGATACAAAGTTTTATTGCAGAAATTTTTAAAGAATTTGAACTCTGAGAAACAAAGTACGCTGGTTTTTCAAATAAAAACCGCCGAATTGTTAATACATTTGAAGAAAACAGTTGAATTTAATTTCAACAACCCCAAAAAAATCTTGTAAAATGCTTTTTTATAGATTTTGAGAACATAAGATTCATGTTTCTTTCGTTTTTACTATCCGAATTACTGCATAAATATAAAATGCACATTAAAATAAAAAATACAAAAATATTTTGCTTTTGCTTTTGCTTTTTAATTGTTTGCTTGAGAATGTTATATTGGATTGCTCTTATGAATGAGATGATAATTGCAGTATGTTTTAAACTATTATATGAGTTTATGAATGATTATATCTCTTATGATGAACTGATAAAACCCAGAAACACACGGGTTTTATTCCTAAGACCACCGTACTTCTAGAAAATTTCAAACAAAACGGCTAGAAAGTCACATAACCGCCGCACTTTTCTTAAAGTACGCCGATTTTTTCTACAAAAATCTTCGCATATCTTCACATACATAAGTTATATGAGACTATTGGAGTATGAATATGTGCTTATAACTTATTTGACTAACCTATTAATGTTTCATTTGATGTTTTTGCACATTTTAGCTATGTTAGCTATGGATCACAAAAATAGGCTAGGAAAGAGGTTAGAATTGGAGAATAGCTGTGGATGGATTGATGAGTCATAAAGTATTGGGGAAAACAATGTTTCAAAATCAGACACAGTTGATAGTGGCTTGAAAAATGAGCAGAGGGTGTATACCTTTGGAAAAATGGACACCCCATATTGTTGTTTGAAATTTCTCACTCCTTGTTTTGTGGAGGAATTATATGCCTTTGATGCTGTTGCAGACCTTGATTACAACAGAAATTTACTACACAAGGAGTTTTCCAAAATACTGGGAGTGCAGTGTGAGAAGAGAGAAGATGGCAGTGTGGTTGTTACTAAGAAACTCTTAGTAAGTTTGAAAGAAGAGTTGTTCCTGGTGGAGTTCTATGTAAATCCTAATGAAAACGAGTGGGAACCTAATGTAATTCTTGGGATACCTTTCCTAAAATTGGCTAGAAGCATTGTAGATTTTGCTAATAGTTTACTAACCATTTGGCCTGATGCAACTATGATAGACAATGATTTATAGAACCTAGATGAGTTACTTGCTGGAATTAGTGAAGATGATTTGCCACCACTTCCTAAAACTGAAAATACACCCACCTTAGAAGCATCTGAGTTTGTATGCAAGATGGGAAAAAGAAAGAGACTGAAAAACAAACCACAACCAATTTACAAAATGAAGTATGGAGATGAAAGACCTTCATTAACCATAAACCGTCCAATAACTAGAGATGAGCTTACTAAGGAAGAGTTGGAAGCCGATGTGTATGCTAGGATCATGTTATTGTATGAGAAGAGGCCCATTATTGAAACTTTGAAGAATGAAGACAAGCATAAAAAGAGTTTAGATGGAATTCTCATGGATAGACTTAAGATAGATAGGGAAGTGGAAGATGAGAATGAAGAAGAGGCTGCTGCACATGTGGTTAGAGGACATAAGCTACTTAGGGAACTTGATGATCCTGGATGTTGTCACACCCCCAAAAATCGGGTCCAGCGGAAGCATACATGTCATTGGGATGCTACTACAATGGCATCATTACATAAGGTACAAAGAATAGGTTTTATTTCATTCATTGAAAATAAATTGCATTAAAAAATGTTAAGTATACATTTTATAAAAGAAGTGCGGAAATAGGCCCATAAAACAAATAAAACGGTCCCAAATATATATCAGAGTCACCTATGACCAATGCCCTCTTGCCAAGCGCCTTCAAACAGTGAGCTATCGCCTTATACCTGAGAATACATGCTAAAGGTCAGCTTACGCTGGTGAGTTCATAATTTTAAGTAAAAATAAAACAGTTGTGGACCTGAAGGGTTAAACGCTATGTGTGACTAGAGGCAGGCATAGATAAGCATTCCAACATTCATAACAATTCCCAACGATAAATTTCTTATCTACGAAAGATAAGTGGTCATAATGAGAGGATCCCTCGGCTATCACTAGCCAGGTCATCGATACAGCAAGGAACCACCCGTTACTGCTCAGGGTCTAGGCCGTAGGTAGAAGTCTATTCTTAACTAGGTCAGCCCTAGAAAGTCACCAACTACCGCAAATCTAACCTTAACTAGCCAACACATTATAGCAAAACAAAAAGTAATTGCAAGTCCCGAAAATAGCCATTCAGTATATCAATCAATCAAATCTTACTCAAACAGTTCACGTATTCAGATAAACAATCATTGAATTTAGTTAAAACGAGCATGTATCCTCCCCCAAAATAGTTATGAAAACTGTTTAAAAAGTAAGGGGTATGAACTCACCTTAGCCATAGCAATGCAATGATCACGACTAACATGACTGGCATCTAGAGCTAATCACAACGATAATCCCAGAAGATAGGTATCATGAATACAATGGTATAGAGATGGCATAACCTAATACGCATACTATTATCTCAGAAAATAGCTCGCGTAATAATAAAGTCTATAAAAGACAATTGTATCATAAGAAATCAAAAGTTAATAATTCAAATATGAAAGGGTTTTAAGGATTAATAAAACTATTCATTTTAAATTCTTTGTCGGGTTTTATAAAAATAATCTTAAAAAGATTAGAAATAAAAATGTAAGTTTAGAAAGTTTTATAAATTCGGCATGAAGCGTCCACTTATATAACCTTTCCAAGTCAATGGACTTTAAATAAACTCAATTCTCCAAAGCAATATTTCCTGACGATTTAATAGAAAACTAATAAAGTTTATTTGTTGATATTTGAACATTACTTCCTCATTGCATATTTTCCACGAATCAAATATATTAAATTCGCTTCAAATCAATAAGTCCATATTGGTTAACGTCCAATGTCCAAATAAAATATTAATCTTGTATAAATTCATCGTCAAGTCATAACCCGTATATCAAAGTCCAACAAATTATCCGAAATGTACCGAATGTCACCAATGTCAAAGCAACTCAACTTGGATGTCTCAATTATCTAAACGTGTTATTACAAGCAAATAAAGTTTAAGAAAGTTTAAGACAAAATTAAACACTTTAATTAGTTTAAACCAATACACTCTATTTTAAATGTTTTTACCCATTAATAACTAAACTTCACCCTTTATTTTCTATTGTGGGCTTGTGACTTATTTTTAACCAAATGTTCCCTTGTAAAACTAATGAGTTTGACCTGTTTAATAAACCAAATGCACCTAGTTGACTCCACACCAAACGCACACCTAATGGACTGTCGAGTCCAACACTTTAACATTTGCAATAATAAGACAAATGGTAAACCGGTATAGGTTTTCTAGTGACGAGAACACAGAATGACAAACAAAACAATTTTTGCTCTTATGAGCTTATCACAACTTTACTTGGCCAAAATATTTAAAATAAGCCAAACCAAAATTAGTTTTGTTCCAACACATAGCCATAAAAACCAAATAAGCTACAAGAATAAGCATGACGATTCAAAGGAGGACACACGAATCTGACACCCTTATGGGTTTAACCCTCGCATCCGAGACCCAAAACAAACCAACGAAACATAACCACAATGATTTCAACATCAGTTTATACACGCTACCACACGGTTCTAACAAACACCACTTTCACAGATTTTAACCACACGAAACTAGTATCAAAACATGTTTTAATCCAAGTTTTTAATCCACAAAACTTAATAACTCGTTTTTATCGTAAGTTCAGATCTACGAAAGACTATAACAACTTGTTTTAAATCCAAACAATCTAAATAAGAAGATAAATAGAATGAAATGGGTGTTGAGCTTTCGGTATACCTAAGAAGACGAGAAAGAGAAGAAAGAGAGACAGTGATGGCGTCCTCTCGAGTACAACTCGAACCATAATGAAACCAAAACAAATAAAACAATCAAACCCTCGAAACCATTATTGTTAGCTCGATATAATCCTGAAACCCTCGGGACCCGAGAGTTGTGGGTCAACCTGAGGTACAAACACCTCAAAAGTGACGAGCAAACCCACCTGGTTCATCTACGAATTAAGAAAAAGAAGAAGGGATGATGGTGTAGATGATTCGAGAATCGAAACTCGAATGAAAACGTGTTAGGGTGAGAGTTAAGGCATGTATAGTAGCTCAAAAGAAAGAGGAGAGGAGTTAGTGAATGATGGTAGTGGCGGTGTAAGGTAACGCTCGGCGGTGGTGGAGTTATAACCAGAAAAGATGACCGGAAATGAGATGGGGAGGGGGATGGTGTTGGGTGTCAGCTGGGAAGAGAGAGAGAGAGAGAGAGAGAGAGAGAGAGAGAGAGAGAGAGAGAGAGGAAAGTGTGGGTTTAGGAACCCTAAAAATGAAGGGCAAGTATTATACTTCCCCTTATATACCCACCATAAAATAAATAAATAAGTTAATTACAACTTGTAATGTTTAGGAAAGATGAGGGGCGCGGGGTAAAATATACCACAAGGACCATAGCTGTAATTTATCTAATCTTTCACGAAAGAGGCTCGGAGCTCGTTTAGACAAGTAAACGGTAAATACAAGACACGTGAATTATACCAATATGCTCAAAATACCATTTCCGATAAAATGGACTATAAATATGCCCGGATTTCTCAAAATTGATTCCAGACTCAAAATAACTCGTTGTCTCTCCAAATAGAACATGACAGAAATTTTCGGGTTGTCACAGCCTCACCTCCTGAACAGAATCGAGTCCTCTCGATTCAATTCAAGTTATCCGTTAAAGTCAAAAAGAAATGAACACATATGCTCGAAGATTCATCTTCACATCTCCGCGTGAATTCAGGACTTATTCGAGAGTTTCAATGAACTTGACGGTGGGGATACTACTTTACGAAAGTCGTCTGATTCCAAGGTTCAAGACTTTGACAGGTTTCTCAACAAGGCTTAAACATTCATCAAGATTTCTTCCAACGGAAATAAAGGCTGCCTCATCGGCAAGTCATCACTTAGATTATGCACATGAAAACGTCGTGAACGTTGCTGAATTCTGACGACAGCTCAAGTCGGTGAGTTACCGGTCCAACTCCAACAGTAACTTTGAAAGAATTATTAGGAGGAGGATTCGAGAGGTTCACATTATCAGGGTTTCATATCATTCACGAGTAGCTTGCGTCTCCGTTTTGCCTTCGAACGATCTCTTCGGTAGTTTCATGAACAGATTCATGGTCAGGAAGTTAGGTATCTCCATTTCTGCCCAACTAATCGGCGATTGGCACTTACGACCATAGAGGGTCTATTGCATTGCCATTGAAATATGGAAGTGGTAGGGAAGAGAGAATTTGACCAACAGGAGGTGTCTATCCCAACCATTGCCAAATTCGATTAAGCAGATACGCGATATGTCCTCCAATGCTCGAATGGTTTCTTTACTTCATCCATCAGCCTAGAAACGATACACAATATTCATTTCTAGATCTGTTCTCATGGCCCTTAGGAAGTGGTTGACAAAAATGTGGGTGTAAGATGACTGTCTTGATCTGAAAGAATAGAAATCGGCACTTTATGACGCACGACGATCGTCTTCATGTATGGACCAACAAGGTTGTCCATACTTCTCGTTTTGCTGGCTAGCAGGAGGTGAACAAGTTAAGTGGGATTATCAACAAATACTCAGGTAGAGGTTGGGATTTGTTTTTGAGGTCTAGCTTATGATATAGCAGCAAAACAGCGATAGACAAAATGATTTATGAAACGGCTTATAAGATAATAGGGAAAACAATTCATTGTTTATAAAATTGTAGGAAGGTCAAAATTTTGATTTTAGTTTGATTTCATAATATCGGGGCAAGGCAGTATAATGTTTCATGAAATCGTCTTGCTAAACTATTTGTAAAATAGCTTACGGGGTAACAAGAAAGCAGTTCACCATTTATGAAATGGTATTTAGATCAAAATTCAGATTTTTAGGATAGTAGTAAGGTCGCATTTGGCAACAAAATATTTCATAAAATCGTTTTGTGAAACGATCTTGTAAAATAGTTTGTGAGATAACAGGAAAAACAATCCTCCTTTATAAAACAGTGATAAAATCAAAATTTTGATTTTATGAAATAGTAGTGACTCATTTTGTAAAATTTCCGCAAAACAGTCTGTAGAAAATCAAAGGTGGTTCGTAAATTATTTGCAAAACATTTTATTATCCTATAAGAGGGTAGTAAAGATAATTCATATTTCCCGAGGGACGAGGGAAGGAATAGGTGGTTGTCCCATGGAACGTGGTTTAGGTTACCTCTCAAAATATTAAGAATTCTATTAAGCACCGAATCCTTGCGGAATGAGAGATTTAGCAGATTCAGAGTACAACTCTGTAAGAGGATGTTGATTGCTACTAGCAATCGGTCAGAGTCAGTGACTCAGCACGATACTTAGGTTGGAGGTGGAAAGTACAACCTCAACTGAACGTTGTTGCTAAAACCGCATTGGTAGAATAGCATCGATTGGGAAAACGAACCTCATCGATCGAGAAAATGAACATTATTAGTTGAGAAAATGAATATCATCAATTGAGCATAGGGCTCAGAGTAGAGGAGGTTGTGACTAGATCACCAATGAGACGAGGCTGAATGACAAGTCCAAATCTGGAATAAGGTCCGAAATCACAAAAGCACACAATTCAAATTCAATCAGAATCAATCAATCATCGTCAAAATCAACTCCGAATATA
The DNA here is from genome assembly GCA_030686995.1 of Artemisia argyi. Lineage (NCBI taxonomy): Eukaryota > Viridiplantae > Streptophyta > Magnoliopsida > Asterales > Asteraceae > Artemisia > Artemisia argyi. Next base: position 119,196,430 of record CM060706.1, read on the forward strand.
GCCAAAATCAAGTCCGAAAGTGGTACAAATCAAATCCAAAACGTAGCCGAAAATCAAATCAAAACGTAGTCAAATTCGAATTAAGACGTAACCAAGAATCAATTCAGGACGTAGCCAAAGTCAAATCAAGAAATATTCAAAGATCAAATCCAAATATAGCCAAAATCAAATCCAGAAATTGCCAAAAGTCATATTAGGACTTATTTGGAAATCAAATCAAGACGGAGCCAAGAATTAGATTTAGAGTGTTCAAAACCAAATCCAAAAATAGCTAAGAGTCAATTCAAGACGTAACAAAAAATCAAATCAAAACGAAGTCAAAGATTATTTCCAACGATAGTCTAAACCAAATCCAATAATTTCAATAAAATCGACGAGGCTTATGACGATAAGCAGCTCAGATTCAGATGGTGCCAATTGGGTCTAGTTCGACCCAAGGCGAATTACGCTCAATGGCGGCAATAGGAATTCAACATAAACGAGAACGTTTAGCGGCGTCAGAAACATTTCGATCCATGCAGTGTTGTGATGCCAGTGTGTTGTGTGTGAATGCAGGCTTTCGTGATATTCAATGTTTGTGTGCTTTCAAAACTCATAATTTCCAAGACCAAACTTTTCCCCGGACATAATCCTGTTATAACTATTCCTGTATTGTAAAATTCGCCTCTGAGTCGGACATAGTTGATCAGGCCATGTCCCACTGTCCCTGGTTGAATATAGGTGATCAGTGCATATTCAACCGAGGTTCAATGAATCTTGGAATACTTAGCCTAGTTATACTAGTAATATGTCCTTTATATCCAAAATCATTCCCAAAATCATGACAAGTGTCCAAGACACGAAATCGATTCTTGAGATTACGTAAGGAAATAGCGTAACTCTGTGATAGGTATGGTGTGTGCACAAGTATATGGAAAAGCTTGGGGTGAGCAGTTAAAATAGACGGATATGAAATATCAAAAAGTTAGGCACACATTTCAACAATTATATCTTCAAACAAAATTATACACGAGGCATCAGCTTGGCAGGCAGGCACGTAGCGGTCATAGGATTAATTTTTGAAAAGTGGTTACAGTCTAGTTTTTTTTATTTTTTATTTTTTATTTTTTTTTCTCTCTTCTTCTTCTCTTTTTTAATACCTAGTTCTCTATAACCTAGGCTCTGATACCATCTGTAACACCCCCAAAAATCAAGTCTAGCGGAAGCATACATGTCATTGGGGTGCTACTACAATGGCATCATAACATAAGGTACAAAGAATGGTTTTTATTTCATTCATTGAGAATAAAATGCATTAACAAAAGAGTTAAATATACATTTTATAAAAGAAGTGCGAAAATAGGCCCATAAAACAAATAAAACGGTCCCAAATATATATCAGAGTCGCCTATGACCAATGCCCTCTTGCCAAACGCCTTCAAATAGTGAGCTATCGCCTTATACTTGAGAATACATGCTAAAGGTCAGCTTACGTTGGTGAGTTCACAATTTTAAGTAGAAATAAAACAGTTGTGGACCTGAAGGGTTAAACGCTATGTGTGACTAGAGGCAGGCATAGATAAGCATTCCAACATTCATAACGATTCCCAACGATAAATTTCTTATCTACGAAATATAAGTGGTCTTAATGAGCGGATCCCTCGGCGGTCACTAGCCAGGTCATCGATACAGCAAGGAACCACCCGTTACTGCCCTGGGTCTAGGCCGTAGGTAGAAGTCCATTCTTAACTAGGTTAGCCCTAGAAAGTCACCAACTACCGCAAATCTAACCTTAACTAGCCAACACATTATAACAAAATAAAAAGTAATTGTAGGTCCCAAAAATAGCCATTCAGTATATCAATCAATCAATAAATCAATCAAATCTTACTCAAACAGTTCACGTATTCAGATAAACAATCATTGACTTTAGGTAAAACGAGCATGTATCCTCCCCCAAAATAGTTATGAAAATTGTTTAAAAACTAAGGGGTATGAACTCACCTTAGCCACAGCAATGCAATGATCACGACTAACACGACTGGCATCTAGAGCTAATCACAACGATAATCCCAGAAGATAGGTATCACGAATACAATGGTATAGAGATGGCGTAACCTAATATGCATACGATTATCTCATAAAATAGCTCGCACAATAATAAAGTCTATAAAAGACAATTGTGTCATAGTTTTCGTGGATTAATCTTATCGTTACTTATAAAAAGTTTAGTATTAATGATTTCATAAGAAAGTTTTACGTTTCGTGAGGTGGTAAGAAACTACAGACTCCAAATGTTACTCATGCCAAAATGGAAAAGATATCGACAAACAACTCACACCAAAGAGGAATAAACATTGACATAGTCGTGAAAATGCTAACAACACTTAAGCTAACCAAAGAAAATCTAGACCATGACGACAATTAAACATGTAACATAAAATAGGTGGATTGGTAAGTTTCGGTATTTTCCCCACATTCCCAAATAGTTTAGAATAGTCCAATAAGTTTTATAAGAAATCAAAAGTTAATAATTCAAATATGAAAGGGTTTTAAGGATTAATAAAACTATTCATTTTAAATTCTTTGTCGGGTTTTATAAAAATAATCTTAAAAAGATTAGAAATAAAGATGTAAGTTTAGAAAATTTTATAATTTCAGCATGAAGCGTCCACTAATATAACCTTTTCAAGTTAATGGACTTTAAATAAACTCAATTCTCCAAAGCAATATTTCCTGACGATTTAATAGAAAACTAATAAAGTTTATTTGTTGATATTTGAACATTACTTCCTCATTGCATATTTTCCGCGAATCAAATATATTAAATTCGCTTCAAATCTATAAGTCCATATTGTCCAACGTCCAATGTCCAAATAAAATATTAATCTTGTATAAATTCATCGTCAAGTCATAATCCGTATATCAAAGTCCAAAATATTATCCGAAATGTACCGAATGTCACCAATCTCAAAGCAACTCAACTTGGATGTCTCAATTATCTATACGTGTTATTACAAGTAAATAAAGTTTAAGACAAAATTAAACACTTTAATTAGTTTAAACCAATACACTCTATTTTAAATGTTTTTACCCATTAATAACTAAACTTCACCCTTTATTTTCAATTGTGGGCTTGTGACTTATTTTTAACCAAATGTTCCCTTGTAAAACTAATGAGTTTGACCTGTTTAATAAACCAAATGCACCTAGTTGACTCTAAACCAAACACACACCTATTGGACTGTCGAGTCCAACACTTTAACATTTGCAATAATAAGAAAAATAATAACCCGGTATAGGGTTTTCTAGTGACGAGAACACAGAATCACAAACAAAACAATTTTTGCTCTTATGAGCTTATCACAACTTTACTTAGCCAAAATATTTAAAATAAGCCAAACCAAAATTAGTTTTGTTCCAACCTATAGCCATAAAAACCAAATAAGCTACAAGAATAAGTATGACGATTCAAAGGAGGACACACGAATCTGACACCCTTATGGGTTTAACCCTCGCATCCGAGACCCAAAACAAACCAACGAAACATAACCACAATGATTTGAACATCAATTTATACACACTACCACACGGTTCTAACAGACACCTCTTTCACAGATTTTAACCACACGAAACTAGAGTCAAAACATGTTTTAATCCAAGTTTTTAATCCACAAAACTTAATAAATCGTTTTTATCATAAGTTCAGATCCATGAAAGACTATAACAACTTGTTTTAAATCCAAACAATATAAATAAGAAGATAAATAGAATGAAATGGGTGTTGAGCTTTTGGTATACCTAAGAAGACGAGAAAGAGAAGAAAGAGAGACGGTGATGGCATCCTCTCGAGTACAACTCGAGCCACAACGAAACCAAAACAAATAAAACAATCAAACCCTTGAAACCATTATTGTTAGCTCGATATAATCCTGAAACCCTCAGGACCCGAGAGTTGTGGGTCAACCCGAGGTACAAACACCTCAAAAGTGACGAGCAAACCCACCTGGTTCATCTACGAATCAAGAACAAGAAGAAGGGATGATGGTGTAGATGATTCGAGAATTAAAACTCGAATGAAAAGGTGTTAGGGTGAGAGTTATGGCGCGTATAGTAGCTTAAAAGAAAGAGGAGAGGATTTGGTGAATGATGGTGGTGGCGGTAAGGTGACGCTCGGCGGTGGTGGAGTTATAGCCGTAAAAGGTGACTGAAAATGAGATGGGGAGAGGGATGGTGTTGGGTGTCGGCTGGGAAAAGAGAGAGAGGAAAGTGTGGGTTTAGGAACCCTAAAAATGAAGGGCAAGTATTATACTTCCCCTTATATATCCACCATAAAATAAATAAAGAAGTTAATTACAACTTGTAATGTTTAGGAAAGATGAGGGGTGCGGGGTAAAATATACCACAGGGACCATAGGTAATTTATCTAATCTTTCACGAAAGAGGCTTGTAGCTCGTTTAGACAAGTAAACGGTAAATACAAGACACAGGATTTACACCAATTTGCTCAAAATACCATTTCCGATAAAATGGACTATAAATACGCCCGGATTTCTCAAAATTGATGCTAGACTCAAAATAACTCGTTGTCTCTCCAAATATAACATGACGGAAATTTTCGGGTTATCACAGATGTTTTGTGTTTCCAATTCGTTTAGAAGGTGACTTAAATTACTATGCCTTGGCTGATACGGGTTCAAACATCAATGTGATGCCTTACAAAATTTATGAGTTGCTTGAAAGAGGAAATGTTAAACCTAAGATTGATAAGATTAGAATGCTTGACATGTCACAAGCTGAGACCATGGGAAGATTGCTAGATGTTCTATGTCAAGTGAGCGCACATACTATTTTGGCAAATTTCTTGCTACTAGATGTTCCAATTGACAAAGATGTACCATTGGTAGTGGGAAGTTTTATTCACACCTTAGGGTCAGTTCTTGACACAAGGAAGAAAAGGTTGATAACTTTTGATGGGGTGGTTCATCACCATTTTGAAACTGCAAAACTAAGAAGGAACAAGGAAGTTGAAAGTGATAGTGAGGATGAGGAACAAGGAAGTCTCACTAGCGGTCTCGGTATGCATCACAAACGTAAGTTCTAGAGTCTATAAACTACCGGTACACTCATAAGCACCAATAATGAATGCTTTTTCCTAAAGATCTAAAGGCGAACCTCACATATTTGGGGTGCAAAATTTTGAGTGGTATGGTTTTTGTGCTAGTCATACAATTCCCTATCCATGAGACGCTTATTACGACCAAGGTTTCACTCCTACATGTTGCAAAAAATTTTAAATTTGTTGCAAAAATTGCCCTAACAAGTATTTCTCTTAGCTTTATTACACATTTACTATTAAACAAAACAAAAATCAAGTGAAGTTATAGTTTCTAAGGATTCCCAATTTACCCTCCCTACACTTAAACCGAACATTGTTACCAATTGATGAGTGCTCAAACACTCATCATTTTTGGTCAATCTGAACTGCAAAAACATACAAAAACACTCAATAATGCATCAAAATACTGAAAATATTCCAAAATTGTATTTTATATGTTTTAGATGCAAAATGAGTAAAAACAGATGAAAAACGTACAAAGTTTGCATAATTGGCAGTTTCAGTCCCCCAACTTTCAACATTTAACAAAATCAGTCCCTGAGCATTAATTTTGAAAGAAAAGTCAATCCAAGTCCTTTACAAATGAAAATTTATCAAAAAGGTTCCTGGGTGAAAAGTTTTGAAAATTTACATAATTGGTCCCTGCACTTTCAATTTTGGCAGTTTTGGTCCTTGAAATTTAAATTTGGAAAATATTCAATAAAGGTCCTTGTGGAATTAAAACATGGCAGGAAAAGTCCTTTGAATCAACTTAGGAAGTGTGGCAGATTTGGTCCTCCAAAAATTCAGAAAATACAAATTGGTCCTTGGGCTTAATAATACTACAAACTAAATGGAGCCTTTGTTACTTCCAAATCCAATCCAAACCAAAACACTACCCAAGCCCAACATCACCAAAAGCCCACCCCTTCCCTGGTTTAATATCAAACATGTAGGTCAAAGCTCAGTCAACCCCCTCCTTTCCTCTTCCCCCCAAAACACCCAGCCCCCAAACCTCTGTCATCTCCAACAATATTGTCTCCCCCTCCTCTCCAACACATCCTACTCAGCCACCCTACTCCTCACCAATACCAATCCCACTTCTCTGCCAGGTCACCCATCCACAACCTCCCATTGGCGCCAAAACAGAATTGAAGGCTGGGATCACTCAATCTTTAATTGGAAGGCTGGGATTTAATCCCAAGAAACACAAGAGTCATCCAATGCTGCTTTATCTCAAAAAGAAAACTGAAGAGAAGAACCATGGCATCAGGAGTATAAATATAGATGATTGTTGCCACTGTTATGGCATTAGGTTTTAGAAGTAGAAAGTAAGTAATTTTAGTGTAAAACTAGTTTTAGTGTAATATTTTAGCTCCCAAGCTCAGTTTGTAATCTCTTTTCTTTAAAGTTAATGAAAGTTTTATTTTTTCACTCTAAAATTTTGTCAGCTTATTACCCTGCTCAATGCTTTTTAGTTGTTCATATCAGTTAAAATAAATATAATATAGCTTAATAATAGTAGATTGCATCATATTATAGACTTTTGTATTAGCCTGGATTCCTTCTGTTTTCATATACTGTCCTTTATTGCATTCTTAGATTGTTCAATAAATTGCTTCTGAGATCTTTGTTTCTGAGTTTCATTCAGCTTGTTTCATCATTGTATTAGTGGAATTAATGGTTTAGTGATTTGTTGTACTGATTTGGAACATGAAAAGTGATAACAGTTAGCTTTAGGAGTGTTTGGTACAAAAGCAGTTAGGGTCACAAATTTGTTTTGGATACTTTTCAACTCTTGAGGCAGCTTTATTTCCATTAAATTAGTAGTTTAGAAGTTTGTTTAGGCTAATTTTTTTCAGACTTATAGGTTTAGAGTTAGTTCTTAAAAATTTATGGTATAAACTGTTTCACTAAAGCTTTTATAGATCCTACAGTCATATGGTGTATTTGGTTGTTTTTATTGTTCAAATTCAGTCCAATTTACATGCTTGTTAGAGTTGGTTCAAGAGTTTTAGATGCACAATAGTTTGTACCCATTTTGCAAGCCTTTATCTGTCCTGCACAATTCCATACCTGTCCCAATAAGCATACACATCAGCAGACCTTAGGATTAGATTAGCTTAGAATTTTTTGGCTTTTTAGGCTTATTCAATTGCTTTTATCCTGTCCCTTGAGCTTGTTTTGCTTCCCACCTAGTAGCTTCAGCTCAATTACCACTGGTGGCTTCTTGTTAGCTTCTCATAAAGCTTCAATTAGCCCCATTGGTCTGCTATGCCCCTGCACCCCATCTGGCCAAATCAGGGTTGTTTATAAGCTCCTTGTGAGCGGATTTCTTGAGCTTTTCCTGAGCTTGTGAGCACTTTGGAAAACTCATAAGGTAGGCTTGATGGTTCCAAGCCTATTGTGAGGTCATCAGCTTATTAGAAAAGCCAAATTTGGGCCTGCAATTGTGCCTTGTGGCCTGAGTGGGTTGTAGTGATTTGGATTTGCTTATTTTTAGTGTTCTAGATGCTGACAACTGTTTATTCTCCCTTAGTGCTGTTTAGGATTCCCTTTCATCCCTCTTGCATGTTTCCCCCCCCCCCCCCCATAGACTAGCTTTTAGTAACCTTTTATTAGCTTATTTTTGCCCCTAGGATTGCCCTGCACCAACAGATTGTGGCTTTTCAGCCACTTTCACAAGCTCCTATTGAGCTCAATAGTGGGTCCCAGGGGATGCTCATTAGCTTATTTTGAAGCCCCTCAGGCCTTCTCTTCAGTTCCCCACTTCATTTGATACCTGGATCATCCAGGTGGGCCCCACAGTGGGCTGAAGTTGGCCTGTTGAGGGCTGTGTGGACTGTTGGATTCAATGCTAATTGGAATTTCTCATTTTTACTTTCTAGCTTATCATTGTGTTGTTTCTTATTGTTTCAACTTCTTTCAAGTTAATCACAATTGCTTCTAGCTTATTTCATTCTAGGAATGTAGTTTGTAGCATATTGATAAGCTTTTTCTCTTGAAAATCCATATTTTAGCTTAAAAAGCTTTCTGAGTGATTTATAAGCCTGTAATCAGCTTATTTTAGGTTTTTATAAAACTTATCTTTGTTAAAGTTTGCTATTTTTCATTGTTTGGTCATTGTGTAAAAATAAAAATGGAAAAAAAAATGTTTGGCAAAAAGGGGAGAGGCAGGGGTCGAACCTGAGACCTCCCCCCTTATAAGATGCTAAGGGTGTACCTGTAAACCAGTTGCCCTTGGGTCTTTTCTCATTCATATCCCACCAAAACTAATACTTAATATAGTGTGTAGTGGTTAAGCTTATTTTGGCTGTTTTCGCTTATTGGCAGCTTATTAATAAGTGACTAGGACTTTTTATATTTTTCTTTAACATTCTGCTAGTATTTAGTATGTATATAAAAAATTTCATAAATTTAGGAATTAGTTTAGTATTTAATATAATTAAAATAGTTTAAATTAGGTTTTAAATAATAATAACTAATTAATTATAAAAATAGCTTATTTATTAGAACTTAGGATTTTTTTATATTTTTGTTAAGTTTCTGTCACTTTAATGTATTTTTAGAAAAAGTTTTATAATTTTATAAATTAGTTTAGTATTTGTTATAATTTAATTAGTTTAAATAGTTTAATTTAGTTTATTTAGTATTTAATTAATAATAAATAATTAAAAAGTAAAAAAAAATAATTTTCTTTTTTCTAAAATTTTCCTTTATCATTAGGTTCGTAAAAATATAATTTTCATGTCCGTAGGGTTAGCGTAGCATAAAATTCACGTTTTATTTTGCACACTCGCGTTTTATTTAAATAACTTTTACGTTTTAAATTTAGGTTACGTAGTTTGTAAAATAAAGAAAAACCAAAAACATACATAAAGTGATAGAAAATAAAAGATGTAAAAGTAAAAATAAATGAGAATGAGAGAAACTAATACTCCATTGATTCGCTCGGTATGGACGATGTGATAACATGGTTAAATCCTTTTCCAAGAAAATGAACATGATAAGCTCCACTCTAGAAATGTAATCATCTTCTTATCCAATATAACCTGTAATCAACAAACACAAAACCAAAGCATCAAACCGAACAATGAAAAACCACAACTAGATGTAATTCCAGACTTAAAAATAAAAATAAGACAAAACAATAAAAGGATAGGATACTTGTGGAATAAATTACAAATAACATACAGGAAAATTAGACATTTAAGAAATCCTGGAAAATTTTGCAACTACAGTACCAGACGCCGTCAGGATTAACCTGACAGAAATTTTTACGTTTTGGTTCTGGAAATATTCTGGAAAAATATGTTTTCTTAAGTCCGTTTTCCTGCAGGAAGTCACAAAATATATCCACAAGTATTGATACACAAACAAGATAGAATATATGCTAATCATGAATTGTAAATTTTCATGTTCAAATTTGGTTCTTTTTAACAAAATATAAACTTCCCTACACTTATCTTTTTGTAAATTATCTTTATATGTAATTAAGACGAGGTTAAAACAAAATAAAGCATTTTTACAAATTATTTAAAACATGAAAATTAAACAATTATGATTAAGCATATATGACACAAACAAACAAATAAAATAGAAACATCAAACAATTAAAAACATGGGTTGGGTTGCCTCCCAATAAGCGCTTGTTTTTGTTCGAGTCACGAGCCTGACTCTACCCTTATTTAACAGAAATAGGGGAGGTTTTCCCTACACTGAGGATTAAGTGTGGGTGAAAGTAGCGATACACACCCTTGGGGTGGAAATATGCCACGTGAGGTGAAGGGGGTGAGTGAATGGCTTCCTTCATCCTAAAACTACCCGGATAATATTGGTTGATGGGTGGGTCGGTTCCTCTTTTGTCTCCTAGACGTAAGTCTAAGGATGGAAAGGTGTGTAAAGTTTGAGGTTCGGGTTCATCAACACTAGGAAATTCCCTAGAACTAAGAGTAAGGTTGTGACTATAAGTATTCAAACCTATATCCTCTAGTGGTGCTTGGTCCAAGGGTTCTACCTCCATTGGGATTCCTAAAGTCTCTTCTACTTCTTCCGGGTAAGTCACGGGCGGTGTGGGTGCCTCAAATGATGGTTGAGTATTTTGTGGGCTAATGTTATTTACCTCATCATTCCATGCGTCAAGATCACCTATATCCTCATCATGTGTTTTAGAGGAATCTATCCCAAGCATCTTCCTAGCTATCTCAAGTATTTCTCTAGGAATCTCAAATTCAAAGTCCAAATTATAAGGATCTACCTCACTAATTTGGCTACTATGTTCCATTTGCCTAAAGGATTCCTCGTGTGTTTCTTGAGATTCAAAGTCATTGTCCTTAAAAGCTAGGTCTTTTTGTTCAATGTGCTCATGTTCGGCTAAATCCTCCACAATTGTTTTCTTAGGTAGTATTAACAGCAAACCTAGTGCTTCATCCAACTTATGGTTTATTGCTATAGCTCTATCCACAATTCCTTGTTAAACTAGGTTGTTTTTCCTATTGGCCTCACTAAAATGAGATCCTAAACATGGAGGTTGTTCATAAGAATCTATGCTAGGTGAAGGCGCGTATGATTCATAGGTGTCTTGTAAGCATTAAAAATTATACTAGAAAGTGCTGGTCATTCTCATATATTGTAACGTTGTAGTGTGTCGTAGTTTTTGTTATTAGAAAAGTCAATGGGCTATGGACTTGGTAAGCTAGTATGATGTTAGTTAAATATGTAAGCCTTTTAAAGGATAAGAAATCCATGTCCATTACCAAGCCCATGATAAAACCCATAGAAAGCCTTAGGGCATCTCTTGTATCTTACTATATAAACACCTCAAATGAGTCATTTGAGGTGTGTGCTTGTGTGTATATTGTTTGTGTTTTGTTTATGAAATAAAGTTCTCTTTTCATCTTATTCTCTCTAATATTAAACGCCATATACATATTGCAAGTTACCATCTTTACTTCATCTAGTGCTTATATTTATGTTAAAGTTGATAGATTTAAGGTCCTACAAGTGGTATCATTCGCCTAACAATGATTTAGGAGGGTGTGGAAATCGTTTTGTATCAAGTTTTGGTTAAAAAGTTGCGTATTTTTCTTATATACGTGCACTTTTTCATCAAAAAGCTTTGATCTTTACAAGTTTTGGTGTTAAAGTTGTTGTTTTTATTGAAGTTTTAGTGATTCTAAGTGTGTTGGGAAAGATTTGATCAAAAGAAACAAGTGGAAAAAGTGTTTTTGGTTGAAAAAATCGGATTTTTAGCTGTTTGGGTCATCTTACGCGTAAGTTTTACGTACTGCCCAAGTTTATAGCTGTCAATAGTACTTTTTCGTACTTTTACGCGTAAGTTTTGGCATATTACCCTTTTTCTACGCATAAAACAACATTTTACGCTTAAGTTTAAGAAGAAAACCCTTTTCCTACGCGTTAGATTGAAATCCTAATCATAAGTTGTGTTCTTACGCATAAGATCCTACGCTTAAGTCTGTTCCTACGCAAAAGATAAGATCCTACGCATAAGTTTCTACGCAGAAGATCCTACGCATAAGTTTTCTTCAACGATCAGAGGTTACTCAGTACTTTCCTAGCTTGGACAAGTTAGTGAAATACTTCGACACAGGATATCTTTCAAGCTTGGACAAGTTTGAGAGATCAGTTTGGTTGGAAAAAACCTGACGCGTAAAATTCTTTCGCATAAACTCTAAGTTTACGCGTAAAATCAAAGTCTACGCATAAACAATCTTGTTTCCGCATAATCTTAGATCTTACGCATAACTTAAAGCTTACACATAACTTTATTACTCGTAAGATTCTAAGTTAACCAAAAGATTTAGGTTTACGCATAAGATTCACTATTTACGCATAAGTTCAGGGTTTACGCATAAGAATTTGACATTTTGACAACCGAACTTCAAACGGCCATAACTTTTGAACCGTAACTTCATTTTTGACGAATTTCTTGTCAAAACGACCGTGAGACCGAGAAGAAGGACACGTTGAATAATTCAAAGATCATTCAAGCCAAGCTTCGAGGCCCAAATCCACTCCGAACGGAAGTTATTGAGGTTTTAAGGTTTTAGATCAAATTTTTCACCATAAAAACTTGCATCAACTTTCACTAAACACATCTCCTACTTCGTTGGAACGATCCAAGAATCAACTTTATCAATCTACACTTCATCAATGGCAACTCAGCAAGACATTCATGCAGCTGGTGCGGAAAACCGACCTCCAATTCTTGAAAAAGATGGATATCTTCCATGGACAAGCCGCATGCTTCGTTATATCAAAACAAAGCCTGATGGTAAACTAATGATCAACTCCATTAAAAATGGTCCATTTAAGCCAAGACAGGTTCAAGTTGAAGGCAATCTGAATACAACACCTCCTACTCTACCATTCGTACGTGAACAAACAAAAGCAGACTACACTGATGAAGACAAGAAGCAAATCGCCGCAGATGATATGGGAATGCATTTAATCCAACTTGGATTACCACGCGAGATCTTTGCTGCGGTCGACAGCTGTGAAACTGCTTTTGATATGTGGGAACGAGTTAGAAGGATATGTCATGGAACAGAGATTGGGCAACAAGACGTTGAGAACAAACTTCTAACTGAATGGGAGAACTTTACATCCACTAAAGGTGAACAGATTGAATCCTACTACACAAGGTTTTGCACTTTAATGAATGAGTTAATCAGAAACAAGTTGACACCTCGAACAATTGCAACAAACATCAAATTCATCAATAACCTTCCAGAAGAATGGGGTCGTTATGTTACAATTGTCAACCAAACAAAGGATTTACATAAGGTAAATTATGATCAACTCTATGATTTTCTGAAACAAAACCAAGCTGAGGCTAATGAAGTAAGGAAAGAAAGATTGGCAAAGAATCATGATCCTCTCGCATTAATTGCTACTACACCAACACCGTTTTCAGTGAACACACAACAACCATCATCATCTTCCACTCACAACTACATGCAACCATCATGCATTCAACAACCAACACCGGTCTACCAACAACAGTTCCACCCACAGCAACAACAACATGTTATTAACAACAACAATACCCACAGTTCCAAGAACCAGAATTCACTGACAATGATGAAGCTACAGCAGCCTTGACACAAGCGTTTGCTTTTCTGACAAAGGCATTCCAAGGATGTTATTCTACACCAACTAACAACAACCAAAGGATTTCATCGAACACTCGCAACAAGCAGATTGCTCAGCCGAGTTTCAATATGGGCAACGGAGGCCAAATGGTTGGAGTTTATGGGAATCAGCAGGGATATGCTACTGGATTTAATATGGGTAATCAGAATATGCAGAATGCAGGTCAGTATGCAGGGAATCAGATGGGTCAGTTTGTTGGAAATCAGAGGGGTCAGAATGTTGGTAATCAGGCAATGGGTAATCAGAATAGGAATGTTGCAGTTCCAGTTGTTGGGAATCTGGGAAATGTAAATGAGGGTAATCCGGTAAAGTGTTTCAACTGTCAGGGTGTAGGTCATATGGCAAGGAACTGTCCTACTAAGCCGAACAAAAGAGACACAACATATTTGCAGAAAGCATTGCTGTTGGCACAAAAGAATGAGGCAGGGTTTCAGTTGAACGCAGGGGAGAATGATTTTATGGCTCTTATGGATGACATGGAAGACATAGAGGATATCGATGCGAACTGCATATTCATGGCAAATCTTTAGGAAGCTAAGTATGACACGGATTCTGACGCACTTCCTGTTTATGACACCAATGCACCATCTGAGGTATCCAACTTCAACACATGTCACAATAATGATATATTTGATATGTCTTCTCATGAGGAACAACATTTTGAGAAGCTAGCACCCAATTATGATAAATATCTGGACACGCCAAGTAGTAGCAATACTCCATCAGCAACTCCAGATGTGAATCATAATGGAGGCTTCGTTTCACAGCATGCTGAGAATGATGAGGAAATACGTGCTTTGTTTGAATCATTATTGAATAATTTTCATATTGAAATTGAGAATGTGAAAAAGGTCAATCGCGATGTTAAGGCCGCAAATGTAAAATTGACCGCAGAGCTTGAGAGTTACAAGGAAAACGTTAAAGCTTTTGAATTTCATAACAAAAGATTGTCAGAACTAGAAACTGGTTATCAAAATTCCGTTTCAAGGGAAAAACTTTTGCAAATCAAGTATGATACACTTGATGTTAATTCTTTCAAGAAGATAAAATCGTTAAACGCGGAAATTTCTGATTTACAAAACCTACTTTCTAAACAAAAATCAGCTTATACCAATCTTGAAAAAGAAAGGGACGAGTTGAAAAAGGAATTTGCAAAGAAAGAAGACAAACTTTTGGCCGAAATCGTAGAGTCAGAACACATGATTGCACATCTAGAAGAATTAGTGGTTAAGTCGGGTCAGTCAAGTCAAACAATGAAAATGATTTCAAATCAAACTAATCCGATTTACCATACAAAACATAAAATGGCTCTTGGAAACAACACCCCTTGTAACCTCAAGAAAGCTCAGGAAGAACAGAATGTTTTGTATAATGGTAATGTGATATACACTAAACATGATCCTCCCGTCGTTCGGGACTCTGTGGAAACGATGGAACTTGTCGAAGAGAGCATTACAAAAATGAAACAAAAGGATTTGAAACCCATTGATTACAACAAATTGAACAAACTTTCGGGAATTACTTTTGTTCCACAAAAAGAACCATCTGTGTTTTCCATAAAACGACCATTCTCAAAAATGTTTTCTAAGAAAGTAATTGCTTCTAAATCTATTTCAAACATGGAGCAAATGTCCTCTAACAACACTTTTAATACAAGTGAGGCTAGAGACATTCTTGATGACATTAAAAAGAGAATTCAAGAACTTTAAAATATTGTTAAATCTAACACTACTATCAGTATTAACAACTTGCATTCTAGTTTTCATATCGAACAGAAAAAGGTGTTTGAAAACGAAATTTCTATCCCACTGAATAACATCAGTGCGAGGGTAATCCATTTTGAAAACGCTTTCTTAAAAGAAATGGCCGATTTTGTCAAGGACCACAAATCCCTGGTAAAACAAGCTAATGATACTCGTGAAAACATGAATGTTATGGAAAGGTTAAATGATTCTCTCTTCGAAGCTGTTCTGTTTACTGATATTATGTCCATCATCTTACAAACATATTCTGTTCAAGACGATGAACGACTGAGAGCTGAGACCTCCGAAATTGTTTCAAAATATGAAAATGCTCTTATAAAGCTTGAAAAAGAAAATGTGTCGTATTTTAAACAACTTGATCGAAAAAGAGAAGAATGCAAGTATGACAAAATGTCGTATGAGCGTGCCTTAAAGAATATGAAAGAGCAAAATGATCTTTTGAGGGCTCAGCTTGAAAGTCAAAAAGGAAAGGGTGAGGAAACTAAGTTTGCAAAACCATCGACTTCGGAGAAACCAAATGTTTCAAACACGGTTCAAAAACCAAAAATGTCAATTTCACGGTTTGCTCCAAAAGTCAATGAGAAAAAGGATTTGACAAAACCAGTCAGTCCAACACCCTTGCCCAAGAAAAGTGAAAATGAAAGATTGTTGATAAAGGAAAAGAGGTTGTCGAAACACCAAAAGTGATAGCACCTGGCCTTTTTAGGATTAGTCCTACTAGTGCGTCTGCCTCAACATCTAAGACAAATGCGTGCAAAAAGGATAATTCTAAAGAGTCTAGTGATGCTAAAAAGGACAACAATATAACTCCTAACGCGTGTGCCTTACCTTCTACAGGATTAGAAAGCACCTCTAGGAGTAGCAGACTAAAGCCTAGGAGCAATACAAGGAACAATAGAGTCTCGTCTGCCTCTACGAGTAGTAGCAAGAATAAAGTTGAAGAAGTAGAAGAACACCCTAGGAATTTATCGCTTTGTAATAAGAGACATGTTTCATCTGAGTGTAATATCAAAAGTACTGTTTCTAATGCATGTAATGACTCTGTTTGTTTAATATGCAAGAAATGTTTAATTAATGATGTTCATGATGAATGTGTCTCTAAGAATGTGAATGTTACGCCTGAACAGAAGATTGTTCCAAAAAGACCTAGTGCTAGATCTAGATCTATAGAAAGATTAGTTGCACGCTTTAGGTCTACCACTATTAGTCGTATGCCTAGGAACTATCTTAAGTATTGTATGTGGATTCCGACGGGTGGAGAGTTCACTCTTAAGGATGGCAAATTGGAAGTTGTTCAAAATAAAAATGTTGCAATCTTTGATGAGTGTGATTCTGCTTTTACTCCTAACCCCATGGAACCAAATTCAAAACGGTTTCCAAATACCAACTCTTCTGTTCTTGGCAGGTTATCGAAATATGTCTTTGGATCATCGACTCGGGTTGCTCCAAGCACATGAGCGGGAACTTAAAGCTGCTGATCAATTTCGTCTGGAAATTGATGGGAACTGTACGCTTTCGAAATGATCATGTAGCAGCTATTCAGGGTTATGGAGATCTTCGGTTTGGGAATTTTTTAATCACTCGGGTTTACTATGTCGATGGGTTGGGACACAATTTGTTTTCAATTGGGCAGTTTTGTGATGCAGATTTAGAAGTTGCATTCAGGAGAAACACGGTTTTTATTAAAAATTTGGTTGGTGATGATCTCTTAACTGGTAATCGTGGTACAAATTTGTATGCTATCGACATCAACCAAATGGCTTCTACATCACCAATTTGTCTTATGACAAGGGCAACCGAAACTAAGCCCTGGCTGTGGCATAGAAGATTATCCCATCTCAATTTCGACACGATCAACAAGTTAGCCAAAGACAACATCGTCACCGGACTTCCTAAGTTCAAATACACCAAGGAACACCTATGTCCATCATGCGAACAAGGAAAAAGCAAAAGAGCATCATATAAACCCAAAACCGTACCTAGTTCGGAAGCAAGGTTACATATGTTGCACATGGACTTATGTGGCCCAATGAGAGTTGAAAGCATTAATGGGAAGAAGTATATTCTTGTTATTGTTGATGATTATTCAAGATATACTTGGGTAAAGTTTTTGAGGTCAAAAGACGAAGCACCAGGTACCATCATCACCTTTCTGAAGCGTATCCAAGTTCTACTTCAAGCTCCAGTAAGGATTTTAAGAACAGATAATGGCACAGAATTTACAAATCAGGAGTTAAGAACCTACTTTGAAGATGTTGGAATCACACACCAAACATCAGTTGTTAGAACTCCACAGCAGAATGGGGTAATTGAAAGAAGAAACCGAACTCTTGTGGAAGCTGCTCGCACAATGCTAATTTATTCTAGTGCACCACTATTCTTATGGGCTGATGCTGTTGCCACTGCTTGTTTCACTCAAAACCGATCCCTAATACATCCTAGATTCAATAAAACCCCATATGAGCTAGTGAACAACCGGAAACCTGACATCTCTTACCTTCACGTGTTTGGCGCTTTGTGCTATCCGACGAACGACAGAGAAGGTCTAGGGAAGCTGAAAGCTAAGGGTGATATCAGAATCTTCATTGGATATTCAGAAAACTCGAGGGCATTCAGGGTGTATAATAGACGAACAAAAAGGATAATGGAGACGATGAATGTGAAGTTTGACGAGATTTCACAAATGGCTTCTGAGAGACTCGCTCTAGAACCCGCGCTTAATCCGATGGCTTCTAATCAAAACGGATTAGGACCCGCACCAAACATGCAGACTTCTGGACACATCAGTTCAGGACTCGTGCCTCAAGGAGCTCAGTCAACAAACACAGATAAACCTTCAGAACAAGAATTGGAAAATTTCTTCAAGTTAATGTTTGATGAATACTATGGTGGAACTTCGACAAATGCATCTCATCAACATTCCGCTGCACCCGCTCAAAACCATCAACCACCACCACCATCACAAGATGCATCTACTACAATCGAAGCTGAAGCACCAACTACCTCAACATCATCTACATCTACTCAAGCAACTCCAGTACTTGAAACTGTTCTACCAAGAGTTGATGAGCAAAACCAATACACAAATTTTCAAGAAGAACCAACAAATAATTCAAACGATGTTGCGTTAGAAGAAGAAGAAGTATTTGAAAACCCATTTGCAACAGACTCTGCTGAATCTTCTTTAAGGTTACAAGAACCATCTAACACACACACGTTAAACCCAAGGTACCCTTCTACGTTTCAATGGACAAAAGACCATCCAATAGAACATGTTATTGGTGAACCTTCAAAGCCAGTTCAGACAAGGAGACAACTTGCCACAGAACAATCGGGAAGCAATGGCAGAAAACCAACGGATAGAAGCGATGCAGGATGAAATTCTTCAATACCAGTTATATGATAGTTGGAAACTTGTTGAGTGACCACTTGATAAACGTGTTCTTGATCTCAAGTGGTTGTGGAAGAAAAAAATTGGAGGAGGAAATGACTGTAATTCGCAACAAAGCTCGTCTCGTGGCAAAAGGTTATCCACAAGAAGAAGGGATAGATTTCGAGGAATCATTCGCGCCTGTAGCTAGACTTGAAGCAGTCTGGATTTTCTTAGCCTATGCCGCTCACAAAATCATCACAGTCTATCAGATGGATATTAAGACAGCTTTCTTGAATGGAACTCTGAAAGAAGAAGTGTATATGAGTCAGCCAGAGGGATTCATCGACAAAGATCATCCAGACTACGTCTACAAGCTTAAGAAAGCCATTTATGGTTTAAAACAAGCTCCAAGAGCGTGGTATGACGAACTATCATCTTTCTTGCTCAAAAACAATTTCACCAAAGGAACGGTTGATGACACCTTGTTTATCAAAAAATTCAAAGATGACATTTTGATCATTCAAATTTATGTGGACGACATAATTTTTGGATCAACCAATCCTAACCATTCAAAACATTTTGAAAATCTCATGAAAAGCAAATTTGAAATGTCATGATGGGGGAACTAAAATTCTTTCTTGGTTTACAAATACATCAATCCCCTCATGGCATTTTTATCAATCAAGCTAAATATACAATAGAGATTTTAAAAAAACATGGAATGGAAAACTGTGATTCTGTTGGTACACCAATGGTCACTTCACCAAAAATAGGTGTTGATTTGTTTGGGAAACCAATCGACCCAAAGAAATATCGGAGCATGATCGGTTCTCTCATGTACCTAACTACTAGTCGACCCGATATTCAATTTGCTGTTTGTTTATTAGCACGGTTTCAGGCAAAGCTTACCGAACTTCACCTCAAAGAGGTTAAACGGATCTTTCGGTACCTATGAAGCACCATTAACATGGGACTTTGGTATCTGAAGGATTCGGGGTTTAATCTAACAGCTTTTTCAGATGCCGACCATGCCGGTGATCAAGTTACAGCAAAGAGTACATCTGGTGGAGCACAATTTTTAGGTGAAAAGCTTGTTAGCTGGTCGTCAAAGAAACAGGATTGTATTGCACTATCAACCGCCGAAGCCGAGTATGTGTCTCTATCTGCGTGTTGTGCCTAAGTTCTTTGGATGCGGACACAGCTCACAGATTATGGCTTTACTTTTGACAGAATACCTATGTATTGTGACTCAAAAAGTGCCATAGCCATCTCGTGCAATCCGGTACATCACTCTAAGACGAAGCATAACAAAGTCCGCTACCATTTCATCAAAGAGCACGTAGAAGAGGGTACTGTTGAACTATTTTTCGTTAAGACTGATTACCAACTCGCCAATCTATTCACTAAAGCCCTTCCAAAAGAACAGTTTGACTATTTAGTTCGACGAATTGGCATGCGAAGCCTAACTCCTGAGGAGCTAGAACGTCTTCTCGAATCTTCTTGAAAAATGTTTTCAAAATCGCTTCTCTATAAATATTTTTGAAAAAACAAAATACAAAAATATAAAATTTTCAAAAAATACAAAAACAATATAAAATAAAAAATCCAAAAATATTATTCTCAAGACATGTCTCTCGTATAAATCAATATTCTGTACGTTTCTAGAAATGTCATTCAACAATGATACGGACATGTACAGATGCTTGAACGGGAGTTCTTTAAAATGTTTTTTTTAAAAGATGTCGTTTCTCAAAAGTTTCTTCACTATGGCTTTCGTATACTTCAGTACGAAACCCGTGCTTCAAAGTGAAATCTTTTCAAAACTTGGGTCCAGGTATAATAACTCGAAAAGATTTCAAATAAGGACCCTAATGATGACTTCTGATTATTTTCCAATCAAGGACTCGTACGTTCAATGACGAAATCTTTTTCAAAAAGTTCGAGTCTAAACAAACGAATAAGATTTCAAGCATAAACTCGTTTTCAAACAAAATTCTTGAGCACTTTTTCAAGATTGTTCAAAAGATTTCTCAAAATCTCTCAAAATGAGCGCTCAAGATAACTCCCTCAAAACCCTTAATTGATTTTAAATGTGCTATCATTAAGGGGGAGTACTAACACAAAAATGTTCCGAAATCATGCAAAAACAAATCTGTCTTTCTCTCCAAAATCTTTTTCTTAATCAGTTGATATAAAAAATATCACGATATGCTATTTTTGAGGGGGAGAAGATATGATTAAAATGTGATCAAAGATGTTTAAAGATTGTGGCTGAATCTCAAAAGAGCTCGACTCAGATAATACCAATGAATTGACAAAGCTTAAAATGTCAGTAATCGAAAAGACTTGTCCTGGACGGGTAATAATTTCAAGCTAGTCCAACTAGTGATGTAAGCGTGTCTCGAATAGGACTTGTCTGAGTAGAATGTACCATATCGAGAGACTTTCTTTGGACTTGACCAGGACGGGTAATAACTTCAAGCTAGTCTAACTAGTGATGTAAGTGTTTCTCGAATCGATCATGTTCACTGAAAGTGGATCAATTCAAAAAGTGCAAACTCCTCACGCATGTGCAAATTTGTTAAAAAATTCATGAGCACATGTGAAGGGGGAGTCCTTCAAAAGAAATGCGAAACTCTTAAAGTGTCAACAATGTGTTTTATTACCATAAACACTTTGAGAGATTTTTTCATAAATGGTTTCATGGCAATTATAGGATAGTCATGGAGTTATAAGGTGATTATGGTTAGGAAAAACCGTCCTATGATCCGCCAGAGCCGGAGGGATCTACCCAAGGACAAATCCAATAGATTAGAATTAGAAGTCCTTAGGTATGATTGAAAAAAGGAGAAAATGAGAAAGGAGAAAAAAGGGGTTGAAGAATTAAAAAGAAAAGTTATGAAAAAGGGTGAAAAGAAATAGCCCTCCATATGTTCAACCTTAGGGCAGACACCGGGTTCAACTCATATGCTACTGGTTGTTACTAAGGTGACACTGGTACTGAAGACAAGATGTCATGAACCCAGTGACGCACTGCACTAAACCTTCTAGCCACTCAAGTTCTCTTAAAAGAGCTTGTTTCATTCTCACGGGGAACCGGTGTAATCTATCGACCTGTCTCTTAGAGATGGTTGATATTGAAGCAGGAGACCTCTCCCTAATCTCCGCATAGGAAACCAAATGTGCACTTATCGAGTCTAGAGCCCCGAGATTCATCAAAAGATCTCATAGGAACACATGATATTTCTACACTGGTTGTTCATCATTAAGGACGCCAGATGTAAACTTTAGAGTCCTACGCAGATCTTAGCAATCTGCCGAGAACATTTATGAGAGGATTCACATTTGTGATTCACAATGATTGAATGGAAACTCCTGCCAGGGTCAACATCAAATAGCCCTGACAGCAGGTCACTTCGGTAATTCTTTATGGGTTACGCTTAGTGTTCACGGTGGTTTCAAATGGTCTACAGTCGTGGAGTGATCCCCAACGACTGACCCAGTCATTGAGCTACTAAGTAGGTCTTGTAAGCTCCCTCGGGAGTATCTGACATGGGAACGGCCTTGGTAAGGGTTAGAAGGAGTCTTCACACTATGCTATTGACGATCTCTAATTCGAACCTGTAAGTACCAGTTGATTTATTGCTAAATGTTTTCATGCAGCTACACATCACCTCCATGGCGACAGATTCCGCTTGCTCATACATACATCTGGAAGTTAAAGAAAGCTCCCTCAAAGATCTATACAACACAAAGTTCAAAGAAAGATTCTACGCCAAAAAGAAGAATCTACAAAGTATAAAGACTAAAGATCAAAGTGAAAGAAAGGAAACTACATGCATATGAATATCAAAGTCCAAAGATGTATGAGCATGTTGGAATGGCGAACAACCACCACAGAGGCAGAACTGACGAAAGGCAGATTGCTCCACATCACAAAGGAACAAAGAACAATGAAAAGTCAGTCATCAAACATCACATAGCATGAAGGAACAAAGACTTAAGACTATTTTACTACGACACACAATGGTCAACAACAAAGAACAAAGAAGACCTAATCACGTGGAGCATCATTCGAATGACCACCCCTTAGGGGGGAGATTGTTAGCATTAAAAATTATGTTAGAAAGTGATGGTCATTCTCATATATTGTAACGTTGTAGTGTGTCGTAGTTTTTGTTGTTAGAAAAGTCAATGGGCTATGGACTTGGTAAGCTAGTATGATGTTAGTTAAATATGTAAGCCTTTTAAAGGATAAGAAATCCATGTCCATTACCAAGCCCATGACAAAGCCCATAGAAAGCCTTAGGGTATCTCTTGTATCTTACTATATAAACACCTCAAATGAGTCATTTGAGGTGTGTGCTTGTGTGTGTATTGTGTGTGTTTTGTTTATGAAATAAAGTTCTCTTTTCATCTTATTCTCTCTAATATTAAATGCCATATACATATTGCAAGTCACCATCTTTACTTCATCTAGTGCTTATATTTGTGTTAAAGTTGATAGATTTAAGGTCCTACATGTCTCTAGGTGTTTTGAAATCTAGTGCGTTCTAGCCACTCAACCTTATGTTACAATCTTAGAAGTCTAAGTGAAAAGTCCATTTGAAGAAAATTACAAACAAAGGCACAAAGAAAAGATAGACTACGAGGAATCTACAAAATAAGAAAAATAAAAAATATCACTAGATAGGAATCTAATGAGTAGACCTAACAAAATAAATTTCAACCTAAGCAATAACTATTCCCCGGCAGCGGCGCCAAAAACTTGATGCGTGGTTTTGCAAACTTGCAAAAGGTTTTACCTCTCGAGGGATCTCAAGAGGCTAGCAATCCCCACCAGGCAGTATATTTGACCGGTGTAGTATAATGAAGTGGCAAGTACCGGGGGATTGATCGTTCTCTATGGGAATAGTGTCATTAGGATTGAAAACTACTCTAATTAGGTCTAAGAGTGAGAGATAATTTTTTTTGTATTTTTATATTTTATGAAAGCAGTAAAAATCTAGGTTTTGGAAGGAGGGGTGGAACTAGTTGCTAATCAACTAACCCAAAAACTACTAATTAAACTAATATGCACAAAAAGTAAATTAGGGTTCTACAAGGGAAGTGAAGCGTATCTACCTATGACGTATTACTCCTTGCTAGCTATTCAATTCTACATAATGAATTGTCACACCTTGTTTTGTTCGACGGGTTGCATTCCTTAATACTATTCGTGGGGCGTGTACGTCCTTCCTCAACTCTATAAGCTCCTACTTCACCCTATGGCGACACGTTTAGTATCCAAACCATGAGATCACTAGAATTCACTTATGTATTAAACATAACCAATTAATCGTAGTATACATCCGATTCATGTTTCCTAAGACGTTCAAGCTTGTTACCAATGGGAAGTCAGCCAGTTTTCTTAAGCCTAACATTGATATCATTCAATTAAATAAGAGACAGTAGGAAACAAGAATTATAAACTAAACCAATTAGATTAATTGCATTTGTCACACCTTAATTGATGAAGATAGACACAAGCATCAACAAGAACACAATAAGATCTAATTGATTATAAACAAGTTTCACACAATCATAAGTAGACAAAAGGTGAATTAGCAACGCATAATCAATGAAGAGCAATCGACAATAATGATAATTAAAGACATAATATAAGATTGAATCAATAAACAAACCATAAAAAATGTTTATTGAGTGATTAAGACCCTCTATGTTGCTGGAAAAACACCTACCCTAACCCTAGAATCGGACTTAGGGTTTGGGGCTTACAAATAATGAAGTTATAAGGTTGTATTTATAGGTACTTTTCAGCCTGACCCAAATCAACGGCGTCACCCCGTAAGGTGACGGCATCAAGACCAATCTTTCTTCACCAAATTTTAGATCTCCTCGTCCTCTTCGCGTGGCCTTTTGAATCACCAAAAACGGAGTTCGTATGCAAAAGTTATGGCCAAAATAGTAACAGCTACCGCGCGCGCAAGTTGTGACTAGTTAACACGTGATGGCCTACTTGACCCCTTCAGGTAATAAATCTTCTGGCCCATCACTCTTTAATTTAACACGTGATGGCCTACCTCCATTAACACGTGACGGCGTCACATGTAATTTCACCAAATTCTTTTTGGGGCGTCATGTGTTTATTTCCATCTACTCCATTCTTCAAGTGACGGCGTCAGCCCCTAAAGCGTGACGCCGTCAGGTGTAAATTCCTGACTTTCTTGGACTTTTTCGTTTTCTTCATTCTTGGGCTTAAAAACGTTCAAAATGCTCCAGAATGCTTCCTTTTCCAGAATTCACGTCCCAAGTACCTAAAATGACAAAAGAAATGATTTGAGGAAATATTTGATCATAAAATCACGATTTAGGGCTTAAATGATCCCCTAAAAGCGTAACACTTTTCGCCTTTCACTTACCTTGGCCTCCGCAACACTTTTCCTTATACGTCAATTTGGGGTCAAACGGTATACCATATGGTATAAGCAAATTCAATATAAGCATAGTAGGCATAAACATTTTATTATAAATCATAATATCATTGTTTAGTAAATAATATTTTATTGCAAGGTTTGAAAAAAATAATGTTTTAAGCTTGTGAAAATTGAGATTATGATCTAAAGGCGATGTATCACATATAACAATGTTTGAGGAATTTTCATTGAAATCACAACTTTCGTTGTTGAACTCGGTGTTTTCAAAATTAGGTATTTCATAAGAAAAGAGGTTTGTGCCAATTTTTTATATATCGAATTTTTCATTTTTAGGAAACCATTTCTTAAATTTTTTTTTCCAGATATGACCATGTAATAATCAGTTTTAGGTAAAGATAATTCACAATTATCATCAAATTTTGGGGATGAGTCTTGTCGAGAACTCTCCTTATAGCTAAGTGAATCATCATAAAGG
Organism: Artemisia argyi; assembly: GCA_030686995.1. Lineage (NCBI taxonomy): Eukaryota > Viridiplantae > Streptophyta > Magnoliopsida > Asterales > Asteraceae > Artemisia > Artemisia argyi. The sequence goes on from CM060706.1 coordinate 119,221,730, forward strand.
ATAGCTGGAAATTTAGTTTCAAAGAATCGAAGACACTTAATGTTACCTTTACTGAGTTCCCTCTTCATCTTACCGTTCACTACAAGTTTCCAGTTATCGAAGATTTGATCATTCCAACAAACTTCTCTGGTTAGATTCAGAATATAATCTTCCATAGTGATGCTTGATTCATCCATTATCCTGAAAATTATCTAACTTGCATAGGAGTAGTGAAATGATCAAAGTATTTGCAGAATGCAAATGATGCAATGGAAAAAACAAAAATATGCAAAAATATACAATGAATGCAATCTAACTAATACACAACAAAGTTAGTGGTTAGAATCTAAAACCTAAAAAGTTAAAAAGTTATAAAACCTAATTTAAAATACTAATAGAAAATAGATAATTACAATTCACTCCCCGGCAACGACGCCAAAAACTTGATGCGTGTTGTGTCACGTGTAGTATAGAGTGATTTTGCCTATTCAAGTTTTAAATTTATATTTAGCCAACTTATCCTGTAACACACACACACTAACGAGCAGTGTACCTGATCAATATGTATATGGTGGTAAGCAGAATGTCGATCACTAAGAGTGGAACGTAATATCTAGTTAATCTAATCAGTATTTTAAATATACTAAGTTAGTTTTACAATCTAATCTAACGCAAAGGGGGGTTTTAACCTGAGAGACTAACACAGATTTTCTTATTTAATTAAACTAATAAAACTAATGAGAACGAAATAGCGAAAGACCAACACGTACACAGATAGATAATAGATACAGATAGAAGTCCTGTCCTTTTGTTAAGTAGCTTGTCACTTGTTTTATTGCTAGTTTTATATGATTAGTATTGTAAACTCTTCTTTCTCGTTGGATCCTAAATATAGGCGAGTAAACTCTTAATGATCACTTATGCCTATCTTACTTTCTAAACACTAGATAAGTAAGCGTGGAGAGGGTATGGCAGCCCAAGCAAAACACAGCTAGACACAGAGGTTATCAAAGCACATATACAAGTCACCAAAAAAACATCATATACACTGATAATTGATGGGAAAGCAATTTTAAGGGGAGCATTATGGCGGCCACAAGCCCATCAATCCTGATGGATTATAGTTTACTAATACAATAAAACAAAACTACTTAATGAATTAAATATATACAGGACCTTCTTACTGCTCTAAGATCTTTGTTTAGTTTCTGTTGTCTTGTCGTCTGAATTCGTCTCTTTAGGGTTTGGTTGCACACAAAATTCGTCTACATCTTGGGGTATTTATAGTTTCTGTCAGAGAGTAGATGCGGCGCATTAACTAAGTAGATGTGGCGCATCTACTTAACTTCGCGTGAGGTCCAAGATTAATATATTCTGGATTATTCGTACACCACCTTTAGATGCGGCGTATCTTGAATCTTATGCGGCGCATGTCCTTCAGCGTCTTGGATTTGTATTTGGTGAAGTCTTGATAGTGATACGGCGCATGTTGATAATGAGATGCGGCGTATCTGGAGTAGAAAAAGATGGTTCTTCTTCGTTGACCAAAGTTTCATATGCGGGGATTGATAAAATCAGATGCGGCGCATGCTTCAAAGTCAGGCAATGGTCTTTAATCTCTTCAATTCATCAGACTTTTCCAATCTTGGTCATTTATCTCCATATTTCGTCCAAAATCACCAAGTTTCACCAATTGTTTGGTTTTACCTGAGAATTACTAAAGTAAACGATTAAGCACGAATTCTCATACATAATATAATAAAACAAGTCAATTAAATAGGACAAATGATGACAATATAATGTACTTATTTGATGTCATCAACAAGTAACCAAGTTTAGTTGCAATAACACTCAACTCATCTTCTATAAACGCAGTAAGAGGAACATCATGGAATTTAACCCAAACAAGAACATTAGACAAGTCCTCTATTGATAATTTTGCATTACCACTTTTATGAATTAATGTCACAATACAAGTTAACCATGGATCATTTTCAAGCATTATACCCATCCCGTCCTTAGAACTAAACTTGAAGAAAAAGCCTTTAGAATTCATCATTCTTCTAACAAGACCATATTTACTCCAAGTGTTCTTAATATAATTTTCCACGATCGGATATGCCACTCTTTCCCCCAAGAAGTACCCATAAACGGAATTGCTAAATTGTTCATTAACTTCAAGAACCTACTTTGATGAAATAGCAACATCAACCCATTACCAGCCGGGGTTACTAAAGTACGAAAATTAACAATTTTCTTACTTGGTTCTCCATTAAGAAGATTTGCATATGAAACGGCCCCATTGCCAGTTAACTTTTCATCATCAATGGCCTTAACAGAAGTATCATCCAATGGATGTGCCAAACGTATCTAACAAGCATGGAAAGAATTCCATTGTATTAGCTTGACCATCAACATTTAAAGGTTTTAAAGTTACCCTATCAACTCATACTAACACAAGCTTACCTTTAAGCATTAGACATTCAATATCATTAATCTTTGCAGCTAAAGAATTTTTCAGTTAACATTTGGTTATTCATTTTCAAGTCATCGGCGATTGTTGTTGGATGGATTTTGTTTCAGATCGTTTTGGAGAATCGGCAGTTTAAAAATGTTTTGAATTAGATTAGCATCCTGGCGTTTGGAAATTTGAATTTTGTTTAGAACAAGTGGATGAGTTCAAGTCACGGTGAAGATTGTTAGGAAAAGTGACTAAAACTTTAAGGTCCGTTTGGTAAATTTTGTTTTTAGTTTGAGTATGTATCCTAATTTGAGTCGATTCAGAATTTGACAATTAGGTCATTAGTTATAATAAATAAGAATCACTGACATTATAAAACTTTGTTCCTTTTGATTTAGAATTTCGTGTTTGTTACCTTTGAATTTGGTTTGGCAATTTAGAATAAATCTCCCGCTTTGTTTTTTATGTTTGTTATTTGTTTCGTCTTTTGATTACTAGCAAGTTGGTTAAAAGCTAGATGACGCAACACATGGACATGACTTTTAATAAACCTAATTTAAGGGTAAAAAAATGAGACACACCTGAAAAGAATAAAACCCTGATAAAAGATAACTCATAAAAACACATAATTTATTAATTGATCAAACATATGTTAGAATGAAAATAAAGCCTATATTTATAGGAAAAGATAAATTAGAATTTTCTTCTTCTAACAGACTCCTAATTAAAAAAAAATGAAAATCAAGCTTATATTTTTAGTCAATAGCCATAAACTACCTGCAATCGTAGAGAAATGAGCAAGTAAACAAAGAAAACTAGCCAAATACCATATAAAATCAGTAATAAAATACCCCTAAAATTAATGCATTTTAAGGCCCATCACTACTAATATATGCACCTTCCACGTTATGTACAACTATAAAATGCATGTTTTTCTTCAAACTTAAAAATATCGTAAGTGCTCGACGCAAGTAGAGTAATCAAATATATCACATAATAGTAGTGATTGAGAGGCCTAAAACATGCGCCTAAATTCATGCCTAAGACTACGTGGCATTATCCTGATGGATGCAGTTAAGAGATCCACTTTTTCACAAATCATCAGTATTATGCCACATATTTAGGCATACAACTTAGGTCTTCCAATCATTTTCCATCATATAAATAAAAAAGAATAAAAAAATAAAGTACACCTATCATAGGATATGACATAACTCCTTCCTTTCATCCTTCATCCTTCTTCCCACACCCCTATTGTTAAAGTGTCACTAACTCTATCCTCCTTCATGCATGTATATTAGGCTATCACATAAGCTCTTCCTTTTTCCTCCCATACCCCTAGTGTGACTCTGATGAGTGCTCAAACACTCATCATTTTTGGTCAAATCTGAACTGCAAAACATACAAAAACACTCAGAAATGCATCAAAATACTAAAAATATTTCAAAATTGTGTTTTATATGTTTTAGATGCAAAATGAGTAAAAACAAATGAAAAACGTACAAAGTTTGCAAAATTGGCAGTTTCAGTCCTCCAACTTTCATAAAATGTCAGATTTAGTCCCTGGTCATTCAAAATATGGAAAATTATCACCAAAGGTCCTTTTGAAATCATAAGTTGTCATATTTAGTCCTTTGGTGAAAAATCTCAAAAGTTTTGGAAATTTGCAATTTAGTCCCTGGAGTTTCAGATATTGGCAGATTTGGTCCCTGGTGGGATATTTTTGAAAGAAAAAGCATTTTTGGTCCTTGGAAACTAAAAGGTTATCATAAATAGCCTTTTGATGAAAAGTTTGAGAAAATTGCTAGTTTAGTCCCTGGACTTTTCAAAAATGACAATTTTGGTCCCCGGGTGTTTTATTTTAGAAAATATCAAATTTTATCCTTGGATTATCACATGTGGCAAGTTTGGACCTTTGAGCAACTTTTTAAACATCACAAAATCAGCCCTTTAAATTCAGGAAATTACAATATTGATCCTTGTGATTTATTCTATTACCAAATGGACCCTTAAGCTAAAAAAAATAAACAAAACACAACCTGGTCCAAACACCAATCCACCCAACACCCTTATTCCCCCTTAGCCTAGTCCACCATCACCAGGCCCATCCAAAAATATAAAAACAAACCCACCCCCATTTTTATAATAACCTTGGACAAACCCAAGGTTGACCCTTCTCCCTCCTTCCTAACTTGTCTGCAACATCACTGCCACACTCCATCTCCCCTCTCCTCCACATCACCATCCCCATTCCTTGTCCCCCCTCCAAACAGAACCAAACAAACCCATTAAATGTTCCTTGAAATCCTCCAAGAAATCTGCCAACTGCCAAATCACCCTTTTCCTGCCAAATTACAATTCAAGGGCCAAGATTTAAATTCACTCATCCAAGGGTTCACAAAGAAAGTGGGAAGGACAGAGAAACTATCAAGGAGCTATTAAAATGAAGAAATAAAAAAGAACGAGGCATTAGTTAGTAGTGACTAGTTTTTTAGAGTAAAAATTAGATGTTAAATTAATTCAGTTTTCTTAGTGTAATTTTAGTTTTCAAATTGTAATATCAATTTCAGTAGTATAATTTCAAGGTTTATGTAATGAAACTCATAAGTTTTCTATTTAACTCAGTAATTGAACTTCTCAGTGAAAATTTCATATTGGTCTAATTGTTGTAAAAAGCTACCATTACTGTCTCATTAAGCTTACTTTAAGTCATTCATGAAGTTTCATAAGCTCAGCAAAGTTTAAATAAGTTTAAGCTCAAATTCCATAAAAGTCAACAAAAGTCAAATGGATGTTCATGATGATTATTAGGTGTTTCAGGAGGGTGTTGGTGGTTATTTCTGGTTAAGTAGCTTATTTATAAGCTACTATGAGCTTCATGTCACTGAATTGAGGTCAGTTTAACAAATTCGTAACCTCATTCCTATATTAGTATCTCAACTATTTTGCGATTTGCTTCTGTTGTAATGTTGTATTTCTTGTGATTGTTGCCTTTTAATTTGGTTACAATTTAGTTTGCTTTGAATCTGTTAAGTAATTTCCTAGTCCAACCAAGTATATATAAGAATAACAGGAAACTAGTTAGACTTAAGGGGGTGTTTGGATTTGAATGTTTAGCTGTGTTTAGTTGGAATTTGTTGTTGATAATGGTCACACTAGGTTTCATGAGGTAATATTAGTATAGTTTAGCCATAAAATCAGTAGGGATAAAGTAGAAAGTCAAAAATCTCATCCATCCTTAGTTAGGAATTAACTGTTAAGACTTAGGAGTGGTAAACCCACCATTTAGGCTTAGGACCATGTAACTTAGCTTCTTTCAGTCTCATTATACCTTAGTATATCCATTTCATCCAGTAAATTAGGATTGAATCTCACCAAGGTCAAAATACTAAGTTTTGATCGAAAGTCAAATTTGTACATTTCATATTTTTCCAAATGTTGCATGAATTTTATGGAATTTTGTGGTGAGTTCTAGGGTCTGAAACTTCTTGAGATCATAACCCCCACCTCATCTATTGAATCCGAGCGTCCTTTTATTTTTGTGAATTTTACTAAGGGCCCCACCTTCACCCAAAGTAGGCTGCAGGGGAGGGTATTCCCCTGTGCAGCAGACCCTCAGTCACCACACCACTTTGGTGGTTCATTTTGGCCACCACAGTGGGCCCCACACTTCTCTTCTTGTTCCATTGGATAGTTCTACTAGTAGGCTTCACAATTCAGGGCTTGGTTTACTCCAAAACTCATTTGAGCTGTCAAAAACTTAGCTCAAATAATTGACAGTTGGACTGTCAAGCTGTCGGTTATCTTGTATGCATATTGACCCATTTTGATTTCTAGCTACTTTAGTTTAGTGTTTCTCCCTCAAACTTGTCCAATTAACTAGTTTGAACCATATTCCATAAGTTTTCTCAGCTTTGAACTTGTTTTTCCCATTTAAGCCCTCACAGTTGACCAAAGTCAACTGTGGAAGCTTAAGCACTTCCAAATGCTTATTGGTTGTATCTAACTGATCCCATTTTCCCTCAAGTCACCCATTTTCAGTTCAAAGTAGCTTTCAATCAAGAAAAACCAGAAAAACAAGCTTAAAAGATAGTGATAGCTTCTATTTAATAGAAGCTATCAAATTGATTTTACTTTTTAACTTTTTATTAAGTTCACTTGCATTTTCATATTTTTCTTTTGTTCCTGGTATTATAAAGTATTTTTAAGAATTTTTCTAGATTTTTCTCTCCTTGTTTGATACTTTTTATAATTTTTATTAGATAAATTAATTTATAATTAATATTAACATTTAAAATAGAAGTAATAGTGTTTATTTAATGACACCACTTTTTTATATTTTTCCTAGGTTCCAGGTAACTTAAGATAATTTTAGGAATTTTTATAGATTTTTCTGTTGTCATTTAGTAATTTTTAGATTTAATAATAGTTTAATTAATAATTAGTTAATATTTAAGTTTTAAATAGCATAATTATATTTTATTAAGTAAGACCTAGTTTTTATATTTTTTTTAGCTTTTATATAATGTAAAATAATTTTAGGAATTTTCTTATAATTTCTACTGTTCATTTTCTATTTTTAATAATTTAAAATAGTTTAATTAGGTAATTAATATATAATTAGTAATTAATTAATATAAAAATCACAAAAAGACAAAAATACATATTTTTAATTTTAAAACTTGTTTTTAGTTATTTTATAATTTTAGAAATTTAATTTTCATTTTTCTTGTATTAAATTAATATTATATTATATTTTAGTATTTTAAATATTAATAATTAGAATTAAATAGTATTTAACTAATATTAAATAATTAAATAGTGTAAAAATTTATTTTCTTTTTCTAAAATTTTTCTTTCATCCTTTAGTTTGTAAAAAAGTCATTTTCACCCCCTGGGGGTTTTCAGATTTTAGTTTTCACTTTTTATTTTGTACGTTCACGTAAATTTTATCTGAACGTACATGTTTTTAAGTTTTAAATGTTTCTGGTTTTTCCAAACTTCCAGTCTTGTTCATATAGCTTACTTAAGCTATTTCATTGTATAAATCAGTAGTGTAATCAATCTCAAACCCTTTCCGTCCAAATTCACCCGATCACAGATCCGTTTGATAACCATCACACCTCGTCGGGACATAACGACCCGGGGAAACACTATACTTCCGCGGAGCATTGAGCCTAAGGAGTTTGACTATATTGACCACATCCGTGGTTGACTTTAGTTGATTGCTTTTGCCTCAATCAAATTTTGGCGCCGCTGCCGGGGAGGTGTGCGCACTATTCTAAACGGTTTTGCGTATTAGTGAATCGGGATATACATCCATTGTATATTTACCCACCCTTGTTCATATATCTTCTTATTTATACAAAACTGTTCCCAAAAACATTTTAAAATCAGTTTTCAACGAACACAAAGAACACAAAAAGATTTTCTTTCTCATTTGTACAAAATGTTTATCCAAAAACACAAAAATATTCACCTTTACCCTCTCACATCTTTGATTCTTCATTCCTTACCCTCCCAAACCTTTTGATTCTTTCTATGTCTCATCCACCCCTTCTTATTTGCCATTGGTGTGGTAATCCTTATAATGGTGGCAATTGCCCCAGCTGTGGCATGGTAGAGTCGGGAAACGGGTCTGTCTATAACCTGAATCCCTATTCCTACCATGACACGACTGATTCATTCCATCAGTTACCACACCATGAGACTCAGGAGTTTTACTGCTGTGAGTACTATGGTGGTTCACATTACAGTTCTGATTGTTAATCGGGAAATACGCTTGTCTATGAGCAGTTTCCTGATAACAATTATAACTCAAGCACATTCAACCCACAGCCACATCAGTTTCACTGTTGTGATTACTGTGGAGGTGCACACTCTAGCTCAGATTGTCAAACAAGGAATTCATTTCCTTGTAACAATTATGACTATTCGTTTTCAGACCCACCTCTACAGTACCATATTGAAAGAACTTAAGGAAGAGTTAGTTACTACATCGTTTCGAGACTCTCGTGAGAAATCTATGGCAGAATTACTTGCTGAAGAACGAGAGGCCAGAAACGAATTGAGCATGGAAGAATTGCTAGTCTTAGAACAAGCAACTATAACACGTGCCAAATTTCGTAAAGCTGCTCTTCTAGACTGTGATGATGATAGTGATAATGAGGACACCCTTGATATCCTTCTATTTTATAAGGGTTCGTCAGATTCATCATTTGTGATTCCTCCCATTGAAAATCAGGGAGAAAATAATGAGACGGGGAAATTACTAGTAGAAGATCAAATGGAACTCGTACAATCCATGAATGCTAGCTCCTCTCCACTCCCTCAGTCTAGTGATATTACACCCGAAGTTCACACTCACTCTCTGAACATGGGGGATGAGCATCTTAGCACTGTTCCTAATAAGGAATCGGACGAATTCATAAAGTCTAGTGTTGAGATCCTTGTCCCAATCCCAGGAGAGTCATAGGGAACTTTGGATCATATGTGTGATTTACCTTCCTCTCTTGAGTGTTCAAACGATCATTTTGAGACTTTCTCAGATTTTAATGATGATTGTACATCTCATGGAGACATTGAGTATATTAAGGCATCACTCCCACAATTTGATGCTGATCCTCTTCTTGAGGAGTTCGCCGATGAACTTACTCACATCAATCCACTTTCATCGGAAAGTGATGATGATCTCCTTGACTTTGAAGGTGATCTTGGAGAAATTGAAAGTCTCCTATATCATGATCCGTCACTCACTTCTGATCCCAACAGTCCAATAGAGAATGTTAATCTCTTGGTTCCTGAAACATTCAATACTACTCTCACCAATCCTCTATATGAATTCGAATCTGAATTCACTTAAATTTCTGATAATCCACTCTTTGGTATTCAGAATGAGGATTGTGATGAGTCTATTCCGGAACATGAGTTCACAGATCCACATCTTGTGAATGATTCTCTTTATGAGGAGTTCTCCGGTGAACTCACTCATCATATCATGACTCCTCCGGAGTTTGATAGCCCGGGGGGAGATGCACTCAATCATGAGATTTTGCAAATTTCCACCCACCCTCCCGGGATGTTTTTGAGCTTAACCTTTGAAATCCAAATTCAGGCTAATGAGCCTGCTTTCGAGGAAGAAGATCAAATCATGATTTTCATCATGGTTTTCTTCCTTTTCTTCACCTATAAGGTGACTTCTTCTCTTCTTCACTCCTTCGGGAATGAAGATACCATCTTTGACCCCAGCATCACCGCTTATAGTTTATACTATTTCAAGCCAGGGTCTGTATATCTCATCGGTGTGGAACTTTCACGTGCTTCAAATGTTTGTCCAAACATCTTGAATGAAAGTCCGATTGAGATTGTTTCTTCTACATCATGCTTCCCCAAGGACAAATAAATTCGGGGTCGAGTCAAGCTAGCGACTCGGTAAACAAAAACAGTAGCATGCATATAGGGTTTTCACCCTAAGTGTGGGGGAATTACCCCTACTATGGTTACTTATAAAGTGAAAAAGCAAAAATGGTGTTTCCACATTTAGATTGTAATGTTGCCCTTTTACGTTCAAAGAGTCGGCATAATAGCCGGGACTTTGAATATTGAGGACAATATTCATTCTAAGTGTGGGGGGGGGGGGGGGGGGGGTGGGGGGGGGGGGGGTATTTCGCTATTCTAACGAATTTTATCACATTTTACAATCTAGTACCCCCGTTTTTGGCCAAAATCTCAAAAATTTTAAAAAATTTTCACTTGTGCTTAAAAACTTTTGTGGTTATCAGTCCGCCATGTCTAAACGACAAAAGGATTGGCTAATCCAGGAGCAAACGGCTCTTGGTAAAGATATATCAAATCCGTTTATGGCTTGCAATTTGCCCAAAATTGTATGGTACCTCAACTCGCCATATCCTAAAAAGCGAATGAGTTGGCTAGCCCGCAAGATTATGGCTTGTGGTAAAGGCAGTGGAAAAACCATAATTGGTAATCAGCTCACCAAGATGTTGACTATTCCATCAAGAGTTGGCTAGTCAAGAAGCAAACGGCTTTTGGTAAAGACGAATCAAATCCGTTGACTGCTGGTGGTTTGCTCAAAATCACATGGTTATCAGGTGGACCATAGTTCTTACTTGAACGGATACATCTGGCTACTCCAGAAGTAATGGCTTTTGGTAAAGAGTTTCAAATCCATTAAGTTTTCAAAACAGTTATTGCTAGGGACTAGCAATAGTTTAGTGTGGGGGATTGATGAGTGCTCAAACACTCATCATTTTTGGTCAAATTTGAACTGCAAAACATACAAAAACACTCAGAAATGCATCAAAATACTGAAAATATTTCAAAATTGTGTTTTATATGTTTTAGATGCAAAATGAGTAAAAACATATAAAAAACGTACAAAGTTTGCAAAATTGCAGTTTCAGTCCCCCAACTTTCATAAAATGTCAGATTTAGTCCCTGGTCATTCAAAATATGGAAAATTATCACTAAAGGTCCTTTTGAAATCATAAGTTGTCATATTTAGTCATTTGGTGAAAAATCTCAAAAGTTTTGGAAATTTGCAATTTAGTCCCTGGAGTTTCAGATATTGGCAGATTTGGTCCCTGGTGGGATATTTTTGAAAGAAAAATCATTTTTGGTCCTTGGAAACTCAAAGGTTATCATAAATAGCCTTTTGATGAAAAGTTTGAGAAAATTGCATGTTTAGTCCCTGTACTTTTCAAAAATGACAATTTTGGTCCCCGGGTGTTTTATTTTGGAAAATATCAAATTTTATCCTTGGATTAACACATGTGGCAAGTTTGGACCTTTGAGCAACTTTTTAAACATCACAAAATCAGCCCTTTAAATTCAGGAAATTACAATATTGATCCTTGTGATTTATTCTATTACCAAATGGACCCTTAAGCTAAAAAAAATAAACAAAACATAACCTGGTCCAAACACCAATCCACCCAAATCCCTTATTCCCCCCTTAGCCCAGTCCACCACCACCAGGCCCATCCAAAAATATAAAAACAAACCCACCCCCGTTTTTATAATAACCTTGGTCAAACCCAAGGTTGACCCTTCTCCCTCCTTCCCAACTTGTCTGCAACATCACTGCCACACTCCATCTCCCCCCTCCTCCACATCACCATCCCCATTCCTTGTCCCCCCTCCAAACAGAACCAAACAAACCCATTAAATGTTCCATGAAATCCTCCAAGAAATCTACCAACTGCCAAATCACCCTTTTCCCGCCAAATTACAATTCAAGGGCCAAGATTGAAATTCACTCATCCAAGGGTTCACAAAGAAAGTGGGAAGGACAGAGAAACTATCAAGGAGCTATTAAAATCAAGAAATAAAAAAGAACGAGGCATTAGTTAGTAGTGACTAGTTTTTTAGAGTAAAAATTAGATGTTAAATTAATTCAGTTTTTTTAGTGTAATTTTAGTTTTCAAATTGTAATCTCAATTTCAGTAGTATAATTTCAAGGTTTATGTAATGAAACTCATAAGTTTTCTATTTAACTCAGTAATTGAACTTCTCAGTGAAAATTTCATATTGGTGTAATTGTTGTAAAAAGCTACCATTACTGTCTCATTAAGCTTACTTTAAATCATTCATGAAGTTTCATAAGCTCAGCAAAGTTTAAATAAGTTTAAGCTCAAATTCCATAAAAGTAAACAAAAGTCAAATGGATGTTCATGATGATTATTAGGTGTTTCAGGAGGGTGTTGGTGGTTATTTCTGGTTAAGTAGCTTATTTATAAGCTACTATGAGCTTCATGTCACTGACTTGAGGTCAGTTTAACAAATTCTTAACCGCATTCCTATATTAGTATCTCAACTGTTTTGAGATTTGCTTCTGTTGTAATGTTGTATTTGTTGTGATTGTTGCCTTTTAATTTGGTTACAATTTAGTTTGCTTTGAATCTGTTAAGTAATTTCCTAGTCCAATCAAGTATATATAAGATTAACAGGAAACTAGTTAGACTTAAGGGGGTGTTTGGATTTGAATGTTTAGCTGTGTTTAGTTGGAATTTGTTGTTGATAATGGTCACACTAGGTTTCATGAGGTAATATTAGTATAGTTTAGCCATAAAATCAGTAGGGATAAAGTAGAAAGTCAAAAATCTCATCCATCCTTAGTTAGGAATTAACTGTTAAGACTTAGGAGTGGTAAACCCACCATTTAGGCTTAGGACCACGTAACTTAGCTTCTTTCAGTCTCATTATACCTTAGTATATCCATTTCATCCAGTAAATTAGGATTGAATCTCACCAAGGTCAAAATACTAAGTTTTGATCAAAAATCAAATTAAACATTTCATATTTTTCCAAATGTTGCATGAATTTTATGGAATTTTGTGGTGAGTTCTAGGGTCTGAAACTTCTTGAGATCATAACCCCCCACCTCATCTATTGAATCCCAGCATCCTTTTATTTTTGTGAATTTTACTGAGGGCCCTACCTTCACCCAAAGTAGGCTGCAGGGGAGGGTATTCCCCTGTGCAGCAGACCCTCAGTCACCACACCACTTTGGTGGTTCATTTTGGCCACCACAGTGGGCCCCACACTTCTCTTCTTGTTCCATTGGATAGTTCTACTAGTAGGCTTCACAATTCAGGGCTTGGTTTACTCCAAAACTCATTTGAGCTGTCAAAAACTTAGCTCAAACAATTGACAGTTGGACTGTCAAGCTGTAGGTTATCTTGTATGCATATTGACCCATTTTGATTTCTAGCTACTTTAGTTTAGTGTTTCTCCCTCAAACTTGTCCAATTAACTAGTTTGAACCATATTCCATAAGTTTTCTCAGCTTTGAACTTGTTTTTCCCATTTAAGCCCCCACAGTTGACCAAAGTCAACTTTGGAAGCTTAAGCACTTCCAAATGCTTATTGGTTGTATCTAACTGATCCCATTGTCCCTCAAGTCACCCATTTTCAGTTCAAAGTAGCTTTCAATCAAGAAAAACCAGAAAAACAAGCTTAAAAGATAGTGATAGCTTCTATTTAATAGAAGCTATCAAATTGATTTTACTTTTTAACTTTTTATTAAGTTCACTTGCATTTTCATATTTTTCTTTTGTTCCTGGTATTATAAAGTATTTTTAAGAATTTTTCTAGATTTTTCTCTCCTTGTTTGATACTTTTTATAATTTTTATTAGATAAATTAATTTATAATTAATATTAACATTTAAAATAGAAGTAATAATTTTTATTTAATGACACCACTTTTTTATATTTTTCCTAGGTTCCAGGTAACTTAAGATAATTTTAGGAATTTTTATAGATTTTTCTGTTGTCATTTAGTAATTTTTAGATTTAATAATAATTTAATTAATAATTAGTTAATATTTAAGTTTTAAATAACATAATTATATTTTATTAAGTAAGACCTAGTTTTTATATTTTTCTTAGCTTTTATATAATGTAAAATAATTTTAGGAATTTTCTTATAATTTCAACTGTTCATTTTCTATTTTTAATAATTTAAAATAGTTTAATTAGGTAATTAATATATAATTAGTAATTAATTAATATAAAAATCACAAAAAGACAAAAATACATATTTTTAATTTTAAAACTTGTTTTTAGTTATTTTATAATTTTAGAAATTTAATTTTCATTTTTCTTGTATTAAATTAATAATATATTATATTTTAGTATTTTAAATATTAATAATTAGAATTAAATAGTATTTAATTAATATTAAATAATTAAATAGTGTAAAATTTTATTTTCTTTTTCTAAAATTTTTCTTTCATCCTTTAGTTTGTAAAAAAGTCATTTTCACCCCTGGGGGTTTTCAGATTTCAGTTATCACTTTTTATTTTGTACGTTCGCGTAAATTTTATCTGAACGTACATGTTTTAAGTTTTAAACGTTTCTGGTTTTTCCAAACTTCCAGTCTTGTTCATATAGCTTACTTAAGCTATTTCATTGTGTAAATCAGTAGTGTAATCAATCTCAAACCCTTTCCGTCCAAATTCACCCGATCACAGATCCGTTTGATAACCATCACACCTCGTCTGGACATAACGACCCGGGGAAACACTATCATTTCGCGGAGCATTGAGCCTAAGGAGTTTGACTATATTGACCACATCCGTGGTTGACTGTAGTTGACTGCTTTTGCCTCAATCAAATTTTGGCGCCGTTGCCGGGGAGGTGTGCGCGCTATTCTAAACGGTTTTGCGTATTAGTGAATCGGGATATACATCCATTGTATATTTACCCACCCTTGTTCATATATCTTCTTATTGTTTGTTTAAGATGTATATTTTGTATTTATCATTTTTCCTTCTCTAAAAAAATTAGGGTTTTGATATTTGTATCTCTAAGGTCTTGGGGGGATTAATTAGTGATTAACCGGATCAACATTTTTGGTAAGTTTTGGGTATTTTCAGTAAGCTTTAGGAACATCCATCATGATTCAACTTAAAAAAAAACAACTTGTGATAGAAATAAATAGCTACTATAAGTGATTAAAACAAGTTTACGATGAATTTTGGGTATTTATGGCAAAATTTGTAGGTTTATGGCAAGTTTGACAACCACTAAGCGCTGTTGGCCGTCGTTGACCACAATTGACCGATCTACACAAATCGGAAAGGTTGGTGGCCCTGTAGCACCTAGGCGGCGATTTATCGGCCTTGTAGGCCTTTTTTTTGCAACACTGCTAAGGGCTATATTTATAAGTTAAAAAGATGCAAAAGTAGGTGTATTTTATATCGGCTGAGAGTAGTAATATGCAGGGGTGAGTTATTATTAAGATACAAATATTCAATGCATCTCCTAATGTCTTATACGTATACGTTTACCATTTTCCTAAAAAGTAACATATCTTTTTAAGGAAAATGCTAAATGTAGCCTTTAAGACCATGTTTAATAAATTCTGATATGCATGAATTTTCTGTACCTTCAGAATAACCGCTCACCCCTTAATTTAACTTCTGACAACTAACCGTTGCATATTTTTAACTATTAAACTTAGCCGGTGGAGGTACAAATATAAATAGCAAAATGTTTAATTAAATAAGCAAATGAAATAATAGATCAAAACCACCACCATAACGGACAAACAACAACGAAGAACAATTTAACAATGGTCAACAGCCCATAATCTCAAATTACACATACAAAAACTGTTATCCAATCAACAATCATTTCAAGACTCATCGTCCTAACCCTAACATTGTATTATCGAGTTCAATTTTGGAGAGAAAAGAAAGAAAAGTAAAGGAAACTTAAATAAACTTGTGTTTTCCAATTTTATTTTAAGGAAAGAAAAGAAATGATGAGGAGGAAAATGGAAGAAAATTTTGGGTTAAAACTTTCCTCCAATAAACGGAAGGAAACTAAGGTTAAACATGTCAAATGACAAAACTGTCTTTAATTTTTGAACTTTACACTTTTCAAACTTAGGTGTAATAAATGGATCAAGTTTTTCTTTCTTTCTCTTCAACTCAAGAACACATGTAACACCCCAACCCATCAAGGGTAAAGATATCACAATAAATAGTGTCAAACAGAGCAAAACACAAGCTTAAAACTTCAACAATACAATGAGTACAAAGGTTACAAATGAATTCCCAAAATAAGGAAGATACGATAATAAACAAAGTCCATTATTTAAAAGAACTCTAAGTTTAGTCCACATTCTCTCATCCCCAAAGCTAAACCCCGCATCCTAGCTTAAGTACCTGCCGCATGGAAAAGAAAACGCGGCTGAGCATAAAAAGCTCAGTGAACAGATATGAAGATAACAAGCACATCAAGTACTAAGACAAGAGAGTACGAAATGAAATTACATATGGTGTCACAAGGTATATCAAAGGACTATCAAGGTTAAGTATGAAAAGTCACCGAGGTTAAGTATCAAGAATCGTCAAGTGTAATAGCAAGAATTAACAAGTTTCAAGGATCGTCAAGTATAATGTCAAGGGTTAAGTATAACATCAAGGTTTAACAAGTACAGTATCAAGGGTTAACAAGTTTCAAGGTTTTCAAGAATTAATAAGGGTCAAGTATTAAGAATTAGAAAGTGTCAAGTATCAAGAATTAATAAGTGTCAAGTATCAAGAGTTAGCAAGTGTCAAGGCTTTCAGTATTTAACCCCAGGCACAAACAAGTATCAAGTCAAGTATCCCAAGTTGGAGTAGCTAGCTCCCAGGATGTGAGGGGTTGCAATGCACGCAAGCCCAGTCACCAAGTAAATATGTAGTCCATGTCATAATCATAACGGCCGTAGCCCAAGCAAGTATCAAGTCAAGACAAGACTAGGATGCATCCATACTCCCCTGTCGGCCAATAATAATAATCATAACTGTAGTCGATAACAAGAATCAGGGACGGTGTGGTACATCTCTCCAACCACACTAGAGTACATAACATTGGTGCATCAATGCTATGGTTGTGGCTACTCCACAACAAGTAGCTCCTGGGTAAAATACTGAAGGGTCAAGGGGTCAAGGTTCAATATCAAGTACAAGTGGTCAAGTCATAATCAAAGGTTCAAGTCAAGGTTCAATATCAAGGGTTCAATATCAAGGTCAATATCAAGGGTTCAATATCAAGGTGAATATCAAGGGTTCAATCAAGTAATATAAAAGAGAGAGAGAGAAGATTCATGAGAGAAATAGTTGTACTCTTGCTGAAAGAGTACGGATTATCTGTACCTCAGTCCAATTGCACAAGCAAGGTCACAAGTCAAAGAGAGAATGGGTCACTCCCGCTTCACCGAACCTAGAAGATAATGGATACGAATCAAGACAAGTCCGAATTACTCAAGTTACCTCTTTTAGTTATCTTTCCATTTTTAGAAACTTTCCATACTCAGCAGCTTTCTATTTTAGGTAACTTTCCATATTTATTAACTTCCCACTTTAAGTAGTTTAAACATTTTAGGAGACTTTCTTTTTTTAGCAAGTTTCCTCATTTGGAGAGTTTCCAATTTTAGAAGGTTTCCATAAATAGTACTTTCCAAGAATAGCAGGTTTCCATAATTAGCAGATTCCTAAATTTAGAAAATTTCCAAATGTTAACATATTCTTATAAGTTAATCTTATCATATTATCAAGTTTCATAGCCTCGTTGGTTATGGATTTCATTTTATAGACATTTCCCGAGATTAGGGTTTCATTATGTCACCGAGCATGTTTTTGGGTTAAAAGTGTCAATTTCACAAGTTAAAGGTCACAATAGCACACATTCACATTATAACACATTAGCATAAGTCAACTATAACATTTAAGAGCACACTCCAAGAGGGACATGCAATAGGCCACCAAATCATCAAGCTAACACATTAGACATATGCATATAAAACGACCGGTTTTCTAACAGAATTTATCCCACTAAACGAATTTTTAAAACGTATCAAAAACCCAAAATAAAAATCACCAAAATTCTCACAGAAGTACATATGTCTTGAAAGACTACATGAATTTTCCCAGATTTTATTTTTAAGTGTTACTCCATATGAAAAATCGTTTTTCCCAGACCTACCCAGAAAATTAGCTGCACAAACAAGCAGAAAGTTTGCACTTAACATACCTATTTACACACCTTAGAAAAATCCAAAAAAATTCCAAGAAGTCACACATAACTCAAATATTACCCCTTTATAAGGAGAGCTCCTAACTCCTTACGTTTTGAAAATTAAAAATAAAAAACCACTAATTAATTTAATTTCTGCAAACGCGGATTTGACATATCATCACACAAAATTCAAAAATACAACCAAATCAACCTCAATCACCTCCAAATCAATTGGAACATTTAATTAGGACCTTAAACTGAGTTTATAAGCAAAAATTATGAATTAACCATTTACCAATTTTGTTTGATGATGCACACATATTCAACTAACAAATCTGTCCCAAATTACAAGACATAAAAACCAAATACCTTTACCCCTTTTAATCCAATAATTAACCAACTAATTATCTAATTCGTATCATATCATCATAAATAATATGTTATCATCAAAAAACATCAAAAACAATTAAGAATTCATATCATCACATACAATTCAACATACATACATCCATATTCAATTTTCTCTCAAAATTATATATGGGTCGATTTTATGTATCTTATGTATATCAATTCGTAGCTTTTTGATTCTTTCGTATAATGTTATTCATGATAAAAGGAAAACAAAGAATTAATCAAGGATGCAAGAAAAGATACCAAACCCTTTAAGTATTGATGATGAGAATCGAATGAGTAGGAAACACAAGGAATCAAGCCTCCAAAATCTTCCAAACCATCTCCAATATGCACCAAACCTTCCCACGAACACGTACAATTAATTATCAAGGATCAAGGAACAAGAATTTTGATGGTGGTGTTGTTGTTGTGTCGTTCATATGATAGGAGAGGAGAAGAGGATGTTTCAAAGTTTTGTTTTAGGTAAATCTATGTATTCTAATATATGACACTTTTGTACCACCAAATGAAGCTAATAAAATTAAATGCGCTGATGTGTCCTTCCTTATTTAGCTCACTTTGTACAACACCACAATGCACTCTTTTGTTTAGACAGTCAACTGTACGCTCTCAATCCTATTTTTGTAAACCATTAAACACAAATTCATTCACCTCCGTATCTTCCTCTACACGCTTTCAATCCTTATACTGATTTATACGCTCCTCAATCCTCACACATAATACTCGGAATTATCATCTCAATCTCATCAATCTATTTTTGTAAAGCATTAAAGATATATACGCTCCTCTTTGTATCATCTCATCAGTTTTCCCATTATCTCAATCGGTAATCACTAACTTTCAATGTTTTATATTTGATTTTAATCTTGATGATGTTGATTTCAAGATATTGAGGATTCTTTTTTTGGTTTATAATAGTACATAACACCATATATTTGCAAATTGGTTTTTTGATATGTTCCAGGTCACATAATTGAAGCAAATGAAAGAGCATCGTTGAAAGATCCGAAAGATGTTTTCTTAGATTTAAAGGTTAGTTTTTGTTATGTGTTTTTTTGATGAATTGATTTATTTATCTGGAGAAATTTATTGATTCTCTATATGATTTAAGAACAAAAATCTTAAAACCTAGAATAACCAACTTTGAGAATTACTTTGTTTATGCAGTTGAACTATCAATGCTTCCATGGTTTCAAATTCTTTTTCCCAAGTTTTTACAATGTAAGTTGGATTCGTATTTCTTTATTGTTTCTCATGTGAATTATTTTTTTTTCATTGCAGGCATTTGTTATACATGGGAAAATAGCTTGAGTAAAGCCTCAAAATCAGGTAATTTAACAAACAATTTTTTTACCATGATATATTTATTGATTGAATTGAAACATTTTTCCATGATATATTTTATGCATATCAAGATATATTTCTTCTTACTTTTGTTGATTGTTTGTTTTAAGATAGGGGTTGATTCTAATTCTATAAATCATTTACTACGTTTTGCAATCTTTTTATGCTTATGCTTTCACTAGGATCACCTTATTTCTTATAATGTGCTTTTGAGATTAGCTGTTTTCTTATTCGACATCAACCCTGTTTATGTCCTTTTCAGGTGATGATTAGTATAATTCGTCACGAGGGCCAATATATGAAATCTCTTTTAATGAGAGGAGGTGGTTGGAACAAGTCGTCGTCCAATACAATGCAGCATCAACGAATTTGTCCGAAGTTCAGGTAAAAAAATTTGATTTTAAAGTCGCGTAGTATACCAAGAATTTGTTAATAGTTGCATTTAGTTATTTTATTGCTTTCTATTCTAAAAGAATTTGTTAATAGTCGCGTAGCAATGGATACAACAATTCAACTACTTGCACTTTATATTCTAAAAGCGGTTCCAATGGACTGTAGTGACTGTCCTATTTGTTTAGAAGAGTTTCATTGGTCAAGAGGTATTATATTATTTTTTGTTTTGGTTTTTATAAACGGCTTATTACTGGTAAATTGATGAGGTTTATTCGTTCAGGTTAACGACGTGGGCGAATAAGCCAAAAGTCATCGCAATCTGATTATTCGTTCAACTTAGTAGTTTATGCAGTTGGTGGCACTGATAAGATAGTGTATCATGATCTTTGATTTGGGAAGTAGATCAGAACCAACCATAAAATGCATTGGTTTGAGATAGCATTGGAGCTACCGCTGGGTACTAATTTGCTTTCTGTATTGGTGTGTTTCGCTTTCCAGTTTGAAACTAAATAATATGATTAGGGTCACAGTAATTATTGATGTTTTTGATTATATGTTCACAGTAATTATTAAAGTTTTTTTGAATATATGTTTACTAGACAGAGCAAAGTTTTAATTTTGTTAATAGGAGAAGCTATGTAATTAGGAACATGATATTAGTTGCAAGTTTTTAAAATGATTGAGAAATGGAATTCACTGTGTGTCAGATATGTAGAGACGAATTTGATTTTGTGTAGTTGCAAGATGAAGGTGAATAAGGTGATGGCACATGCCTTGGTGCCTTCTGGTATTAGATGATCCGTTGAGGGAAATGTGAAAGAATTGATATAATCAAAGTAATCAATAGCTTATGTTTGCCGGAAAGAGCAAAGCATTATGATTTTTCTTAGGAGGCTATAATATTAGTTATATGGATTAGCAAAGATTTTTGGTGCAGTTGCTGTTTGAAGGTTCGTTTTAATGTACACATATTTAGAATTGTTAATCAGGATTAAACTAGAATTGGAGTAAACGAGTATATCACAACCGGGTAGTGGACTGACCCACACATGTTATGTACCATGAAATCTTATTGTGATTCTGTGAGTGTATCTACCACCACATATAGGATTGGTTGATTACTAACTAGAATTAGTGTAGGTATTCGTATTCTACCGCACAACAATACTTATGTTAGTCTTCTATGTTCAAATTACATGACTATAATTTGCTTCTCAAGGTTTGTTAAGGATTTTAATGCAATTTGTATGAATACCTGGTGGTATCTACCTACTACTGTATCAATGATTAATATAAATGTGGGAGTATTAGTATGGTGAGGCGTTGTTATGGATACTGACTTTGTGCTCCCGTGAACTCTTATTGTGAGACCGTGAGTTTATCTTCCACCAAATAAAGGATTGTTTGTTTACAGTCTCTTATATTCATTATGTTGCAACTCTTATTTTATTAGCACAAAAGATGATTTACTTTACTAAAGTTGGGTTAATAACTATATTCATCAAAGGTGAGTAATGGTATGAATGGTGTTCTCATAGGTTTGCAAGAATGAAAGAATAGACCAGTAGACTCTCCTCTTTCCTCACTTATCACCCGTTTTGAACGAGCACTATACAAGCCAACAGTTGCTGACCACCTACAGGCGGAAATTTGGGATGGTTGAACGGGTGAGGTAACAAGTCAAATTTGGTATTCTGTCGGTGTCAAAGTTAATAAATAAAAATTTAGTTTTTTGTTAGCTTTTATAAATGCTTAGATTGTTATGTATAGGCTTTTACAAATTTCAAGTATGACGACTGTTAGGAATTATATTAGAGTTGATAAGACAAAAGATTGAAAGATGAGGGACTTATGGAGACAAAGAGGAAAACTACAAAATATGGAGAAGGACTTGCTTGCAAAAGAAGATTTATATTTTAGTCCTTCGTAGTATTCTTGTAACCCTAATTCTGTATTATATAAACAGAATACAAGGAATTGGTTTAATAGTATGTACAAGATGTAAAACCTAGTAAAGGTGTGTGTGTGTAAACCTAGGGCGTGAGTATGCTTATGTAAACGCCTAGGTTAGTTGATTAGTGTTAAGCCTCAACGATCTTAGATCGCTATAAGAGTGTAACCGTGCTACACTTGATCACGTAGCATTGGGGCTTTGGTGTATGTTAGTGTAGAGATGATGACGAGAAACCTTGTTTATAATATTGTTCTTATTCCGCTATGTTATATCATGTGAACATTATTATTCCTAGATTAAGACCTAATTAGTCTTGAGCCAAAATGGTCCTAGAAACTATCTTTATTATGGTGTTATTTAGTTTCTAACATGTGGTATCAGAGCGGGGGCTCTTGATATCAGGGATTTACAAGGTTTGGTTTGTCGAAGAACGAAGAAAACATAAAAAATTAGAATCTGGAACAATTTTCGTATCTTTCTGCAGCACAGTTTTCAAACGACGATATCTCATTCGTTAACCGTTGGATCTTAACGAAATTTTTTTCTGGAGGTTCTCTATATATCAAGGAAGATTCTCACAGGAGGGATCTTCAATCCGATCTTTCAGTAAAAAGATATACGGTCTCAAAGTCTGCTGCAGAAACTGTTTTTGTAAGTCGAATTTTAGGGTTTTCCCTATATCAACTTCTTTGATTTCGGTTTCTATTGAATAAATTCATCATAGAAGTTGGTTATACGATGTTTGGTGTTTATAATTCATGGAAGAAAGCAGGTTTGAATCATACTATGATTGCTTTTTAGGGTTTTCATGGATATTATTGGTTTAGGGTTTGTGGATCTGATCTTAATTGTTTGTAACTACTGTCCATGCTTAGTTTATTCTGGTTAAACGAAACCCTAGGTACATATTAACCCTAAGCATGCTATTATTAAAACCTTAGTTTGGATTCTGGTTATAAGAGGGATTAATAGGGAACGAGAAGTTGTTGCTCTATGGAATGAAATCCCTATAACTAATTATTGGTAAAGGAATTGGTTAAAGGTTGTGTATCGTGATGTAGTTATTGGTGTTGGGAGTAAAGTTATTCATATCTAAGTCGACTCAGGTTACTTGTGTAAAGACTAAAGTTACTGGCTTTATGAGTAATTCTATTACTGAGGTTACTGGCTTTATGTGTAGGGTTACTGGTCCACTTAAAGTGAATATTACAAAGGTACTGCTCATCGAAACGTTACCACTGTTACGCTTAACACGTTTCCACTACTGCCTATATCTTTTACCACTGCTAGCTTTAGATCGTTTCCACTGGTCGTTTCAACTTTCCAATGCTAGTTATTCATTTCCACTGCTACTCTCAGAAGGTTACTACTGTTTGTGGTCATTCACTACTACTGGTTGTTTACGATTTGTACTGCTGAGTTATAAGTTTGTCATTCATTGAGTGGAGCTAAGATCTAAAGGTTTGAGAAATTTCAATTCTTAAAATCACAAACAAGTCATGCGTGGATTATGGCTGTTGGTTGAGAATGCTGATTTACGGTTTGTCATCTTTTGCATGATTACTCAAAGTTACCTCATACTAATTTAATATCATTGATCAACTTGTTTCAAGATCATGGGACGGTGGCTTTTATTATTGAACAATGGCTGTGGGGTAAGTTTCGTCTTATCCAGTGAACTTGACAAGTTTATGTTTAATAGTCACTTTTAGGAATGCATGTGTGAGATAACTGGGTACAAGTCGAAAGGCATTATGATTGGATCGTGGGTGTTCATTTGTTGAATATGGATACACAATCAAGTTAGTTGTTATTTGTGCTGTTGTACGAAGTTGGATGGCAATTTGTTTGTAAGTCATTTGAAGCAATTTTATGGGCATGAGTTACAATTAGTGAGGGGAAGCATGTATGTTTATATGGACCAGGTGGTTTCAACACACACACGGGGAAGACACACACATGAAGAGTTTCGATTTTGGATTTGGTTTCGGTTCGTAAAAGATATAATGGCTCATTTTTATTTGTTCTAATTGGTTACGAAGAAAGGTTTTTATCACCTATTTGATGATGAAGTGGAGTTTCACAGGTTTGTGTTTTATCATACCTTTTCAGTTGGAGGTAACTTGTTCGTTCGTTTAGGTGACTACGAATTGACAAACACTTGAAGGAGTTACGTTATTGTGCTCAGTGTTTATTGTCAAGAGATTGCGATCTCCCTATACGTTAAGTATACATTCGAAGTCAATTTTAGTACAAGATATAAGGCACAAGTTTGGGTGGTTCTACTTCAGCATCAAGTTGGTAATACTTAGTTTTCTTCTTCAGTAATCATTACATAAGAGTCTACAGAATTGAAGATTCAACAAATGGTTAACATATGGGTTCAGGGGAAGCTTAATATTTAAATGTTTAACCATTTACATGCTACATCGAGGTGAAGGTTTTTGCTACTGCTAGTTGTTATTACTACTGATGGTTTTGATTTCTATTGTTTCAAGTAAATCTATAGATGCGGAAAACTTAATGGTGGGCGACTTAGAAACATTAGAAAGATGGATTGGACGTGTAATATTGATTCGTGGTTGTGAAGATCAAGGTTGCTTACATTTGTCCCCTATTTGATGATGACAAAAAGGGGAAGAAGAATAGTTTGAAGATTGAAACTTGAAGATCCTTGATGATATGCACGGTTTAAGGGGAAGATGACATCTTTCATATACTCGGTTTTGTCATATCAACTAGGGGAAGATTGTTAGGAATTATATTAGAGTTGATAAGACAAAAGATTGAAAGATGAGGGACTTATGGAGACAAAGAGGAAAACTACAAAATATGGAGAAGGACTTGCTTGCAAAAGAAGATTTATATTTTAGTCCTTCGTACTATTCTTGTAACCCTAATTCTGTATTATATAAACAGAATACAGGGAATTGGTTTAATAGTACGTACAAGATGTAAAACCTAGTAAAGGTGTGTGCGTGTAAACCTAGGGCGTGAATATGCTTATGTAAACGCCTAGGTTAGTTGATTAGTGTTAAGCCTCAACGATCTTAGATCGCTGTTAGAGTGTAACCGTGCTACACTTGATCACATTGCATTGGGGCTTTGGTGTATGTTAGTGTAGAGATGATGACGAGAAACCTTGTTTATAATATTGTTCTTATTCCGCTATGTTATATCATGTGAACATTATTATTCCTAGATTAAGACCTAATTAGTCTTGAGCCAAAACGGTCCTAGAAACTATCTTTATTATGGTGTTATTTAGTTTCTAACAACGACTTACTATGTTATTATAGTCGATTATCTGATTGTGATTATGTAATCATGTAATTACTTTTAGAACGCATATCCAAACGCCCCCGTAGGAATAATAATATGCAATGTTTTTTGTTCAGATATGATGACTAAGATCTCGATCTACTGGCGAATTTCCAGTTTACATCACATGTATTTGAGAGGGAATACCAAACTTAAATAGACTTGGTTTACCTAAATCACTGCGCTTTTAAAATCTATACCTTTTATCTGATCTTTTAGAATTGAGTTTGTTTATTAGCTTTACGTAGCTTTTTAAGTTTGCACAGATTTTTTATGAAGGTGTCTGAACTTTTTCCGTAGCTTTTTAAAATCTAATTAATCCTAAACACCCCATATGGCTTAATGCATTTAGTTTCTTGAGGTGTATCTCTCATCATATCTTTTGTAATCATTTATAGCATTTAGCATATGGTAATTAATCATCATACATATCAAGGAAATGGTTTTACTAAAAACTACAACATGTAACATCTTAATAACGTATCCCATTCATTTCACTAAAACCATATTTGATTGTATCGTTAATGAGGCTCTGTTGTAGATTCGTTGCCAATTAAATGCATGCAGTAGAAGTTATTCTTTGGTTGGGAGCTTTGTTTCTATTATGATTCTTCATTATTTTCTTTCTTACTTTATATACAAGTAGAATTCCACACATGGTGGGACATATGTAAGATTTAGTGTTGGTCAATGTGAATTTGAATGAAAAGTAAGATCATAACCTCAAGGCCTTCTGGTCATGGACTCATGGGTATACAAGTAAAAAATAGGTTTATTAGACAAGTAAAAATGGTATTATTCTACAATCATTCTTGATGGAACAAGGTCGAGGTTGATAGGTTTAGTTTTGTCACACCCCCAAAATACCTGTTTGGCAGCGGAATGGAATACCTGGGGCGTGACTGTCCATAGCATCACAGTTACAGTCATATTGAACGACCTAAAGTGTCGTTTAGAAAATACAGCGTTTGATCATTAAAACATTCAGAGTTTACAAAACATAGGTCCCAAAAGATGTTGTCAATTTCGGTAAAATAAGTTCAACAAGATCAAACGTTTCATAAGTGCAGAAATATATGGTGAGACGCGTCGACTCCGCGACTCCATGAGGTCCAAATGTATGCAGCATGAACTACCTTAATAACCTGAAAATACATCGCTAAAATGGTCAACATAAAGTTGGTGAATTCCATAGAGTTATAAGTTAAAATGTATGTACAATTGCCATAAGTAGAAAGTAAGGTGACTTGATGTCAAAATGAAGTTACATTAGCTCTTAAGCTCATGACCCCGAAGCTAGACATAATAAGAATTTCGCCCCAAATGAGTGGTTACCAGCCACTCTAATAATGTTAGACATGAAATGCATTCGTAATTCCGTTGGAGCAACCCAAACACGAATGGAGGAGTCACCCTCAGTAGATCTATTCACTCACTCTCACTTAAAGGCAAATTAACGGTCCATGATAATATAAAGGGGACTTAATGTGGTATGATAGCAACTTAAGCAATGTATGAAAAGTTAGCTACTTTGGAATGTACAAAAATAAGTGATGCAATGTATTCTCCCCCGTGGGATTTGAAATCAAAAATTGAATTAAAAACGGGGCTGTGAAAGCTCACCTCGAAGTGATGATGTTATGAGATGAGATGATAGGGACAACAAGGAACGAAATCTACCGCAACCTATGATGAATGATAATGATCTAATTTAGATCACGAAATGATGTAGAGAATATGCATGCACATGATACCTATACCACTCATAACTTGAAAATACTAGTTATAGTCATAGTAAAATATATTCCATACTTAAGAAAAATAAGTCTTAACTAGACTTGTAAAAACTAGTCGTAGTATATCGTATATAGAATGTTAGTGTTATAATCTTCGCCTTGCAAACCTTGAAATAACGTCTAATAGTCGTAAAAATAAGCTTGTAATCATAAATACTTCATTAGTTATGAATTTGACACTTTGGTAGTATTTCTAGAAAATCTAAGATTTAGTACGTAGAAGTATTATTATTATTATTATTATTTCTAGTTGAAAAGCTGTCAATTTATATATAGTTTAGCCGATATTGAAACGTGAATAACTTGGTCGTTTTAGGTTCATTTCCTTCGTTCTATATATCCCCGGATTTGTCTTAGTATGTATTAATATATTTTTGATAACTCGGCTTCTCTAGGTTACGTCTAACGCCTCGGTTTGTCCACCAAAAATCGTCCAATAGCATACAATTTTCAGAAAAATAGTTTTCGTCAATAAACTTGCAAAAATCATATCTCCTTCGTTATAAACTCGTTTTAGTCCGTTCTTTCGCCTACGACTTCGTTTTTGAAAGTATTTTCTAAATCTTTGGTTGAAAATATCCCCTGAGTTACTGAGTTTTCAAGAATTTAAATTTTGGGACAGTAGGTTTATAAACATGTTCCAAATCCATTTCTAGTGTTCCAAACTAGTTTCTAATCCACCCAAATCACTTTCAATCACCACAAATCTAGTCTATTCCTACCATACACCTTCTTAAGGTGTCATGGGTTCTTAAACAACATCAATCTAGTAGATCTAATAAGGAAATCCAAAATAAACATTTCTTGGGTTTATAAGTTAAAAGTTTATAAGATGAAGTAGTATAAGCTAGTATATGCATGAAATCATGTATAGAAATCACATGATCAAAATAAATACTTGAAGAAATGATGAAAATAAATTTTGTAAACTTACTTTGAATGATTATGAAGCTTGTATGATGAAAACCTTATGATCCTTGAGTTTATATTGCAAAACCCTAATAAGGATCACTAAATAAACTAGGAAATAACTTAATCATGGAAAAATGGTGGATCTTGGTGTTATTTTGGGTTTGGCCATGGGTTTTGAGAGAAAAAGGAGAGAAAAAGTAACTTTTGATTCTAAAATTGTGAGTGTGAAAGTGTTTTGTAGGTTTTAGATATTTAGTTAGTTTAGGGCAAAGTGGTAAATAAATGGTCAAAGTGAAGTAAAGGAGGGGGTGGGGGGGGGGGGAGGGGGGGGGGTGGCACATGCTAGTAAATGAGGTGTGTTGAGGAAGCTTGGTAGTATTAGTTGTTTTGTGTATTCGTTAGGCGTTATCGGGTATCGAGTTAACTAAAAATAAATCGTGACGACTTAAAATAAAATATGACGAAGTTACTTGGGACATAATAAGGTCATAAAAGTTGTGAAAGTATATTGGGTACAAGTATTGAGTGTTTGGATGATTATTATTTAGTTTCCACGAAAACCGTCGTAATTATATTAAACTTACGATATAAATTAAATAAATTCTCAAATAACCGGGTAAATGAATTTCATAATTTTTATGACGTTGTAATGAGTTTAAAAATATATCGGAACCATCGTGGGGATTTTTAGATATGCTAGTTATATTTATTAATCGTGTGTTAACGTTTATTTAAAAATAAATATACGTAAAACATTAAATATATCAAAAATATTAATATGAATATTCTATGAGTGGTATAGTATGCAATTGCTATTATGATGATATGCAGACTATTTCTAGTCCATATGAAGTGTCCCTAATGATAATGTATGAATTCGCAGCTTAACCTAACCGGTTACGCGAATTTAAATATCCGTAAACTAAATTTACGATGAAATGAATAAAGTACATGAATAGTGTTTTTCATCCGAAAATGAATAGTGTTAAGTGAATAGTAAAATTTCTGAACTCTTCTCAGAATCTCAAACTGACTCTGAAAACGATGAATAGTAAAATAATGAATAGTAATCGGTGAATAGTAACTGACGAATAGTAAATTGTCGAAGTTTGGAAAATGACCTGAAATTACGAGTTGTGACAGTCTTCCCCTCTAAAAGGAACTTCGTCCCGAAGTTCAGTTTTGGTTGATCTCTGAGGTATATTCGGTAAAAAGATGTGAATACTTGAGTTGTATCTAGTCCTCTCGTACCCTAAGTAAACTAGGGATTTCTTTGAGAATTCCAACTAACTTTCACGATAGGGATTCGACTTTGCTTTAACCGTTCGACCTCATGGTCCATGATTTCTATTGGTTCTCCTATCAGGTTTAGGTTTGTCATTGGGTTGGATTCCTTTCAATGGAATCATAAGTGACTAATCTAAAAGTCATTTCTTGAGATTTGAAAAATGTGAAACATGTTTGTGTAATCCTGCTGTTCTCTAACAAGGCTCAAGTCTGAAGGCCACTAGGCCTACTCTGTATGAAATATTAAATGGTCCAGTGTATATCGGGTTTAACTTTCCAAATTTTCTGAATGGTATCATGCCTTTCCTAGGCAGAACTTTTAACGTGACCCTACCATCAACTTGAAATTCTAAGGGTTTACAACTTATCGACTTGTAACTCATTCTTGATTTGCAGGAAATTCCTGGTTATTTCATGAGTGCTTACAGGAATAGTGAGTTTGGCTTTTTCCGAATTCGGTCCGTCAATAGATGGTCAGCACTTCTTGAAGTTTACAATGTGATATTAGTAATATATGTTGCTGAACTCTGCTAGAACTCAAATTTGTATGTCAGCTGGTCGATTCTAAAATGAATCTTAAATGGTCCAATATACTAGAGGTCCAATCCCTCGTGTTACCAAAATTATATCATGCCTCTCCAAGGCAAAGCTTTCAACTTAGTTCGTTCTCCCACTTGAATCTATATGGTTTGCTGTTCCGGGATACCCAAATCCGCATGAGGTGCGTCATGCATCAACCCTACTTCTACCGGTTTCTCGTTGCTTGTAACTGGTTCTTGACTTGTGAAATTTCCTTTGTTGTTCCATAGTTTAGTTCTAGACCAGTGAATTTAACTTTCCGATTTCGGTCTGAGAATTGGTAATTGGTACTTCGATCATAGAGTGCATCAAATGGTGTAGTCTCTACTCTCGCGCGATAACCATTCCTAGAGTCAATCACTCATGCTCTGAGCATATCTTTCTTATGTTTGAATTGTCCTTTCGCTTCGACCATTGGTCTGAGGATGGTAGGCGGTGTTTACATCTAAATGGGGTTCCGAATGAAATCTTAAAATGATTGCTAGGAGTCTGAGGTGATTCGATTACCTTTATCAGGAATAATTGAAATGGGTACAATAAATCTTGTGACTAATTCCACAACGTTCTATCTTTCGAACTTGGCGTTATCTGAAGGAGAGAGGGTAACAATTTTTGATTCCTTGTGTTTTGTTCCAACGGATGATAAGACATGTGTCTTTCTTTGCCTATTGGGCTTGGTCTCTATTACTAAAGTTCGTAATTGATTTATGGTGTCCCTCCTAATTTATTTCATCTAATATTCCATGGTTCTTTATTGTCAAGTCACAAAATCCTAAATGCATAAGCGATGCAGTTTGGTGATTAGTTTTGGAAATTTGTCTCGCGATTGTGAGTTTTGGTTGAAATCTTTTTCTGAATAAACGAATTTAGAAAATGGAGCAAACAGTTTACAAAATAATATCTTTCTTGGTGATTCAAAATTCAGTTGTGATGAAATGTGAAACCGTTTGCAAACATGTTGTGATTAGGAATGTTTACCAAAGTTTGATGTTTATATATTTTTCGTTGTACAATAGTTTTGCTAAATACTGACCAAAAAGGATCGTACTTGTTCAAAATAGGAATTTCAGAAATTATTTTCTACAAGGTATGTGATTTGTATAAACACAATTTTTAAATCAACTACTTTTAAAAGTAAAAATACTAACAAGGATAAAATAGTAGGATAGGTAATGTTCGCATAAATGCATAGATGTCTAACGTTTAGTTCCTGAGGTTGGATAATGGTTATTGGTGGTTATCAGGCAAAACTACTAGTCTAGGTATTCAAACTAACTTAAGTCCTGAAATGGTTTATCGTTGAAATTATCATCATGTTGTCAAGATATATATTCGGGTCGGATCCCTTTCTTGGTATGAAAATGAGGTTATCTGAAATCTCTAGAGAACACAACTCCTTAGGGAAATCTATATCGATATCCTTAATTCAAATCAATTATCCTTGGTGAAAACTCATTACAGGGAAGTTTGCGTTTATATGAGGCCATGTTTAAATAAATTGCTTTACAGTCTCAATTAGGTGCTTGGTTTATTTCTATAGTGTTGTTTAGCGTACCTTCACAATGTGTTCGATCCTGTAGCTCAGTCTTGCTAGTACTTTTGAATGATAAAATTTGACAACTAAGTCAGAGATGGTGAATCGGATGGTCTCGTGATATCTTAGGATTGTTGTTGAGTTATGAATTTTCATAATCCAGGTTTAGTAGTTCCGTAATCCTTTAATTGTTTTTCATGCATCGAGGAATCCTCCTAGTACTTGATATGGAAAGTCTCTCCTAAAGAAGTCAATGGAACAATCCAACTTAATGGCTGAGTGAGTGACAAGTGGGGTAAGTATCCAGGGGAAAGTTTGTTAGAAAGAGACATTTATAAAAGAGTTTACTTGTTTAAAATGCTTTTACATGAAGATTGTTATTTGCAATACTTTAAAAAAAAAAAATTATTTACTTCATGGCATAATCCTTCCTGAATTATACATAGGTGATTAGGCTATGTATACTTGAGGACTAATGATGCGATGCTTGATTTAGTCAAAATAGTAGTACTTTCTTCAAAAGTTTTAGATGGTGTTCAACGCAATGTTATTAAAAATGGTATCCTGATATTTCCTTTCAAGGTAACATGAAAATTATTTCGCGTAATAATATTAAATACTTGGTGTAATGACAGAAAATTAATTTATAGAGTGGTAACAAAATAGCATACTTTAGAAATTTTGTAAAACAATTTCCCCATAGGGTAGTAAAATAGCTTGAAACAAAATTCGTTGAATGGTGTATTGGATACGTAGGTGAATCTTATGGAATGGTAATAGTCTACTAATCCACTTATTTAAAGAATGCAAATATCTTAGTTCATAACAGGGCAGTGGTTTATGATTATGAAGTGGTCGAGAATATGGTAGTGATATTGAGGGCGTGAAAGATGAACGTGTCTTTAAGGCATCTAAAATCAACTAAAGGGGATAGTTTATGTGTGAAAGGATATAGGGCAGAAATTTGGTGCCAATGATTTGAAGTATTTGAGAATTTATACTAGATAAAGTTCGCAGGTTCTAATGCTTAATCCCTCTAGGCATGACTAAAATGTATAAAGAATGAAAATTGTTGTACGGGTGATCTAAGTCAAGTATGTACCACATCGAATGATGTTTGATTTTCCGTGAATGGAAGCTAAACGCCTCATGGTCAGGTGAAACTTCTCGATGTCCTTTCATGAAAATGAGGTCTTATCCCAATGTGACTAAGCTATATCGATCTCCGAAAAGAATATAAATTTTGTTGAGTAATTGTACCTTGATCTTTTAATCCAACTAGCTCATACTAGTGTGAGGGTCTTATAATATGGAATGAGCGAAAAAGTCGTAATTTGAAGTAGTGGTGTTAAGGCATGGTGTATCAATATTGGCAATCTCTGGTAGAGGGGTTTCTTTCGCATCTAAGGTCAAATAGTAAGTAGGTATAGTGGTTGCTTTCAAGATTCGTTCATGAGTTATGCGTGTTCCTTCTTGGAGATATGGGTTCTAAAATTAACAACATTTATTTGAGTGAAACATTGTGAAATTTGGTCATAAATGTATTTTGGAGTGACTTTATTTGAAGTTTGTAATGAATATAGTTACGTAAAAGATGTGATTACGAAATATTTTTTATTTTGATAAAAACAATATCTCATATATATATATATATATATATATATATATATATATATATATATATATATATATATATTTATATATATATATATATATATATATATATATATATATATATATATATAAGTCTTTGGAAAAAGGGAATTCAAGAAGATTGTTGCTTAAACAGAAATGAGTTTTAATCCAACCATTGAAATTCAATAATTTGTCGTACTTCGTAAAGTTTGCAGGAAATCTTTTTATTTGTACAAAAATTTAATTTGACTTTGATTTACTTGAATTGTTATTATCTCCTAAACACGAAAACTAGGGTAGTCACTTTTATCTTGGTCAACATGACCAATTAATTGTAAAGACACATTCGTCTTTATAAATCTTATTGTCGTACTCGCATCTTCCTAAAGTTGTAATTATATGTCAAATCTACTAATGTGACCACATTGGTCGGTGGAGTGTTGCTAGAGCGACTAATGATGTAATTATCGACTTAGAATGTGGTGTAATCAAACTTGATAATGAAGGGAGAGTTGTGGTGAGTTCCATTATGATGGTATAATACCGTTCAAAGCATCTTGTTGGTTTATTGCGTTATAGAGGTATGAGTCGATCATATCTAAGATAATATAGAGTCCTTGTGATAGATGCCACCCTTGGGCGATTTGTTGCAATTCTTATTGTGTTTGTGAGGCTTGTGGTATTATTCAGAGTGTATCGTCCAAACACTCGTGGGTAATCTCAAATAATTTGAGATCATCATCTAACAATGAAGAGTAGTAGGTTGTCAAGCAGTAGAGGCTCTCAAACGCTCACCAACCTCAAACCTATAAGCTGGTGTAACGTGTGGTAGATGGTAATAGTATGTGATGAGTGTATAAATACTCATCATTTCTATCATATTTAAACTGCAAAAACATATGAAAACACACAGGAATGCCTTAAATTACATAAAATATCCCTGGATTGTGTTTTTATGCAAAAGGATTGAAAACTGATGAAAAACAACACATTTCACATAATTTACAGTTTCAGTCCCTGAACTTTGAAAATTTGGCAAAACTAGTCCCTGGTAAATCAAAACATGAAAAATATCATCAAAGGTCCTTAGGGATTCATAAGTTGTCAAGTATAGTCCTTTAAAGTTAAAAAATTGCAAAATGACAACTTTAGTCCCTCAAGTTTCAAAAATGTCAAAAATTGTCCTTAAGGTTTTTAAAATGGAAAAAATATGAAAAATAAACCTTGCACTATTCTTAAATGACATAATTGGTCCTTATGATAACTATGGAGAAATTATAAGTTAAACCCTTCAACTTTTAGAAAATTACAAGTTTGGTCCCTGGAGTTTGAGGAATTGGCAGAAAAGGTCCCTGGGTTTTGAAAATGGAAAAATTATACCTTTGGTCCTCGGGTTATTCATAAATGGTCCTTATAATTACTTTGGGATATTTACATTTTTAGCCCCAACTTTGAATAAATTACAAATTTGGTCCTTGTGTAAATTTCTAAACCAAACGGACCCTTATTATTATTGTTGCCCAAAACCAATTCCACAACCTAACCAAGCCCACCCTTTTGGCCCAACATGCAATCCAGCCCAACCCTCGTAAAAATTACCAGGGTTAAACAAAGTCAAACCCCCACAAATACCGCCCCTACTGTTCACCCGTCTTCTTCAACCCTGCAAACTCAAAACCATGGTGGTTTTGCCACCTCTCCTTCACCACCTGTCCTCCTCAGCTCACCACCTACCCCTTCCAGATCATAATTCACATCCCACTTTGCGTTTACTGCATCCCCACCTTCAACCTATTACTGTTCCACTCACAACCTCCGTTTTTGTGGAATACTTGCCCCAAACCCATCTAAAATACATTTTCTTGTCCCCCTCCACCTCCACAAACACCCAAAGTTCTTTAATTTAAATGAAACGGCCACAAGCAACCAATATTACTTTTGGCGCCAAAAGCCTTTTAAACGGCTGAGATCAAATTGACCCATCCAATGGTCACAATTATTGATGGGAAAGATTCAGAGACATGTGGGGAGTTGAAAAAGCCTATAAAGAAAGCAGGGGAAGCAATGTGGAGAAATATCTAGTTTATTTTTAATAAAATGTATGTCGACTTAATGATGTTTTAATTTCCAGTGTTACATTTAGCTTTCAAGTAATTTGTTTAGTGTTTTTCAGTGTATGTGAACTTATTTCTAATAATCAATTTCAGTTTCTAAGTTTGAATTCAGTTTATGTAAGTTTTAAATTTCAAAAATCTCATTCTACTTAATTGATGTTCTTAGTTGATGTTAAAGACTCAATAAGCAAATATAAGCTCCTATAAAGCTTGCATAAGCTTTTAATAACTTACAAATCAGTGTAGCTTTAAAAAAAGTCCACAAATACAAATTGGTCAACCAAAGTCAACTGAGAGTATTGAGATGAAATTCTGGTGATTCAGATGAGATTTGGGAGTAAAAGAAGCTTTGGAATTTGGTTTAGATCCTCAGGGAGGAATTAAGTTCTTGGTGTTTGATGCTAACAGTCCTTAAAATTGTAAGCTTATTATCCATTTCAAGTTCATTTTCTATATCATTAGTGGTTATTATTTATATCTATGTTATTGTTGTTTAGTTAATGTCATTTAGTGAGAATATAACCTAAAATAGCATAGTTGTTTATTAAATTTGATAAGCTGCTTCTAATTTCCAATTTTAGTCAATATAAGTATATTATTGAAATCTGTGTTATTGTAGTTATCAGTGATACAAGTGTGTCTAGGCAAGTTTATATAAGAATAATATCAGGTTTTGTGTTAGTAAGTTGATTAGAATCCTTTGTTTGCTTTGAATAATCCCACCTCAGTCAAGTTAAGGGGTGTTTGGATCAGGTTTTATACCTGTGATCTAGTGGCTGTTTTGCTGTGGTTATGGTTTGAGTATACTTAAGTAAGTCACACTAGGCTATTTACAACCTTAAAACTAGGTCTTACATAGCAAAAAGTCAAAATCAACATATAAGCCTTCATTTCTGTGTACTGTTGAGGCTTTCAGATTCATAAACCACCATATCATCACATAAGTTTGTCATTTAACTTAATTTAGCTTAATCTTAACTTATTTAGTAAGTAGGATCAATCAGAAGTTCACATAAGTCAAAGTTAGTCCATAAGTTAAAAAGTCAAAAAGTTGTATGGTCAGAAATCTCCAAATTGGCATGAATATTTGTGATTTTTGTGTTATGATATAGGGTTTGAAACTTGTTGTGTATGTAACCTACCAGCTTAACTTGAGTATCTTGCATCTATTTCATTTTTGTGATTTTAATTGTGCTAGTTACACCCAACCAAAAACACTTGCAGGGCAAGATGATGCCCTGTGCATCAGACCATCACCACCAATACCACCACTTTGGTGGTTGATTGTGACCACCACAGTGGTCCCACTAGCTCAAATTTTGGTTCTACTAACCTCCCTTCTACCAGGGTTCATAAATTGACCCTTTATTTGACCTGTGCATCAGTGGACCCCACTTGAATTTGTCCTCAAATTCTGTCCCATTCTATCTCAGAATCACAATAAGCAAAGTGCTTATTGTGGATTCTTGGCCTATTCAGCCACCTTATTTGAGTAAATCTTGCTTATACATATCCAAATAACTCATTTGTACCAGGTTTTACCCTTGTGGACCCCACATAAGTGTATTTGTGCTCAATTCCTTCTTTGGTCAAACTTGGTCAACTGTTTGGTCTAATAAGCACTCATAGTGCTTATTCTGAGTTTCTAAATTAGTTTTCTTTATAAAAGTTTCTTATTTTAAGTATTTTATTAGTTTTATAAAAGAAAAAACAGAAAAAGCCAAACTTAATTATAGTGATAGCTTCTATTTAATAGAAATTATCTATTTAATTTTCTTTTTAGCTTATTTATAAGCACTTCTGTATTTTTATATTTTTAATAAATCTCTCTAATATTAAAGTATTTTTATAAATTTTTCCAGAATTTTCTTTTGTCATTTGGTAATATTTAGAATTAATATTAGTTTAATTAATAATTAATTAATAAATAAGAATTAAATAGCATAATTATATTTTATAAAGTACCACCTAGTTTTTATAATTTTTCTAGCTTTTATATAAGGTAAAACATTTTTAGGAATTTTTCTAGAATTTATACTATTCATTTTCTATTTTTTATAATATAATTAGTTTAATTGATAATTAATTAATAAATAGAATAATAATTAGTAAATAAGTTTAAAAATACATAAAACAAACTTTTTATAATTATTTAGGATTATTGTGATGGTTAAATAGTGTGAAAAATATAATTTTAATTTTAAAATAAGTTTTATAATATTTTAAACTTTTAGAAATTTTAATTTTATATTTCTAGACTTATTTTACATTTTCTTATTTATTAGTGAATTATTAAATAATTAATAATAGTTATTAAATAAAAATAATTAATTAAAATAATTAGTAATTATAAAATAAAATAAATATTCTAAGTTTATTTAATTTGCATTTAAGCCCCTAAGGCTTGCAAACTCCTACTATAGTTAAAGTTGTTTTTGTTTACGTTTAAATATTAAACGTTTACGTTTTCCTGTTCCTTTTCACTTGTACTTATCTGATTTCACGTATTAGTTGATATAGCTTATCAAAGCTATTCATATTTATATTTCAGTAGTACAATCATTTAAACCCTTTTCCTGTTCAATTCACCTGATCTCGAAGTCGTTTTGTTTCAGATTTCACGCCTCGTTGGGATTTAACGATCCGAGGAAACACTAAACTCCACGGAGTATTGGTTTAGACTGTTTGACTTGTTAACCATTACTTGGTTAATATTTTCTGACTGTTTGAGGCCAATCAAAATTTGGCGCCGCTGCCGGGGAGGTGTGCTGTGTATTACGACTTTTTGAGGTATCTGTGAGTTTGAATTATCACTCTTTGTTATATATCATCTTTTTATCTATATTTCTTTTCTATTTTTAAATTTCCCGTCACTCTAAGTATTCTTAGAGTCATCTCTAGTGCATGCGCACTCGTTCTTCTAGGTCAACAAGCCCTTTCCGTGAGCTTGTCAGAATTCCTCGAAGACGTCGTAGACGTTCTGCCACAACAGCTGTATCTGAGATACGTGCTGTTTCCCCAAACAAGGTTATCATGGCGGAAGACCGTCCGATGAATGAGCTTCTCCAAGCACCCATTGAGGGTTACGGAGACGCTATTGTTGTCCCAGCCATTGTGGCTGAATACTTTGAGCTCAAAACCGGGTTACTAAATTTAGTAACCTCAAGCCAATTTTATGGTTTTGAGAGAGATGATCCTCATGCTCATATTCGATGGTTTAATAAAATTACCTCTACCATTAAATACAAGAACGTCCCTTCCGAAGCAGTCAAACTTCTTCTATTCCCATTTTCTCTTGAGGGGGCAGCCCAGATTTGGCTGGAAAAACAACCTCCTCGTTCAATAACCTCATGGGAGGATTTAGTTACCAAATTTGTAAACGAACTTTTTCCCCCGTCCAGAACGACACGTCTTAAAAATGAAATCATCAAATTTACTCAAAGATTTGATGAATCGTTTGGTGACGCATGAGATCGTTTCAAAGAATTGCTTCGTCGATGTCCTCATCATGGTTTCACTGAATTAATGCAAATTGACACTTTTTTAATGGTGTGAGTCAATCTGACCAAGATTCTTTCAATGCCTCCGCGGGAGGTAATTTTTTGAGTAAAACCACTAAAGAAGCTTTAGAAATCATTGAAAATAAGTCCAAGGTCCGCACTACACGCACAAAGCCATATAACTCCCAAGTGAGTGCTGGTCCTTCTACTTCATCACCCGTGAGTACTTCTAGCACCGATGCTAAGATAGATAAACTCACAGACGCCATTCAAGCTTTGGTTCTCTCAAACTAGAAGAAAGTCACTTTCATACAAAACCCTTCACATGCTGAAGTAAAAAAGGTAGAAGTTTGTGTCACTTGTGGTGGCCCACATGCTTACTACAATTGTACTGCCACCGATGGTAGTCCTTTTGAAGTCAATGCCTTAGACGGTACTACAAATCAGGGAGGTAATCAATACCATCCTCAAATGGAACCAAGTTACCGTGCTAACACACATATGGGACCACCCGGGTTGAACCAAAACCCGAATTTGCAAAATCGAAACCAGAACCAACCTCGAATGAACCAAGGTTATCAAAACCAAGGGAATTTCAATCCTGGACAGAATCAAGGTTTCCATAATGAAGGAAACTTTAACAGAAACAATTTCAACCAGGGAAATCATTTTCAAGGAAATGGTAATCCAAATCAGGGAAATTTTCAACCATAACAAGGTTATAATCAAAATAACCGAGTCCAAAATTTCCCCAACCAAACACAAGCCATTCTCCCAGCTCCACAATCATCATCTGATGAGTTGTTGAAGCAGTTCATGAAAACTCAAGAAGAGACAAACAGGTTGTTGGTCAGCCAGATTTCTAAAATCAAGAAATCTTTAGATGAACAACCCTCGGGCTCTGGAAAACTTCCGAGCAACACGATCGCAAACCCGAGGGGCGATGCAAAGGCGATCACGACCAGGAGCGGAGTTTCATATGACGGACCCACTGTTCCCATTACCCCTTCTTCTTCTTCTTCTCCCAAGGTAGTGGACAATAAAAATGAGGTAAATAAGGACGAAGTACTTCCTACTCATAATGGGGGTACCCAAGACGTCCCACCTCATGTTGTCCCGAAACCCAAACCAAAACCTAGAGTTGTTTTTGAACCCAATGATATCCCAGTTGAAACACCAAAGTCCAAACCTTCTACCTCCTCTATTCCTTACCCCTCACGCTTGAGTGAGCAAAAGCTCTGTGAAAAAGCTAGTCATCAGATGGATAAATTCTTTCAAATCTTTCAAGATTTGCATTTTGACATTAGCTTTGCGGATGCCATTATTCTGATGCCCAAATTTGCATCAATAATCAAACACTTGTTAAGCAACAAGGAGAAACTGTTTGAAATGACAAAGACTCCCTTGAATGAGAACTGCTCAGCAGTTCTTTTAAAGAAGCTTCCCGAGAAGCTGGGAGATCCTGGAAAATTTCTAATACCATGTGTATTTCCGGGAATGGTTGATTGCTATGCCTTGGCCGATCTTGTTGCAAGCATCAACCTAATGCCATATTCAGTTTGGAAGAAACTTTCTCTTCCTGATCTTACTCCTACCTGCATGACTTTAGAGCTTGCAGACCAATCGATATCTCGTCCTCTCGGCATTGCCAAGGACGTGTTTGTAAAGGTAGGAGAGTTCCATCTCCCCGCTGACTTTGTAGTGGTTGATTTCGATGCTGATCAAAGGGTCCCTCTCATTGTTGGGAGGGGTTTCCTTAGAATGGGCCGTGCTCTTATCGATGTATTTGAGCAAGAAATCACTCTGCGTGTGGGTAATGAAGCTGTTACATTTAACCTCGATCATACCTCGAGGTACTCCTCCAATTATGATTCTGAAGCAGTTAATCAAATAGATATCATAGACATTGCTTCAGAGGAGTATTCTGAAGAGTTTCTTGGTTATTCTCATAATTCTGTGAGTGGGGATTCCACTCCATCATCTGAACCTATCATTTCCGACTCTTCCCTTTCCCTCACTCCGTTTGAGGGAAGTGATTTCCTTTTGGAAGAGGTCGAGGCTTTTCTCAAAAGTGATTCAGTTCCATCGGGAATTGATAATACTGAGATTGATCTGGAGGGAGATATTTTTCTCCTTGAGAGATTGCTAAATCAAGACAATTCTCCTCCACTCCTTCCCGTACAACTTCACAATCAGGAAATCAAATATGTTGAGAAAACTGATGATTTTCCTGAGATCGAGCTCAAGGACTTACCTCCTCATCTTGAATACGCATTTTTGTAGGGTGATGATAAATTTACCCGTCATTATTGCTAAAGGTTTAAGTGATGAGGAGAAAGTTGCTCTCATAAAAGTCTTGAAGTCACACAAGCAAGCAATTGCTTGGAAACTCTCCGATATTAAAGGTATTAACCCAGATTTTTGTACACACAAAATCTTGACGGAGGATGACTTCAAGCCTGCAGTGCAACATCAAAGAAGGGTGAATCCAAAAATCCATGATGTGATTAAACAAGAGGTTCTCAAACTTCTTGATGCAGGATTGATTTACCATAATCTCTGACAGTCCATGGGTTAGTCCCATCCATTGCGTTCCAAAAAAAGGTGGCATAACTGTTGTCACTAATGAGGAAAATGAGTTGATTCCAACTCGGCTAGTTACCGGATGGCGTGTTTGCATTGACTATCGTAAGTTGAATGACGCCACCCGCAAAGACCACTTTCCGCTGCCCTTTATGGATCAGATGCTTGAGAGATTAGCAGAGAACGAGTACTATTGTTTCCTTGATGGTTTCTCAGGATACTTTCAAATCCCCATTGATCCATCGGATCAAGAGAAGACTACCTTTACATGCCCTTATGGAACCTTTGCTTATAAACGTATGCCTTTTGGCTTATGTAATGCTCCAAGTACATTCCAGAGGTGCATGATGGCCATATTTACCGACATGATCGGTAAAACCATGGAGGTCTTTATGGATGACTTCTCGGTGATTGGGGATTCATTCCAAACATGTCTCACCAATTTAGAAAAAATGTTGAAAAGGTGTGAAGACACCAATCTATGTCTAAATTGGGAAAAGAGTCACTTTATGGTCAAAGAGGGCATTGTCCTCGGCCATAAGATTTCCAAGAATGGGATTGAGGTTGACAGAGCTAAGGTTGATGTCATTGCAAAACTGCCTCACCCTACTACCGTCAAAGGTATTAGGAGTTTCTTGGGTCATGCCGGATCCTATCGTCGATTCATACAAGATTTTTTTTAAAATCTCACGGCCTATGACTCATCTCCTTGAAAAGGATGCTCCTTTTATCTTCTCACCATAGTGCATCGAAGCTTTTGAAACATTAAAGAAAAAGCTTACTGAGGCACCCATTCTTATTGCCCCCGACTAGGATTTACCCTTTGAGCTTATGTGTGATGCAAGTGATTTTGCTATCGGTGCAGTCTTGGGGCAACGCAAAATGAAACATTTTCAGCCTATCCACTACGCAAGCAAAACTATGAACGAAGCTCAAACTCATTACACCACTACGGAAAAAGAATTATTAGCCGTGGTGTATGCTTTTGAGAAATTTCGGACATACTTAATCTTGACTAAAAACGTAGTGTATACGGATCACTCAGCTATAAAATATCTATTTGCAAAACAAGATGCAAAGCCGAGATTGCTCCGTTGGGTTCTCCTCCTCCAGGAATTTGATATCATTATTCGTGATAAAAAAGGAGCTGAGAACCTGGCTGCCGATCATTTGTCCCGATTAGAAAACCCTCATCAAGATGTGTATGAGAAAAAGGAAATAAATGAAACATTTCCTCTCGAAACACTCCATGCGGTTGCTTTTCATGGAGATTTTACTACCCCATGGTTTGCCGATTTCGCAAATTACCATGCGGGTAACTTTGTTGTGAAAGGGATGTCAACCCAACAGAAGAATAAATTCTTTAAGGATGTCAATCATTACTTCTGGGATGACCCCTACTTATTCAAAATCTGTGCGGATCAAGTCATTCGACGGTGTGTATATGGACAGGAAGCCACTGAAATTCTCAAGGCTTGCCATGCTGGACCCACTGGGGGACATCATAGTCCAAATTACACCGCCAAAAAGGTGTTTGATTCCGGATTCTTCTAGCCCACAATTTATAAAGATGCCCAGGATCTCATTAAAACCTGTGATGCTTGTCAACGTCATGGAAACATTTCACAAAGAAATGAGATGCCACAAAATGCTATTCAAGTCTGTGAGATATTTGATATCTGGGGCATTGACTTAATGGGGCCATTTCCATCATCTAGAGGAAACAAATACATACTTGTGGCTGTTGATTATTTATCAAAGTGGGTTGAAGCGAAAGCTTTACCCACGAATGATGCCCGAGTTGTAATGAAATTCCTGAAATCTCTTTTTGCCCGGTTTGGAACTCCACGTGCTATCATAAGTGATCATGGTACGCATTTCTGCAATGACAAATTTGACAAAGTCATGCAAAAGTATGGTGTGACTCACCGTCTTTCTACCGCGTATCACCCACAAACAAGTGGGCAAGTGGAGGTTTCAAACCGTGGTATCAAAAGGATACTTGAGAGGACTGTTAGTGAAAACCGTGCTGCCTGGTCGGATAAATTAGATGACGCACTATGGGCCTTTCGTACAGCTTATAAAACACCCATTGGGTG
Source organism: Artemisia argyi (assembly GCA_030686995.1). Lineage (NCBI taxonomy): Eukaryota > Viridiplantae > Streptophyta > Magnoliopsida > Asterales > Asteraceae > Artemisia > Artemisia argyi. Next base: position 119,265,164 of record CM060706.1, read on the forward strand.
TACACCTTACAAGCTTGTGTACGGAAAGACATGTCATCTACCGATGGAACTTGAGCACAAAGCCTACTGGGCATTAAAACATGCCAACTTTGACCTCAAAACTGCGGGTGATCACGGAAAAGTTCAAATGAATGAATTAAATGAACTACGTGATCAGGCTTACGAGAACTCTTTAATCTATAAAGAAAAAACAAAGAAAATTCATGACTCAAAAATAAAGAACCGCGTTTTTAACGTTGGTGATCGACTACTTCTCTTTAATTCTAGATTAAAGATCTTCTCGGGTAAACTAAAAACCCGTTGGACTGGCCCATTCACTATCACTAAGGTTTATCCATATGGTACCGTTGAGTTATCTCAAAATGACAGTCCATGTTTTAAAGTGAATGGCCATCGTGTGAAACACTACTTTGGAGAGGATATACCAAACATGGTTGTCCCGGATCTCCAAACTTTCCCCAAGGACAATTAAATTCAGGGTCGAGTCAAGCTAGTGACTCGGTTAACAAAAACAGTAGCTTCCTCATGGACAATTTAATTCGAGGTCGAGTCAAGCTAGCGACTTGGTAATCAAAAACAGTAGCAATATGGGTTTTCACTCATATTTCTGATTTCTTTCTCTTTTCTACCACCCTAGTGTGGGGGAGAAGCCCTACATGTTGTATATATGTATATATCTTGAAAAAAAAAATGTAAATAGCCTAGAATAAAGGTTATTAATATTTCCTTCTTACGTTCTAAATATCGGTTTAACACCCGGTGTTTTGAATATTGAGGGCAATATTCATTTCTAAGTGTGGGGGGGGGGGGGGGATTCTTACGAATTCAAACACATGTTCCATCAAGCACCCTCATTTGATCAAAATTTAAAGTTTTTTCACACTTAGAAATGCAATAAATGGTTATCAGTCCGCCATGTCTAACCCACATAAGGATTGGCTAATCAAGGAGCAAACGGCTCTTGGTAAAGATATCTCAAAACCGTTGATGGCTTGCAATTTGCCAAAAATTGTATGGTACCTCAACTCGCCATATCCTAAAAAGCGAATGAGTTGGCTTGCCGCAAGATTATGGCTTGTGGTAAAGGCAGTGGAAAAACCATAATTGGTAATCAGCTCACCAAGATGTTGACTTTGTCCATCAAGAGTTGGCTAGTCCAGAAGCAAACGGCTTTTGGTAAAGACAAATCAAATCCGTTGACTGCTGGTGGTTTGCTAAAAATCACACGGTTATCAGGTGTGCCACAGTTCTTACATCTGGCCACTCCAGAAGTGATGGCTTTTGGTAAAGAGTAAAAATCCATTAAATTTTTCTCAAAAGATTGCTAGGGACTAGCAATAGTTTAGTGTGGGGGATTGATGAGTGTATAAATACTCATCATTTCTATCATATTTAAACTGTAAAAACATATGAAAACACACAGGAATGCCTTAAATTACATAAAATATCCCTGGATTGTGTTTTTATGCAAAAGGATTGAAAACTGATGAAAAGCAACACATTTCACATAATTTACAGTTTCAGTCCCTGAACTTTGAAAAATTGGCAAAACTAGTCCCTGGTAAATCAAAACATGAAAAATATCATCAAAGGTCCTTAGGGATTCATAAGTTGTCAAGTATAGTCCTTTAAAGTTAAAAAATTGCAAAATGACAACTTTAGTCCCTCAAGTTTCAAAAATGTCAAAAATAGTCCTTAAGGTTTTTAAAATGGAAAAATATGAAAAATAAACCTTGCACTATTCTTAAATGACATAATTGGTCCTTATGATAACTATGGATAAATTACAAGTTAAACCCATCAACTTTCAGAAAATTACAAGTTTGGTCCCTAGAGTTTGAGGAATTGGCAGAAAAGGTCCCTGGGTTTTGAAAATGGAAAAATTATATCTTTGGTCCTTGGGTTATTCATAAATGGCATAAATGGTCCTTATAATTACTTTGGGATATTTACATTTTCAGCCCCAACTTTGAATAAATTACAAATTTGGTCCTTGTGCAAATTTCTAAACCAAACGGACCCTTATTATTATTGTTGCCCAAAACCAAATCCACAACCTAACCGAGCCCACCCTTTTGGCCCAACATGCAATCCAGCCCAACCCCCGTAAAAATTACCAGGGTCAAACAAAGTCAAACCCCCACAAATACCTCCCCTACTGTTCACCCGTCTCCTTCAACCCTGCAAACTCAAAACCATGGTGGTTTTGCCACCTCTCCTTCACCACCTGTCCTCCCCAGCTCACCACCTACCCCTTCCAGATCATAATTCACATCCCACCTTGCATTTAATGCATCCTCACCTTCAACCTATTACTGTGCCACTCACAACCTCCGTTTTTGTGGAATACTTGCCCCAAACCCATCTAAAATACATTTTCTTGTCCCCCTCCACCTCCACAAACACCCAAAGTTCTTTAATTGAAATGAAACGGCCACAAGCAACCAATATTACTTTTGGCTCCAAAAGCCTTTTAAACGGCTAAGATCAAATTGACCCATCCAATGGTCACAATTATTGATGGGAAAGATTCAGAGACATGTAGGGAGTTGAAAAAGCCTATAAAGAAAGCAGGGGAAGCAATGTGGAGAAATATCTAGTTTATTTTTAATAAAATGTATGTCGACTTAATGATGTTTTAATTTCCAGTGTTACATTTAGCTTTCAAGTAATTTGTTTAGTGTTTTTCAGTGTATGTGAACTTATTTCCAATAATCAATTTCAGTTTCTAAGTTTGAATTCAGTTTATGTAAGTTTTAAATTTCAAAAATCTCATTCTACTTAATTGATGTTCTTAGTTGATGTTAAAGACTCAATAAGCAAATATAAGCTCCTATAAAGCTTGCATAAGCTTTTAGTAACTTACAAATCAGTGTAGCTTTAAAAAAGTCCTCAAATATAAATTGGTCAACCAAAGTCAACTGAGAGTATTGAGATGAAATTCTGGTGATTCAGAGGAGATTTGGGAGTAAACGAAGCTTTGGAATTTGGTTTAGATCCTCAGGGAGGAATTAGGTTCTTGGTTCTTGGTGTTTGATGCTAATAGTCCTTAAAATTGTAAGCTTATTATCCATTTCAAGTTCATTTTCTATATCATTAGTGGTTATTATTTATATCTATGTTATTGTTGTTTAGCTAATGTCATTTAGTGAGAATATAACCTAAAATAGCATAGTTGTTTATTAAATTTGATAAGCTGCTTCTAATTTCCAATTTTAGTCAATATAAGTATATTATTGAAATCTGTGTTATTGTAGTTATCAGTGATACAAGTGTGTCTAGGCAAGTTTAAATAAGAATAATATCAGGTTTTGTGTTAGTAAGTTGATTAGAATCCTTTGTTTGCTTTGAAAAATCCCACCTCAGTCAAGTTAAGGGGTGTTTGGATAAGGTTTTATACCTGTGATCTAGTGGCTGTTTTGCTGTGGTTATGATTTGAGTATACTTAAGTAAGTCACACTAGGCTATTTACAACCTTAAAACTAGGTCTTACATAGCAAAAAGTCAAAATCAACATATAAGCCATCATTTCTGTGTACTGTTGAGGTTTTCAGATTCATAAACCACCATATCAGCACATAAGTTTGTCATTTAACTTAATTTAGCTTAATCTTAACTTATTACAACTTATTTAGTAAGTAGGATCAATCAGAAGTTCACATAAGTCAAAGTTAGTCCATAAGTTAAAAAGTCAAAAAGTTGTAAGGTCAGAAATCTCCAAATTGGCATGAATATTTGTGATTTTTGTGTTATGATCTAGGGTTTGAAACTTGTTGTGTGTGTAACCTACCAGCTTAACTTGAGTATCTTGCATCTATTTCATTTTTGTGATTTTTTTTGTGCTAGTTACACCCAACCAAAAACACTTGCAGGGCAAGATGATGCCCTGTGCATCAGACCATCACCACCAATACCACCAGTTTGGTGGTTGATTGTGACCACCACAGTGGTCCCACTAGCTCAAATTTATTTTCTGCTAACCCCCCTCTTACCAGGGTTCATAAAGTGACCCTTTGTTTGACCTGTGCATCAGTGGACCCCACTTGAATTTGTCCTCAAATTCTGTCCCATTCTGTCTCAGAATCACAATAAGCAAAGTGCTTATTGTGGATTCTTGGCTTATTCAGCCACCTTATTTGAGTAAATCTTGCTTATACATATCCAAATAACTCATTTGTACCAGGTTTTACCCTTGTGGACCCCACATAAGTGCTTTTGTGCTCAATTCCTTCTTTGGTCAAACTTGGTTAACTGTTTGGTCTAATAAGCACTCACAATGCTTATTCTGAGTTTCTAAATTAGTTTTCTTTATAAAAGTTTATTATTTTAAGTATTTTATTAGTTTTATAAAAGAAAAAAATAGAAAAAGCCAAACTTAATTATAGTGATAGCTTCTATTTAATAGAAATTATCTATTTAATTTTTTTTAGCTTATTTATAAGCACTTCTGTGTACTAGGCCCCTTGCTGGTTGGTTGCTTGCTTCTATTTGCTTTTACCTGATGCTCTTTTTCTACTTGCATCTTTTATTTCTATATCACTCGCACTGGTGCACGTGCCGGAGGTCTCACTAGAAGCAGTCTCTCTACTCCTAGGTTTTACCTGGGGTAGGGGTAAGACCTGTCTACATTTCTACCTCCCCCATACCTCGCCTTCGCGGGATTGGGTATGTTGTTGTTGTTGTTGTTGTTATAAGCACTTCTGTATTTTTATATTTTAAATAAATCTCTCTAATATTAAAGTATTTTTATAAATTTTTCCAGAATTTTCTTTTGTCATTTGGTAATATTTAGAATTAATATTAGTTTAATTAATAATTAATTAATAAATAAGAATTAAATAGCATAATTATATTTTATAAAGTACCACCTAGTTTTTATAATTTTTCTAGCTTTTATATAAGGTAAAACATTTTTAGGAATTTTTCTAGAATTTATACTATTCATTTTCGATTTTTTATAATATAATTAGTTTAATTGATAATTAATTAATAAATAGAATAATAATTAGTAAATAAGTTTAAAAATACATAAAACAAACTTTTTATAATTTTTTAGGATTCCTGTGATGGTTAATTAGATTTATAAAAATCTTCTTAATTATCTAAGTCTTTTAGTATTTTTAATAATTTAAATCAATATAATTAGTTAAATAATAATTAAATAATAATTAATTAATAATAATTAGATAAATAGTGTGAAAAATATAATTTTAATTTTAAAATAAGTTTTATAATATTTTAAACTTTTAAAAATTTTAATTTTATATTTCTAGACTTATTTTACATTTTCTTATTTATTAGTGAATTATTAAATAATTAATAATAGTTATTAAATAAAAATAATTAATTAAAATAATTAGTAATTATAAAATAAAATAAATATTCTAAGTTTATTTAATTTGCATTTAAGCCCCTAAGGCTTGCAAACTCCTACTATAGTTAAAGTTGTTTTTGTTTACGTTTAAATATTAAACGTTTACGTTTTCCAGTTCCTTTTCACTTGTACTTATCTGATTTCACGTATTAGTTAATATTGCTTATCAAAGCTATTCATACTTATATTTCAGTAGTACAATCATTTAAACCCTTTTCCTGTTCAATTCACCTGATCTCGAAGTCGTTTTATTTCAGATTTCACGCCTCGTTGGGATTTAACGATCCGAGGAAACACTAAACTCCACGGAGTATTGGTTTAGACTGTTTGACTTGGTAACCATTACTTGGTTAATATTTTCTGACTGTTTGAGGCCAATCAGTATGTTAAATAGTGGTTGCCTCTCAAGCGACCTGTCATATATAGGTATAGGGTCTCTGAGATGTGATGGTGTTGGTGGTGCTTTAGATGATGAGGACAAAGTTGCTAACGATGAGATCCTAGTGGTGAGTTAGGAGATGATGGTGATATTAGTGAATGGGATACTACCCTCTTTCGCGCTATCTCGCGACATCTAAGGGGTAAAACTGAAGTACGCACTATAGGACGACCAATAGGGAAATAAGTAGCTGACGGTGGTGGTAGTACCTGAGTAGTAAGCGCCCTACTAGTGAAGGAAAGAAAACATACTATCTTCTTTGCAATAAGCATCCTAATAGGTCCATTAAGATTAAGTCTGAATACTCTGCCAAACGGCAATCTAAGTATGGGCTGAATGATAGGAAAACCATATTCCTATAACAAATCAATGGTACTAATGGTAGTGTAAGTGCAACTGGTGGTACAATGGTAGCGGAAGATGACAAGGCATCTTCAATGTCGGAATCCGACGAAAGGATGACAGGGTGTGTATCTGAAGACATGTCACTTGTGAACCAGGTAAATATAATTATATATGAATATGGGTATAAATAACTCGCACAGTGTGTGCATGAAACAACATATGTAGTAAATATGCACTTATGATGAAATGATGAGATGTTATGATGATGTGGTTATAGTCTAGGGTCCAAGATACATCCTAGTTCGCTATAATCTTAGCTCTGATGCCAATCTGTCACACCCCCAAAATACCTGTTTGGCAGCGGAATGGAATACCTGGGGCGTGACTGTCCATAGCATCACAGTTACAGTCATATTGAACGACCTAAAGTGTCGTTTAGAAAATACAGCGTTTGATCATTAAAACATTCAGAGTTTACAAAACATAGGTCCCAAAAGATGTTGTCAATTTCGGTAAAATAAGTTCAACAAGATCAAACGTTTCATAAGTGCAGAAATATATGGTGAGACGCGTCGACTCCGCGACTCCATGAGGTCCAAATGTATGCAGCATGAACTACCTTAATAACCTGAAAATACATCGCTAAAACGGTCAACATAAAGTTGGTGAATTCCATAGAGTTATAAGTTAAAATGTATGTACAATTGCCATAAGTAGAAAGTAAGGTGACTTGATTTCAAAATGAAGTTACATTAGCTCTTAAGCTCATGACCCCGAAGCTAGACATAATAAGAATTTCGCCCCAAATGAGTGGTTACCAGCCACTCTAATAATGTTAGACATGAAATGCATTCATAATTTCGTTGGAGCAACCCAAACACGAATGGAGGAGTCACCCTCAATAGAGCTATTCACTCACTCTCGCTTAAAGGCAAATTAACGGTCCATGATTATATAAAGGGGACTTAATGTGGTATGATAGCAACTTATGCAATGTATGAAAAGTTAGCTACTTTGGCATGTACAAAAATAAGTGATGCAATGTATTCTCCCCCGTGGGATTTGAAATCAAATATTGAATTAAAAATGGGGCTATGAAAACTCACCTCGAAGTGATGATGTTATGAGATGAGATGATAGGGACAACAAGGAACGAAATCAACCGCAACCTATGATGAATGATAATGATCTAATTTAGATCACGAAATGATGTAGAGAATATGCATGCACATGATACCTATACCACTCATAAGTTGAAAATACTAGTTATAGTCATAGTAAAATATATTCCATACTTAAGAAAAATAAGTCTTAACTAGACTTGTAAAAACTAGTCGTAGTATATCGTATATAGAATGTTAGTGTTATAATCTTCGCCTTGCAAACCTTGAAATAACGTCTAATAGTCGTAAAAATAAGCTTGTAATCATAAATACTTCATTAGTTATGAATTTGGCACTTTGGTAGTATTTCTAGAAAATCTAGGATTTAGTACGTAGAAGTAGTATTATTATTATTTCTAGTTGAAAAGCTGTCAATTTATATATAGTTTAGCCGATATTGAAACGTGAATAACTTGGTCGTTTTAAGTTCATTTCCTTCGTTCTTTATATCCCTGGATTTGGCTTAGTATGTACTAATATATTTTTGATAACTCGGGTTTCTCTAGGTTACGTATAACGCCTCGGTTTGTCCACCAAAAATCGTCCAACAGCATACAATTTTCAGAAAAATAGTTTTCGTCAATAAACTTGCAAAAATCATATCTCCTTCGTTATAAACTCGTTTTAGTCCGTTCTTTCGCCTACGGCTTCGTTTTTGAAAGTATTTTCTAAATATTTGGTTGAAAATATCCCCTGAGATACTGAGTTTCCCAGAATTTAAATTTTGGGACAGTAGGTTTATAAACATGTTCCAAATCCATTTCTAGTGTTCCAAACTAGTTTCTAATCCACCCAAATCACTTCCAATCACCACAAATCTAGTCTATTCCTACCATACACCTTCTTAAGGTGTCATGGGTTCTTAAAAAACATCAATCTAGTAGATCTAACAAGGAAATCCAAAATAAACATTTCTTGGGTTTATAAGTTAAAAGTTTATAAGATGATGTGGTATAAGCTAGTATATGCATGAAATCATGTATAGAAATCACATGATCAAAATAAATACTTGAAGAAATGATGAAAATAAATTTTGTAAACTTACTTTGAATGATTATGAAGCTTGGATGATGAAAACCTAATGATCCTTGAGTTTATATTGCAAAACCCTAACAAGGATCACTAAATAAACTAGGAAATAACTTGATCTTGGAAAAATGGTGGATCTTGGTGTTATTTTGGGTTTGGCCGTGGGTTTTGAGAGAAAAAGGAGAGAAAAAGTAACTTTTGATTCTAAAATTATGAGTGTGAAAGTGTTTTGTAGGTTTTAGATATTTAGTTAGTTTAGGGTAAAGTGGTAAATAAATGGTCAAAGTGAAGTAAAGGAGGGGGGGGGGGGGGGCGGCGGCACATGCTAGTAAATGAGGTGTGTTGAGGAAGCTTGGTAGTATTAGTTGTTTTGTGTATTCGTTAGGCGTTATCGGGTATCGAGTTAACTAAAAATAAATCGTGACGACTTAAAATAAAATATGACGAAGTTACTTGGGACATAATAAGGTCATAAAAGTTGTGAAAATATATTGGGTACAAGTATTGGGTGTTTGGATGATTATTGTTTAGTTTTCACGAAAACCGTCATAATTATATTAAACTTACGATATAAATTAAATAAATTTTCAAAATACCGGGTAAATGAATTTCATAATTTTTACACGTTGTAATGAGTTTAAAAATATATCGGAACCATCGTGGGGATTTTTAGATATGCTAGTTATATTTATTAATCGCGTGTTAACGTTTATTTAAAAATAAATATACGTAAAACATTAAATATATCAAAAATATTAATATGAATATTCTACGAGTGGTATAGTATGCAATTGGTATTATGATGATATGCAGACTATTTCTAGTCCGTATGAAGTGTCCCAAATGATAATGTATGAATTCGCAGCTTAACCTGACCGGTTACGCGAATTTAAATATCCGTAAACTAAATTTACGATGAAATGAATAAAGTACATGAATAGTGTTTTCCCTCCGAAAATGAATAGTGTTAAGTGAATAGTAAAATTTCTGAACTCTTCTCAGAATCTCAAACTGACTTTGAAAACGATAAATAGTAAAATGATGAATAGTAATCGGTGAATAGTAACTGACGAATAGTAAATTGTCGAAGTTTGGAAAATGACCTGAAATTACGAGTTGTGACAAGTTTGTTTTGTTTTAACATATTTCCAGGTTGCCACATTATTAGTTATAAGTATCATACTTTATACCATTATTGACTTATTACTTATTATTTTCTATCACATTATTAGTTACAAGAATTGTACTTTATATAATTATTGACTTATTGCTTACTATTTCTTTCAAACAAATGATTCAACCTGTTTACTTTCGTTGTTCTTTCTTAATTTGTTTACACGCTTAATTGTTTGGTGCATTATCTCTTTTAAAATCCCGTCAATTTGACGGGTCTATAAGCTAGTAAGGAGATAATTATCAACATAATGGGAACTAAAAGTGATTGGCACTATTTTAGGGATGTGAATCCCCTTATGGCCGACCCCTTTGGGTGATATGGTCAAAATGATGCATTTTAATCATCAAATAATACTTAGGATACAATGGGGTATTTATTTTATAAGTTGTGTACAAGTTTTTGAGGTTTTCGGACCCGTTAGGTCACGTAACGGGCAATAATTGTTTCTAAGTCCAAATTTCATATTCTTGAGTTTTCATAATGTTTTAGTAGCTCAAATATTATTTACTTGAAGTTACATGATCACATTTGTGATTGTACGATAACCGTTTTATATTTTAGGCTTGTTTGGTAAACGTACTTAATTCTTCAAAATTTCAAATTGGAGGGTATTTTAGTCATTTAATCATGATATGAAAATGTGGGTTTTACAAATATTGCCCCCTTAAAAGAATTTTCATCCGCGAAAATGAAAGAAGGAATAATGCAGCGAAACCAAACAAACGTCTACCAGACTACAAAGAAAAATGGGGTAGCTGGCTCGCATAGACTCCTCGGTCCCCCCGGTCGCCTAACGGGATGGATGGTTTGGTTGGCCCTAAACAGTCAACTTATATTGACCAAGGAATGGTCAACAAAGTCAAATAGCCTAGAGTCAATCTCCGGGTAATATAGAGTATCACCAGGTCGTTAAGTCCCGACGAGGTGTGAATTGTGCTTCAGCGTGCTTGTGATCGGGTGATTTTTCACAGAAAAGGGTCGTGATGAGAATTATTTGAGAATTATGAAATAAAATAGCTTAGGAAAGCTATATGATTGATTACTTGAATTTAGATTAAGAAGAATTTAGCTAAAACCTTAAAAACGTACGTTTACTGAAAACGAGAACAAACGTACGTAAATAAAAAGTGAGTTAGATTATCCAAAAAGGCTACGGGTATAAAAATGTTATTTCTACAAACCTAATGATTAAAGAAAATTTTTAGAAAATTAAAATTAATTTTTACACTATTTATATAATTATTATTAATTAAATACTAATTTCCTATTTACTTTTAATTAATTAAATTAACCTAAAATACAAATAATTATGAAATTAACCTAGAAAAATAAAAATTAAACTTAGAAAAATCTAAAATACTAAAAACTAATCTTAAAACTGAAAATATATTTTTAAGACTTTTTAATTAATTATTATTAATTATTAACTATTTATTAATTACTTTTTAATTATTTAAATTACCCTAAACTCTAATTAATTATGAAATTACACTAGAAAATTGAAAATAAAATTTGGAAAAATTCAAAGTAACTAAAAACTAATTTTAAAGCTAAATTTGTATGTTTCTGATTTTCTAATTAATTATTATTTATTAATTATTAAAAACTAATTTAAATTATAAAAACTACCAAATGATGAAAGAAAAATCTGAGAAAATTACTAAAATTATTTTTAACTAAAAGAAGCCTAGGAAAAATATAAAAATGAGATTTGCTTATAAATAAGCTGATGAAATAAGCCAATTGGCTTAAATAGAAGCTATCACTTCTATTAAATCTGGATTTTTTGGAATTTTCTTTTTCACAACTGCTTATTGACTGATTATGAGCAACTTTTGTGAAGGCAACTTTGCTGAGAATTAAAAATAAGCTATTTGGTGAGCTTATTGACTTGACAGATAAGCTATTTAGCTTATTAGGACTTTGATTGGAATGAAAAAGCTACCAAATGATGTTGGAAACACAAATAAGCTTGAAACAGATTGTGAACTACTTATAACAAGCCAAATGGAACCAATAATCACAAGAAATAAGCAGTTTATAAGCAATAAGCAATCCAAACACCAAACAGTCCAAAATAGGTCTCAAAGGGCACCTTTGAGGGCCTGTGGGGTCCACTAGAAACTTTGAAAGGCTAAATAAAAAGTTAAGCCAATAAGCTGAGCTTACTGGCTTTGTAAAAAGCCAAGGTATGGACCCTGTGTCCCACAGATGAGGTCAGGGGGGGGGGGGGGGCTTGGACTCTGGTGTAAAAGCTGAGTTATCAGCTTTGGTCAGAAAATGGTCAAACTTTAGGGCACTTGCAGCCCTAGCTAAACAGCTCTAAACTACAAAATAAGCACAGAGCCTGAAAGCCTGGCTTATTGGCTTTCTATTAAGCCAAAAAGCAGGGTATGGGGCCCACTGGGGGGTCCACTAAAAATGGGTAATTTGGACTGATAGCAGTGCACAGGGGAGCACCTTCCCCTGCAGCTCACTTTGAGCTTGTGCACAGGCTTGTAAAAAAATCACAAAAATAAGCCATACATGGGATTTCACAGTTCAGCTGAGATACTTTACACCCAAAAAATTTCAAACCCTAAAACTTAACACAAAATTCTGTAAAATTCTCCCAAGATTTGGTTTTCTGCCAAAGGGCAATTTTTGAATTTTTAAGAAAACATGAAAAGTTGACTTAAATGAAGTTTAAACCTTGATCTAATGACTGATTGTTGTTATTTAAGGTGTAAAAAGACAAAATTAAGCAAAGTTATCAAATTGTATCTTAAAATGAAACTTATGCTTACCTAAATTCCAACTCAGTCAAATCCTAGACCCAGGTATTCATGATTTTAACTTTCCTTCTTATGACTACTAAAAATATGCTTGATTTGGTATATTTAAGTACTAAGTGAGTTGTATGAACCAGTACCAAACACTGAGATCAACTATAATTCCTAAAACAGTCAAATCCAAACACCACTTTAAACACAGACTATTGATAAAACTTGATTCAAATAAGACCAATCTACACACTACTGATCACAACTAATCTAATAAGTGATATATAAGCAAAGTACACAGTAATAAGCAACAAACACCACTAATACACTTAAAAGAGTAAAAATCAAAAGTTGAAGCTTATAAGAGCCATCCTGCCAAAATGAATAAACCATGCACCAAGGACCAACCTATTTGGCTTCCACAAGCCTCTAATACCATCAGCAACCCACAATCACTGAGCTCCAATCTTCTTCAACTCTTGATCATGCTTTTTTATTTTATTTTGATTTTTTTCTATTTTTAAGTATTTTTATGAAACTTTGGTTCCAATGATCTCACAGCTTAAAAAGCTTCTGAAAACAAATTATATTGAGTTTATGTGGGCTTGTGACTAACTTGTAATGTCTAATGAACTTATTTTGAAACTTAAAATTCTTGAATAAAGCTTAGAATTTAGAGACAGAAGATAAACTTAAAATTAAACTTCCATTGATTGAAAACTGATTACAATAGATACTTAAGCATTAAAATTAACTAAAACTACAAGGTTACATGCCATATATGGCTTCTACAGCTGCTACTTGTACTACGATTCAATAATAAGCCCTATACTCTCCCACATGGCTTCTTTTTGAAAATTAGGACTCCCCTTGGCTTCTCCTTTGACTCTTGACTAAATCCCAACCATCCAATTAAACTTTGATGCACCAGAGCTGTTGATTAAAATTTGGCGCCAAAATGGAATGGGGCAAAATTAGTGGGACGGGTGAGAGTATTAATGAGGTGGTGGTGCGGGGTTGGTTTGGTAGATGGGGCGCATTAATTGTAGAGGGTTTGTTTTGGTGAAAAGGTGGAGGGGGGAGACAGACTTGCAGGAAAACGAGGGAAAAAGAGGTTAGGGGTGGAGTTGACTGGGTGTTTGATCCAGGGTTTGACCGTTTGACCCTGTGGTTGTATTATTTTGGGATTGGGCAGGGGCAAAGGGAATTGGGCTTGGGGGTATTGGGTTTGGAATTGGTTTGGTATTGGATTTTAAGATATTAAGGGTCCGGTTTGGTTTTAGCATTATCACAAGGACCATTTTTGTAATTTTGCAGAAGGGAGGGACCTGATGTGTAAATTCCACAAGGTTATCCAAAGGACCAATATTGCCAAGTACCATTATTCCAAGAACCAATTTTGCATTTTTTACATTTTTCAAAATTCCCATGGACCTTTTCTGCCAAACTTGAAATTTTGAGGGACCAAACATGTAATTTTTGAAACTTATGACCCAAGTATCATATTTTGTGATTTTTAACTTTCAAAAGACTTGGGTTGACTTTTCTTTCAAAATAAATGCATAGGGACTATTTTTGACAAGTTTTGAAACTTGGGGGACTAAAACTGCCAATATTGCAAACTTTGATCATTTTTCATTTGTTTTTGCTTATTTTGCTTTTAAAACATATAAAACACAATCCCTGGGATAATTTCAGTATTTTGATGACTTTTTGATTGTTTTTGTATGTTTTGCGGTTCAGATTTGATAAAAAATGATGAGTGTTTGAGCACTCATCATAGTTCTTCCAAGGAACTTTAAAAATGTGAATACTTTATTTCTCATGACTCTCCCCTGTCTATCAAGAATGACTTCCGGTTTTCCGGAAGTGACATGTCTAGTTGAATCTGATCACAAGGGTATGACACCATATGTAGAGGATGATAATTGTATCTTCTGGAAAGCTCATATGGGACATGAACAAAATTCCAAATCAAATTAACTGTATCAAATAGTAGAAAATCGAGAGTTTCGAGTTTTTCCAATTATCTAACGAACAAATGCAGAGTAACCGCATAGGCAAAATGAACCTAAAGTCTCACAAATCGCAGAAAATTCAACGGAGATCAAATTCTAAACTTCTTACGTACTCCCCAAGATATCCTATGACCACAATAAGTGCACGTTATATGATGTAAGTATTATCACGTTGACCAGGCGTCATAATACTAGCATCATATAAATATGCCCTCATGATGGTCATACTTTATCATGAGTCGTAAACAAACAAGCCAACCTTAGTTCACCTATTACTTCTATCATCCAAGGGGTCAACCGAAATAAAGCGTCATAACTGATGAGGCGAAAAATGAACCGTTTTTAGGGGGTCATTTAAGCCCGGATTTGAATTTATTTGATCAAAAATTGCCCTAAATCGTTCCTTTTGTGATTTTAGGTACTTTTGGAGTGGATTCTGGAAAAGGAAGTATTTTGGACGTTTTTGGAGCATAAAACTGAAGAAAACGGCAAAGTCTTAAATTTCCTTGCTGGGAACAGTACCTGACGGCGTCAAGAGTCTTCAGATGATGGCGTCAAGAGTTGGAAGTGGTGACGGTCCAGAGAAAACGTGACGGCGTCACAAATGGCCGTCAAGGTTCAGGATATGGTGACGGCCCAGAACTCAATTACACATGACGGCGTCAAATCCGGATCTAGGCAATCCGATCTTATTATGGGCGGCGAGTTGACGACGTCAGACATTTCTTCTTGACGCCGTCACCTTGTATAATCTATATATAGTTTTGCAATTTTCATTCATTATAGAGTAACTTTAGGGAATAATTTTGGAGAAACCCTAGCACGAATTTTACTGTTCGTTCAAGGGTTTTTACCCTTTGAAACCTTTCATGTTCAATTGAGATAAGTATCCTTTCAATTCATTCAATATGTCTATGTGTTGTTTGAATATATATCTTACGCTTGTCTTGAATTTAACATGCTAGGCTAGATCTCTTGTGTGTTTGCTTAGATGTAGTGAAACCTAGATGTTGATTATGGGTTGATTGTTTGTTTATAGTTGTTACGGATGAATGATTTCGATGTTATGCTTAAGAAAACAGGCAAACTTCCATAGGGTAACATGCTTGAACGTCTTAAGAAACATGAACCAATGCGTGCTAGGTTATTATGGTTGTATTTAATGCATGAGCGAATTCTAATGATCCCATGTTAGGAGCTTCTTGCAGGCTCGACATAGGAGTGAAGTAGGAGCTTATAAAGTTGGGGAAGTGTGTACGCCACTCCACGAATGGTATTAAGGAACATAACCCGTCATCTACGCAATTGTAACAAGCTATCAACCTATAAATGATATCTAGGGAGTAATGAAACCTAAGTAAACACAATTTTCCCCATTATTGTTCACACCACATTAGTAATTAGCTTTATTTTCATTTTTGTTATTTTATTTTGATTGCATCTTTAGTTATTAGATTAGTTGATTAGCAACTAATTCCGCCCACTCTTCTAAAAACCGAGATTTTTAATTGCTTTTATAAAAATATAAAAATACAAAAAAGCATCCCTCACCTCTAGACCTAGTTTTTAGGCTTTCTAATTCTAGCGACACTATTCCTGAGTTGAACGATCAATCCCCCGGTACTTGTCACTATACTATACTACAACGATCAAGTACACTGTCTGGCGGGGGTTGTAAGCTTCTCGAGATCCCTCGAGAGGTATAGCCTGGTGCGATTCCCACGTATCAAGTTTTTGGCGTTGCAGCCCGGGGAATAGTTATTGTATAGGTTAGGATTTCTTTTTATTAGGTCTACTTGCTAGATTCCTTTCTAGTAAGATTTTATTTTTATTTTTAGGTTCTCTTTAGTCTATCTTATTTCTTCGTATCTCTGTTCGTAACCTTTACCATCCGACATCATGGAAGGTGGTAACATCTTTGAACCCATCAACCCACCACAACAAAACCACCCACTAAACCCACCACTAGCAAACCAACCGATTAGGCCCCAAACCCTAGGAGAGTATTCCTGTCCTAGCCACCAAGGCTATCGAAACACTATTGAGCTCACTCAAGGAGCCAATGTGTCACCTTTGCGATCCGACACTATCTGGTTGGTGCAAAGCGGAAGTGCATTCCATGGACTTCGTTCCGAAGATCCCAACCAACATCTCAAGGATTTCCTTATAATCGTAGATTCTATAGACCTTGATATTACAACTAGAGAGTCGACCCGATTACGCCTATTCCAATTCTCTCTACGAGATCAAGCTAGTCAATGGCTTGAACGTTTACCCGCGGGATCCATCACCTCATGAGATGATCTCACCACTCGTTTCCTTGCTCAATTTTTCCCATCGGGGAGAACTACCAAGCTTAGAAATGATATCTTGATGTTTCAACAACGTCAAGGTGAAACTCTATATGAAGCATGGACTCGTTACAAGGACTTACTCCAAAAAGTCCCTCATCACCATCGAACCATGGCTCTAAATTCAAATCTTTTACGATAAAGTTAATTATCAAACGAGAAGGGCCATAGATTATGCAGCCAATGGTAGACTAAACAGAATTAGCATCGATAAATGCTGGGAAGTTCTTGAGGGGTTAGCACAATACGAAGAAGAAGGATGGGAGGACCCGATGTTTTCAAGAGAGGGAAGTCTTGATTACGTGAACGCTACCCAAGAACAGTTATTGGGGAATATCGAGAAGCAGGTTAAGGATTTGATGAGAGCTGAAATGCCTGCAGTTGAAACTGCAAGGAGTCCTGTTATACGTGTAAGTGCGATTAGCAAATACAATTTTCCTGAACGTTCACGACAAGAGGAGTTCGAAGGGATAATGATAACCTTCATGAATAATCTGGAAAAACAAATTCGGCACTTAGAAGCTCGCATGGAAAGCACTCATAATGCTTTTATGGACTTGGCAGACAAATTCATATCAAGAATTAAGGAAAAGATTAAGGAAAAATCCACACCAAGAAAAATCGAAAAAATCTTTGAACTCCGAGCCCCTTTGGTGTGTGACGAAGAGGATAATGAGAAATTCTTTTCAAGTGCTTCACCCTCAATTACCCCTTACTTTTATGAGCATCCTCAGGAGGAAAAGAACTTGAAATTTCATAACATCTTTGTTGGAAGCTTGCAAACCACGCTCCCCAATTTACACAAGAAATGTTCCTTTGGTTTTAAACCTGGTGTGAAGATGTTGCACCTCGAAAACACCGCAGCTTTGGAAACTTCTATGGAACGACTCCTTCCCGTACCCATCGTTGACCAATACGAAGATCACAACCTAAATGGAACTCTGACCAGCCCTTTTAATAACCACGCCTCACTTCATGACAGTAACAAATTGTTTGACCTTGGTGGACTTTACTAACGGGATGGCTACTCATAGTTCTTACTTTTGATTAGCTATCTACATTAGTGCAGGGACTGAATTTGAAATTGCCACTAAGTATTCATAAGAAGGGCATCTGACGACGTCAGATTTTACTCTTGACGACGTCACCTTGCATTCTCAGCAATAATAACCCCATTTCCATCACTTTCATCTCATACCCCACAAACTATACCCAAGTGCTGCTCCACCTCCGAATCTCCAAGGTCCAATCCGACATCTTCCGTGACAAATTTCCACGTGGTAAGTAACTTTTCTCCATCTTTATTCATTCAATTATCCTTCAAACCTACCAATTTTGAAAACCCCCATCATCCGAAACCTTATCAATTGACCCATCTTTAGAAATCATAATGCCCTTCCTTAGGTGTTTTGTAACCATGAGTTTAGCATTAGGTAGTAGTGGTTGATTTGAATCATGAGTCAATTGCAGAAAAATCTTTCATACCATGGATTTTTTGATCTCCCACCCATGTTTTCTGCAAAAAGGGGTGTTCGGGTCATGGATTTAGAGTTTGAAAATTGATTTTTCCCTTGTAATTGCATGGATGGACTTCTGCTAGGTCTGACGGCGTCAGGCCTTATTACCTGACGGCGTCAGATGTGTCTGATAGCATGACTTCGTAAAATTCTCATTCTAACCATTTCCATTCCATTCTATCTTTTTCCAGGAAAATGAGCAAGCGATCCCGACAACACCGAGGGAGTTCATCAAGGTCCCAACGTGTGAACTATGGTGACTTGGTCCATAGTTGGAGTGAGTTTGATAACGATGCTTCTACAACCAAGTACGCAGAACTACTCTATCACCATATCGATGCAGGGGCAGTGATCGATTGGGAATTTTTGAGGTCCCAAGGTCTTTAGGGTAACTTCCTTGGGTGGATCCAAACTGATGCATTTACGGGTCCTCAATGGGAAAGGCTGTTTAGGATGAGGGAAACGGTTTACAGTGAGTTGGTAAGGGAGTTCTTTGCTACTTTTCGCTTTGATCTGGCTGAGGCTAGGACAGATATGGGAGGTACCACCATTTACTTTAGACTGGGGGAGAGCTTAGATCATGCTCGGTTACTGAGTTTGGGTGGAGATTAGGCTTATATACTCAGGAGGAGGCTGTTCAGGGTGGTTTTATGCAGAGGTTGTTGAATGGGGAGACAATGAGGAATGAATTGAGGTGTTCCATGTTTTGGCCGAGTATTGGGAATGGGGTATATACCTCAACCACTGGGGCGGCCTCAATCAGGGACCCTATGATCAGGTTAGCCCACAGATGCATCACCTACAGTTTGTCGGGGCGTCATGGCACTACTCATCGTGTCACTGCTTCAGATCTTTTCTACATTCTGGGTAGCGAGTTATTTGAAGACTAGTGTGGGGGAGAGGGATACCGACAAGGTGTATGGAGGGATGTTTGTGACCCGTTTGGCTCGTTCCTATAGGATCCTTGTTCTTGAGAAAATGGGGTACCTGAGCGACTGTGGGACGTGTAGGGTGGTGATGAGGCGAAAAATGAACAACTTTTAGGGGGTCATTTAAGCCCGGAATTGAATTTATTTGATCAAATATTGCCCTAAATTGTTCCTTTTGTGATTTTAGGTACTTTGGGAGAGAAATCTGGAAACGGAAGCAATTCGGACGTTTTTGGAGCATAAAAGTGAAGAAAACACCAAAGTCTTAATTTTCCTTGCTGGGAACAGTAGGTGACGGCGTCAAGAGCAACACTCTGACGGCGTCAAGAGTAAATTGCATAACGGCCCAGTGCAAACGTGAAGGTGTCACGAGGAAGAGCGTCAAGAGTTAACACGTGACGGCCTGGAAGAAGCTAACACATGACGGCGTCAAATGTAGATCAAGGCAGTCTGAGAAATATTTTGGCGGCGAGATGACAGCGTCACCTATTTGGTCTTGACGCCATCAGCCTCAATTTCCTATATATGGTTTTCTAATTTTCATTCATAAAAAAAGGGATAAGTTTGGAGAAACCCTAAGGCCGAACTTGTTACGAATTTTACAGGTTTTTCAAGGGTTTTCAGCCCTTGAACCCTTTCATGTGTAATTGAGATAAGTGTTCTTCTAATTCAATCAATATGTCTATGTGTTGGTTGTCTATATCTTGTTCTTGTCTTAATTTCACCATGCTAGGCTAGATCTATCTTGTGTTTGCTTAGATCTAATGAAACCTAGATGTTGATTATGTGTTGTTTATGGTTGTATTGGATGAATGATTTCGATGTTAGGCTTAAGAAAACTGGCAGATCTCCAAATGGTAACATGCTTGAACGTCTTAGGAAACATGAACTGACGTGCACTAGGTTTTATTGGTTGTATTTAATGCATGAGTAAATTCTAATGATCCCATGTTAGGAGCTTCTTAGCCGGCTCGACATAGGAGTGAAGTAGGCACTCATAGGATTGGGGAGTTAAGTGCGCCACCCCATGAATGGTATTAAGGAATACAATCCGTCATCCACGCAACTATAACAAGTAATTAACGTGTAAAAGATATCTAGGGAGTAGTGAAATCTAAGTAAACACAATTTCTCTACTTATTGCTCACAACCTTAGTTTAATTTAGTTTTATTTTCATTTCTAGTATTTTATTTTGATTGCATCTTTAGTATTGGGTTAGTTGACTAGCAACTAATTCCGCCCAAATCCTTCAAAACGGAGATTTTTATTTGCTTTCTAACAAAATATAAAAATACAAAAATAATCATCCCTCATCTTTAGAACTAGTATTTAGGTTTTCTAATCCTAGCGACACTATTCCTAGCTGAACGATCAATCCCCCGGTACTTTTCACTATACTATACTACAACGATCAGGTACACTTCCTGGTGGGGGTTGTAAGCTTCTCGAGATCCCTCGAGATGTAAAGCCTGGTGCGATCCCTACGCATCAAGTTTTTGGCGCCGCAGCCCGGGGAAATAGTTATTGTCTAGGTTAGAACTTCTTTTTATTAGGTCTACTTGCTAGATTCCTTTCTAGTAAGATTTTATTTTTATTTTTAGGTTTCTTTAGTCTATCTTATTTCTTTGTTTCCTTTGTTCATAAACTATTTCGATGGATAACAATAACATTGATCGTTTGATTCCTGTTATTCGTGTTTTTCGTCGTAGGATTTTCCAAATGCCCGCCCCACTCCCTTTAGTTGAGAATGAAAACCCGCCTAACCTCTCACCCAACCACCACTTTGACAATAATTCTGAGTTAGAGGAGTCTGATCATGATGATGACCGTAGGGCTAGTCCTTTTTACTATTCAGACTCCGATGAGGATCTTGATGATGGTGATGTGATTAATGAGGATAGAATGGAAGAGGAAATAAACCCTCTTAGGTATGTCGACCCTAGAACTAGGATTGAGTGTGATAGTTCATTCAACATGCAATGTCATTGTAAAATCGGATTTAGGAGCTTTAACGCCTATCTTAACTCATCTCTCCCCATGCACATAATCTCGCGTAATGAATATAATAAAATCATGGTAGATGAGTTAGAATACAAAGGAGAAAACATTATTGCTAGGGCAATACCATTGCATGTGTTTGTTGGAAGCTTGGTCTATCTTGTTGAGTTCATGGTTATGGAAAGTCTAGGGGAGTTTATTGATGATAAGTTAACCCAGGTTGTGTTTGGAAAACCCTTCAAAAGGTTGACCAACCTTGATGAAAAACTTATAGAAGGGTTAATTACATTCTCGGATGGGGAAGAAGATTTTGTCTACCAAATGCCCCGCACACACTCTAGGTTCAAGGATTTTTCCATGGAGAAGTGTAGTAGGTATCCGCCCATAGAAATGCTAAGTGAGAATGATGAGAGAAAAGGGCTTAAGTATACTCATGAAAAGAATAAAAGATACTATCGCGGATGTCTAGAGTTAGGAGATGAGTATAAGAAAGATGAGGCGACCATTAGATGACTCACGCTTGGTTATGTGAGCATAAGCGATACACGGTAACTCATGACCTTGAGTCTAGCTACAAGACTCGTAAATAAAGAAAAGCGCTTCTTGGGAGGCAACCCATGCTTTGTGTGATTTTATTTTGTTTGATTGTTATTTGCTTCCGTATGCATGCTTTATTTTTATTGTTGGTAGATCATGTTTCTAAACTAAAAAGTGGAAATACTTTACTTTGTTGTTTTGGCCTAGTCTTAACTCCACCTAAAGGTATTTTTGCAAAAGATAAGTGTAAGGGGAAACCCCAAATATGTTTTTAAGAAACAAACCGATCATGATTCTCCACACTATTAAATGAACATGTATATTCGTATTTGTTAGAGTCAAATGCTTGTATCGAGTCATAATGAAGTTTTGCAGGATTTTCCAGGAAGTAGAACCAAGTTTTTCCAGAAATTTTCTGGAAACTTAACATAAGAATTTCTGCAGATCACTTCTGACGGCGTCACGAGTTTACTCTTGACGGCGTCACGTGTAAAAATATGGAAATTTTACCGGTTTTGTTTTTCTAACGGAGTCTTAAGGTTTTTGTTCAATTATTAAGTTTTATAATCTCCAGGAATCTGCAAACTTCATTCCACAAGCATTATATCTTACTTGTTTTCTAGGATTTAGTAACTTATATAGATTGCTGCCGATTTTATGCGAGGTTGTCTTGTTTGTTTTCTCAGGATTTACAGGTTATGTATGACAAGAAGATGATTACTATTCTGGAAGGGAAGCTTTGATTGTTCATTTTCTTGGAGGAAGATCTAACCTGGCACCTAATTATCCATACCGAGCGAATCAGGGGAGTATTTGATTTCATTCTTTTTACTTTTTCACTTTTACATTCTTTACTTGAACATTGGGGACAACGTTCATATTAAGTGTAAGGGGAGGGTAAAATGATGATGCCTTGCAAATACACTTTCGCTTGAGTTCGTTTGTTTGATAGTAGATGTGTAATAAAACTATGAGAAATACTTGTTAGTGCAATTTTAGCGCCAAATTTAAAATTTTTTACAACATCTAGGAGTGAAACTTTAGCCATAGCAAGCGTCTCATGGATAGGAGATTGTATGACTAGCACTTACCGTATCATTCAGAAAAAATTTTCCACCCAAATATGTGAGGTTCGCCTTTAGATTTGATAGGAAAAGCATTCATTATTAGTGCTTATGAGTGTACCGGTAGCATTTAGATTCTAGAACTTGCGTTAGTGATGCATCCCGAGACCGCTAGTGAGACTACATTCGTGTAGTAGGATTTACTACATGATAAGAGGCATTAGGATCACCCTTGTGTTAAACCCGTATCATAATTACTTGACCATTTAAGTCATATTACTTGGCTAGTTAAGTCAACTAATTTTCCCACACCCTTAGCGTTGTACTCATTTTTAGTACACGAAACCCCTGGTACACCCCTCCGAGCCTATCTTTTCATTTCAAACTTTAAGCATTTTACTTAAAGGAAGAATTTGTTACACCCCACTTAAATGTACACCCAAATCGCCTTAGCCTTCCGTGTATGCACTCATTTTTAGTGCATTATTGTTATTTGTTAAACCCTAAGTTAATTATCTAATTGATTACATGGTTACTAAGTCGAGTCATATCTTTGTACATATTGTTTTGGGACGATTGGGACTCATGGGTAAAGTACCTATTTTATGGAGTAACGGGGAAGAACATCATTTTATTACCCCCGTACATGCGTTAATCTTAAAAGTACTCCAAGTGTTTTGATTTTCTTGATTCGAGTCATTAGATTAGTTTATTGTAAAGTATGTAAAAATTCAAGTGTAAGGGGAATTTTCATTCCCTATGATGTATTATTTTGGATGGTAGGGTAAGAGTGTATGCAAAAAAAAAAAAAAAAAAAAAAAAAAAATTAAGCAAAAAAAAAAAAAAATAGAAAAAGAAAAGAGAAAACATACGGACTATCATCCCTTTTTATTCTATGTTCATTTTATGTTTTTGTTATTTTTCATTTATTAGCTTAAGTCAAGTCAAGTCTTGGCTTAGCAACGCCACATTGTACATGTAATTAACCAAGATTGTTAACTCGCCACCAGTAAAGACTGCCTTTATCCAACAAAACCGTGTATTTCATATCCCTACACCTAACGTTACAATCCTTTAAAAGACCTCTTTGATAGTTTATCCTAGGTGCTTACGCCATGTGGTGGAGGTTTGATCCTTTCCCAAGCCTATGGTAATTTATTTTGCTATGACAGTTAGTGAGAGATATCTTCCGTTTTCCATATTGTGATGTAACTTTATTACACCCGAGAGATGTGAGTATCTAAACACTATTTGTGAGGTGCTAGAATATGACCTCCATGCTTGTCTTTGGTCTTTAGTGGAACGATTATTTGTTGTAATTACTTTCATATTAGTGTTAAATGACCCCTAACTTGTATTTTGAATAGAATAAAAGCGCATTTGCTTGAGGACAAGCAAATCTCAAGTGTAAGGGTATATAATGAGGCGAAAAATGAACCACTTTTAGGGGGTCATTTAAGCCCGGAATTGAATTTATTTGATCAAATATTGCCCTAAATCGTTCCTTTTGTGATTTTAGGTACTTTGGGAGAGAAATCTGGAAACGGAAGCAATTCGGACGTTTTTGGAGCATAAAAGTGAAGAAAACACCAAAGTCTTAATTTTCCTTGCTGGGAACAGTAGGTGACGGCGTCAAGAGCAACACTCTGACGGCGTCAAGAGTAAATTGCATAACGGCCCAGTGCAAACGTGAAGGTGTCACGAGGAAGAGCGTCAAGAGTTAACACGTGACGGCCTGGAAGAAGCTAACACATGACGGCGACAAATGTAGATCAAGGCAGTCCGAGAAATATTTTGGCGGCGAGATGACGGCGTCACCTATTTGGTCTTGAAGCCGTCAGCCTCAATTTCCTATATATAGTTTTCTAATTTTCATTCATAAAAAAAGGGAGAAGTTTGGAGAAACCCTAAGGCCGAACTTGTTACGAATTTTACAGGTTTTTCAAGGGTTTTCAGCCCTTGAACCCTTTCATGTGTAATTGAGATAAGTGTTCTTCTAATTCAATCAATATGTCTATGTGTTGGTTGTCTATATCTTGTTCTTGTCTTAATTTCACCATGCTAGGCTAGATCTATCTTGTGTTTGCTTAGATCTAATGAAACCTAGATGTTGATTATGTGTTGTTTATGGTTGTATTGGATGAATGATTTCGATGTTAGGCTTAAGAAAACTGGCAGATCTCCAAATGGTAAAATGCTTGAACGTCTTAGGAAACATGAACTGACGTGCACTAGGTTTTATTGGTTGTATTTAATGCATGAGTAAATTCTAATGATCCCATGTTAGGAGCTTCTTAGCCGGCTCGACATAGGAGTGAAGTAGGCACTCATATGATTGGGGAGTTAAGTGCGCCACCACATGAATGGTATTAAGGAATACAATTCGTCATCCACGCAACTATAACAAGTAATTAACGTGTAAAAGATATCTAGGGAGTAGTGAAATCTAAGTAAACACAATTTCTCCACTTATTGCTCACAACCTTAGTTTAATTTAGTTTTATTTTCATTTCTAGTATTTTATTTTGATTGCATCTTTAGTATTGGGTTAGTTGACTAGCAACTAATTCCGCCCAAATCCTTCAAACCCGAGATTTTTATTTGCTTTCTAAAAAAATATAAAAATACAAAAATAATCATCCCCCATCTTTAGAACTAATATTTAGGTTTTCTAATCCTAGCGAAACTATTCCTAGCTTAACAATCAATCCCCCGGTACTTGTCACTATACTATACTACAACGATCAGGTACACTGCCTGGTGGGGGTTGTAAGCTTCTCGAGATCCCTCGAGAGGTAAAGCCTGGTGCGATCCCTACGCATCAGGTGGTGAGGGCCAAGTCCCTCAAGCAGATGAGTATTGTGATGGAGCTGGTGGATGGGTCCTTTACTTGGTATGTTGCGGGAGGACCGGCGGGTGTTGACGATGATGAGGATGATGATGAGGGTGTGCCCCAGCAGCCGCATTACGGGGATTATGAGGTTGGGTCTACAGACTATTACCGACACATGGGTCGGGGAGATTGGCAGGGGCATCAGGGGGCTTGGATGGGTCAGGTGGACGCATTGCGAACCACCACTGACCAGAGGTTTGACTGGATGTATGATCACACCATCCGCCAGATGCAGCATCTTTCCACCCGTGATCACATTGAGCCCCCGCTACAGATCGACCCATTCCCTGGTCGCGAGATGGACTACCCTCCCTACGGGTACACCGGGAACCTCCCTCCTGGCTATAACTACCGCTATGGTCCCCCTCCCCAGTGATTTGTCATGATGTTTGTGATTTCTGAACAATTTATTCATGGTTGTATGATTTGAAACAATTTGGCTTGAAATAATTTAGGGTATGGCCTCTGTTGGCCCTGGATAATTTTTTATTTATCTTCATGTAGGATTTTAATTTTATGGGTTGTTTAAATTTTTAGTTTTTAAATTGTGTGATTTTTTATTTGTTTGATTGTTATTTGCTTTCGTATGCATGCTTTATTTTTATTATTGGTAGATCATGTTTCAAAATAAAATTGTGAAAATACTTCATTTTGTCGTTTTAACTTCATACAAAGGTATTTCGCAAAAGATAAGTGTAAGGGGCAACCCCAAATTTGTTTTTAAGAACAAAATTGATCATGATTCTCCACAATATTAAATGGACATGTGTAATAGTATTCGTTAGTCAAATGCTTGTATCGAGTCATAATGATGTTTTGCAGGATTTTCCAGGAAGTAGGACATAAGTTTTTCCAGAAATTTTCCGGAAACTTAACGTAAAGATTTCTACAGGTCACTTCTGACGGCGTCATGAGTTAACTCCTGACGGCGTCATGTGTAAAATTCTCGAAATTTTGCTAGTTTTTATTTTCTAACGGAGTCTTAAGGTTTTTGTTAATTCTTTAGTTTTATAAACTCCAGGAAATCTGCAAACATTCATTCAACAAGCATTATATCTTAATTTGTTTTCTAGGATTTATTAGTATATATAGATTGCCACTGATTTTACGCGAGGTTGCCTTGTTTGTTTTCTCATGTTTGACAGGTTATATATGACAAGAAGATGATTTATATTTCTGGAAGGGAAGCTTTGATGGTTCATTTTTTTGGGGGAAGATCTAACCTTGTTACCACACTATCCACACCGAACGAATCAGGGGAGTATTTGATTTCATTCTTTTACCTGTTTCACTTTTACAATCTTTAATTGAACATTGGGGACAATGTTCATCCTAAGTGTAAGGGGAGGGTAACATACCTTATAGGATACACTTGCACTTGAGTTTGTTTGTTTCGTATGTAATAAAACTAAGAGAAATACTTGTTAGTGTAATTTTAGCGCCAAATTTAAATTTTTTTACAACATTTAGGAGTGAAACTTTAGCCTTAGCAAGCGTCTCATGGATAGGAGTCGTATGACTAGCACAAAACCGTACTATTCAGAAAAATTTTCCACCCAAATATGTGAGGTTCGCCTTTAGATTTGATAGGAAAAGCATTTACTATTAGTGCTTATGAGTGTACCAGTAGCATTTAGATTCTAGAACTTGCGTTAGTGATGCATCCCGAGACCGCTAGTGAGACTACATTCTTGTAGTAGGATTTACTACATGATAATAGGCATTAGGATCACCCTTGTGTTAAACCCGTATCATAATTACTTGACAATTTAAGTCATATTACTTGGCTAGTAAAGTTAACTAATTTTTCCCACACCTTAGCGTTGTACTCATTTTTAGTACACGAAACCCCTAGTACACCCCTCCGAGCCTATCTTTTCGTTTCTAACTTTAAGCATCTTACTTAAAGGAAGAATTTGTTACAACCCACTTAAATGTACAACCAAATCGCCGTAGCCTTCTGTGTATGCACTCATCTTTAGTGCATTATTGTTATTTGTTTAAACCCTTAGTTAATTATCTAATTGATTACATGGTTGCTAAGTCGAGTCATATCCTTGTACATATTGTTTTGGGACTCATGGGACTCATGGGTAAACTACTTATGTTATGGAGTAATGGGGAAGAACATCATATATTACCCCCATATGCGCGTTAATCTTAAAAAGTACTCCAAGTGTTTTGATTATCTTGATTCGAGTCATTAGATTATTTTATTGTAAAGTATGTAAAAATTCAAGTGTAAGGGGAATGTTCATTCCCTATGATGTATTATTTTGGAGGGTAGGGTAAGAGTGTATGCAAAAAAAATAAAAATAAAAAAAAATAAAATAAAATCGAAAAAAAAAAAGTTAAGGAAAAAAATATATAAAAAAAGAGAAAAGAGAAAAAACATACGGACTACCATCCCGTTTCATTCTATGTTTGTTTTATGATTTTGTTATTTTTCATTTATTAGCTTAAGTCGAGTCTAGTCTTGGCTTAGCAACGCCATATTGTACATGTAATTAACCAGGATGATTAACTCGCCACCAGTAAAGATTGCCTATATCCAACAAAACTTTGTATTCCATATCCCTACACCTAACGTTATAAACCTTTAAAAGACCTCTTTGATAGTTTATCCTAGGTGCTTACGCCATGTGGTGGAGGTTTGATCCTTTCCCAAGCCTATGGTAATCTAGTTTGCTATGACAGGTAGTGAGAGATGTTTTCCATTTCCATATTGTGATATATACTTTATTACACCCGAGAGATGTGAGTATCTAAACACTATTTGTGAGGTGCTAGTGTATGACCTCCGTGATTGTCTTTGGTCTTTAGTGGAACGATTATTTGTTATAATTACTTTTATATTAGTGTTAAATGACCACTAACTTGTATTTTGATTATAATAAAAGCGCATTTGCTTGAGGACAAGCAAATCTCAATTGTAAGGGTATATGATGAGGCGAAAAATGAACCATTTTTAGGGGGTCATTTAAGCCCGGATTTGAATTTATTTGATAAAAAATTGCCCTAAATCGTTCTTTTTATGATTTTAGGTACTTTTGGAGTGAATTCTGGAAAAGGAAACATTTTGGACGTTTTCGGAGCATAAAAGTGAAGAAAATGGCAAAGTCTTAATTTTCCTTGCTGGGAACAGTACCTGACGGCATCAAGAGTCTTCATATGACGGCGTCAAGAGTTGGAATTGGTGACAGTCCAGAGAAAATGTGACGGCGTCACGTATGGCCGTCAAGGTTCAAGATATGGTGACGGCCCAGAACTTAATTGCACATGACGGCGTCAAATCTGGATCTAGGCAATCCGATCTTATTATGAGTGGCGAGTTGACGGTGTCAGACATTTCTTCTTGATGCCGTCACCTTGTATAATCTATATATAGTTTTGCAATTTTCATTCACTATAGAGTAACTTTAGGGAATAACTTTGGAGAAACCCTAGCACGAATTTTACTATTATTTCAAGGGTTTTTACCCTTTGAAACCTTTCATGTTCAATTGAGATAAGTATCCTTTCAATTCATTCAATATGTTTATGTGTTGTTTGAATATATCTTACGCTTGTCTTGAATTTAACATGCTAGGCTAGATCTCTTGTGTGTTTGCTTAGATGTAGTGAAACCTAGATGTTGATTATGGGATGATTGTTTGTTTATAGTTGTTATGGATGAATGATTTCGATATTAGGCTTAAGAAAACTGGCAGACTTCCATAGGGTAAAATGCTTGAACATCTTAAGAAACATGAACCAATGCGTACTAGGTTATTATGGTTGTATTTAATGCATGAGTGAATTCTAATGATCCCATGTTAGGAGCTTCTTGCAGGCTCGACATCGGAGTGAAGTAGGAGCTTATAGAGTTGGGGAAGTACGTACGCCACCCCACGAATGGTATTAAGGAATATAACCCGTCATCCACGCAATTGTAACAAACTATCAACCTGTAAAAGATATCTAGGGAGTAATGAAACCTAAGTAAACACAATTTTCCCCTTTATTGTTCACACCACATTAGTAATTAGCTTTATTTTCATTTTTGTTATTTTATTTTGATTGCATCTTTAGTTATTGGGTTAGTTGATTAGCAACTAATTCCGCCCACTCTTCTAAAAACCGAGATTTTTAATTGCTTTTATAAAAATATAAAAATACAAAAAGAATCATCCCTCACCTCTAGACCTAGTTTTTAGGCTTTCTAATCCTAGCGACACTATTCCTGAGTTGAACAATCAATCCCCCGGTACTTGTCACTATACTATACTACAACGATCAGCTATACTGCCTAGTGGAGGTTGTAAGCTTCTCGAGATCCCTCGAGAGGTAAAGCCTGGTGCGATTCCCACGTATCAATAACCAGGAGGAACATTCAATAACAAAATAGTGGAAGTCTCAATGAATAATTAGAGGATAACAAAACTACTCACAAGAGTAACAGAATTCTAACATATCAGCAATTTGGGTACGTCGTCTCAAAAGCATCAATCTTCCCAAAATTTGCCAAAATTTCCAAAACAAGACCAATATCAAGCATACGCAGAATGAACATGGAACAGAGATGATATTGGAGAACCTAAATCATCCAAGGATCACATTATCAGATAACGAAAATCAAGAAATTAACGAGAGTGGACATTAGTCATCATTAACTTCATCCTTCAAAGAATCAACTCATCCAAACAACAAAATGGTTTGTTCCAAACTTCCCATTCAAAACTTCAAATCACTTCAAGTTCAAGAAATTTTGTCTTCTTTTGTCTATCAAACTGGGTGTGAAACAAAACTGTGAACTTGAGTCTGATTCATCAAGCCTTCTGCGGTTCTTATTGGAATGCGATGTAGTAATTTGAATTCTTGACACAATCTTTAAATCTCTTCCTCATCCAGTCTGCTTCTGCTCTTAATTCATCTTAGTACAACCAAGATTAATAGGGAAGTGAAACTGCACGTCTTCATCAGCTCCAGGTTCGCCACTTTGACTAGCTCTTGTTCCCTGCATCGCCAATACTTCTACCTTGTAAGGAGTGTCTTCACCCTTCATGGTAGCCACTGTTATTGTCGATTCCAGGTCAGGCAGTGAAGTTTATCTTCGCATAAGTTCTTAGTTGACGCAAATTGGTAATCATCTTCCAAGATTTTTCTGTAAGATTCAAAAGACTAGCTTTTCAAGTTTATTGTCGGTCTTGATCACTTGGTGATAGTTTCAGATCTTACGGAATTTAAAGAGATATTCTAATCAAAGAACACCGTGGTCCAACAATTTTCAATCTCCCAAAATGCACAAGTAGTCGCCAAGTTTCTAACAAGGTACAAAATGGTTTCCATGTCCTTGCTCGTCTCCGAATGTACCATTACGCCATACAATGACTGTTTGTCCAAGTACTCACGAGAAAACGCTGTTTATCAGATTCACAAGATGGTCAGAGCTTTAGCTAATACTATTAGCGTCACTAATCGTCATAGTAGTCATCACGAATACAGAAAGCGATTTCAAAAATAACCTCAACTCATAACTCCATTTCAGAACATACCACAATGTCATACTACACAATTCTTCCAAATATTCACGAAAACATAATCTCACCATATACAAGGGAATAGATGACATGATAGCCAATACAATCGGAATCGTTAACTTATTATTACGAATACAAAAATGGCTTCAAAATCATCTTAAGGAACCTTCACGTTCACCCCATGTCGTCTTTCCTCTTCTTCACCAATAAAACTGATATACTTCACGGGTTTACTCTTGGTTAGTAAACTTATTTCTTTGAAGTTCTTTCATTTGTTTCTTCAGTCTTTCAAGTGAAGCCATCGGAAACGGATTTTCAATGGTAGGTCAAGATCATATCAAAGGTAAACAGAATTATATAACAACTACATTTGCCAAACTAGGCGGATAATTCACGAATTAGGATCAAGTGTAAGGTTTGTCAAAAGTCTTTAGGCAGACAAGTTAACCATTCAAGGAGGTTGAAATTTTGTTCAGCTTCTTAGCCCAAATGTGCCTCACTGTGAATACGAACATTGTATTGTTGTCAAAGTGATACGCGTGGAATACTAGTTGCTGACATCGTTAATGGAGTCAAATAGAAAAATAGGAAGTATCCGAAAGTAACAGAATCTATTAGATCAATCAATTTAGGGTGCAAAACCATCGTACCAATACTTCCAAAATCATCAAGATTCCCATAACAATTAATTGATGAACACAAACAAGATTGCCATAACAAAACATACAAGAGGGAAACTAAATTCAAAATTTTAATATTATAAGAGTAACTTGGAAATGGAATGAAATTCGAAGTCTAATATAGGCTAGACAGAAGAGTAAACAAAACTAATTCATGATTACAAATTCCCTTCATTCAACTTGGATTACAACGGCTGGTCGCCGTAGACTCTAGGTCGGAGTCTACATCATTCTCTTCTTTCTCTTCCTCTCTTTCACTAATCCAACCATTCCTGTTATTCTCGTGTTGCGGCAAAAGGCGGCTAGCAAAACCACTTTTGCGATCTCTCTCTTCTTCTTCCACAGACTCGTGGCACTTTCCGTAATACTTGGTGCCAATACCTTTGTTATCATTTGTTTTACTTTCATACATCTCTTTCTCCTTGTCATCTACCTTCTGGCAGCCCGTAGCATCAACAGTAGTTCCCTTACTCCTTCCTACGCGCTCTGTCTTGAAGTATCCTTAATGGCATGAGTCACCATTTTTTTGGGGTTTTCGTCAGGTGGTCCAGAGTGATGAGATTTAACCATCTGAATGGTTTCCAAATGGTCAGGATAAGGAATCAAGAATAAACACGAAAGGGAAAAGTATGCTGAAGAAAGCCTAATATCTACCCAATCCTCACAGGTTTAAACTTAAGTTCGCACAGGGAAGAATCCTAAATCAAGTTTACAGTGTGTTCATCAATGTTCCTACAGTGGAAACCTAATGGTCCAAAACTCACAGGTCCAGGTTTATGTATTATAAGTCATCAGCCTGGTCTCTGATACCATAAATTGTAACACCCCAACCCATCAAGGGTAAAGATATCACAATAAATAGTGTCCAACAGAGCAAAACACAAGCTTAATACTTCAACAATACAATAAGTCCAAAGGTTACAAATGAATTCCCAAAATAAGGAAGATACGCTAATAAACAAAGTCCATTATTTAAAAGAACTCTAAGGTTAGTCCACACTCTCTCATCCCTAAAACTAAACCCCGCATCCTAGCTTAAGTACCTGCCGCATGGAAAAGAAAACGCGGCTGAGCATAAAAAGCTCAGTGAACAGATATGAAGATAACAAGCACATCAAGTAATAAGACAAGAGAGTACGAATTGAAATTACATATGGTGTCACAAGGTATATCAAAGGACTATCAAGGTTAAGTATGAAAAGTCACCGAGGTTAAGTATCAAGAATCGTCAAGTGTAATAGCAAGGATTAACAAGTTTCAAGGATCGTCAAGTATAATGTCAAGGGTTAAGTATAATATCAAGGTTTAACAAGTACAGTATCGTGGGTTAACAAGTTTCAAGGTTTTCAAGAATTAATAAGGGTCAAGTATTAAGAATTAGCAAGTGTCAAGTATCAAGAATTAATAAGTGTCAAGTATCAAGAGTTAGCAAGTGTCAAGGCTTTCAGTATTTAACCCCCAGGCATAAACAAGTATCAAGTCAAGTATCCCAAGTTGGAGTAGCTAGCTCCCAAGATTTCAGGGGTTGCAATGCACGCAAGCCCAGTCACCAAGTAAATATGTAGTCCATGTCATAATCATAATGGCCGTAGCCCAAGCAAGTATCAAGTCAAGACAAGAATAGGATGCATCCATACGCCCTTGCAGGCCAATAATAATAATCATAATTGTAGTCGATAACAAGAATCAGGGACAGTGTGGTATATCTCTCCAACCACACTTGAGTACATAACATTGGTGCATCAATGCTATGGTTGTGGCTACTCCACAACAAGTAGCTCCTGGGTAAAATACTGAAGGTTCAAGGGGTCAAGGTTCAATATCAAGTACAAGTGGTCAAGTCATAATCAAAGATTCAAGTCAAGGTTCAATATCAAGGGTTCAATATCAAGGTCAATATCAAGGTCAATATCAAAGGTTCAATATCAAGGTCAATATCAAGGGTTAAATCAAGTAATATAAAAGAGAGAGAGAGAGAAGAGTCATGAGAGAAATAGTTGTACTCTTGCTGAAAGAGTACGGATTATATGTACCTCAGTCCAATTTCACAAGCAAGGTCATAACACAAAGAGAGAATGGGTCACTCCCGCTTCACCGAACCTAGAAGATAATGGATACGAATCAAGACAAGTCCGAATTACTCAAGTTACCTCTTTTAGTTATCTTTCCATTTTTAGAAACTTTCCATATTTAGCAGCTTTCTATTTTAGGTAACTTTCCATATTTAGTAACTTCCCACTTTAAGTAGTTTAAACATTTTAGGAGACTTTCTATTTTCAGCAAGTTTCCTTATTTGGAGAGTTTCCAATTTTAGAAGGTTTCCGTAAATAGTACTTTCTAAGAATAGCAGGTTTCCATAATTAGCAGATTCCCAAATTTCGCAAATTTCCAAATGTTAACATATTCTTATAAGTTAATCTTATCATATTATCAAGTTTCATAGCCTCGTTGGTTATGGATTTCATTTTATAGACATTTCCCGAGATTAGGGTTTCATTATGTCATCGAGCATGTTATAGGGTTAATAGTGTCAATTTCACAAGTTAAAGGTTACAATAGCACACATTCACATTATAACACATTAGCATAAGTCAACTACAACATTTAAGAGCACACTCCAAGAGGGACATGCAATAGGCCACCAAATCATCAAGTTAACACAATAGACATATGCATATAAAACGACCTGTTTTCTAACAGAATTTATCCCAATAAACGAATTTTTAAAATGTATCAGAAGCCCAAAATAAAAATCACCAAAATTCTCACAGAAGTACATATGTCTTAAGAGTCTACAAGAATTTTCTCAGATTTTATTTTTAAGTGTAACTCCATATGAAAAAGCATTTTTCCCAGACCTACCCAGAAAATTAGCTGCACAAACATGCAGAAATTTTGCGCTTAACACACCTGAGAAAAATCCACAAAAATTTCAGGAAGTCACACATAACCCAAATATTACCCCAGTAAAAGGAGAGCTCCTAACTCCTTACGGTTTAAAAACTAAAAATCAAAAACCACTAATTAATTTAATTTCTGCAAACGCAGATTTGACATATCATCACACAAAATTCAAAAATACAACCAAATCAACCTCAATCACCTCTAAATCAATTGGAACATTTAATTAGGACCCTAAACTGAGTTTATAAGCAAAAATTATGAATTAACCATTTACCAATTTCGTTTGATGATGCACACATATTCAACTAACAAATCTGTCCCAAATTACAAGACATAAAAACCAAATTCATTTACCCCTTTTAATCCAATAATTAACCAACTAACTATCTAATTCATATCATATCGTCATAAATAACATGTTATCATCAACGAACATAAAAAACAATTAAGAATTCATATCATCACATACAATTCAACATACATACATCCATATTCAATTTTCTCTCAAAATTATATATGGGTTGATTTTATGTATCTTATGTATATCAATTCGTAGCTTTTTGATTCTTGCGTATAATGTTATTCATGATAAGTGGAAATCAAATAATTAATCAAGGATGCAAGAAAAGATACCAAACCCTTTAAGTATTGATGATGAGAATCGAATGAGTAGGAAACACAAGGAATCAAGCCTCCAAAATCTTCCAAACCATCTCCAATTATCAAGGATCAAGGAACAAGAATTTTTATGGTGGTGTTGTTGTTGTGTCGTTCATATGAGAGGAGAGGAGAAGATGATGTTTCAAAATTTTGGTTTTACTTAAATAAGGAGATCAACATAATGGGAACTAAAAGTGATTGGCACTATTTTAAGGATGTGAATCCCCTTATGGCCGTCCCCTTTGGGTGATATGGTCAAAATGGTGCATTTTAATCATCAAATAATACTTATGATACAATGGGGTATTTATTTTATAAGTTGTGTACAAGTTTTGGAGGTTTTTGGACCCGTTAGGTCACGTAACGTGCAATAATTGTTTCTAAGTCCAAATTTCATATTCTTGAGTTCTCATAATGTTTTAGTAGCTCAAATATTATTTACTTGAAGTTACATGATCACATTTGTGATTGTACGATAACCGTTTTATATTTCGGGCTTGTTTGGTAAACGTACTTAATTCTTCAAAATTTCAAATTGGAGGGTATTTTAGTCATCTAATCATGATATGAAAATGTGGGTTTTACAACACAAATATTTTTAATATTTTCCAGCTTTATAATCTTTTCTTTCCTTTGCCTTTCTTTTCTTGTTTTCTACCTTTGAACACAACGAAAATGTCAGCATCCATAAACCCTAATTGTCTAACCAACCAACGACCAACAGAAAGAGATGATTGTGTTTCCTTGTGTGAATGGGGTTATTGAAAATGGTGTCGTTTGTGATAGTGTGTATTTTGTTAGGATTGCTGAATGTGGTTATGAGTATGAGCACACTTATTCTTTTTTGCGCTTGTTTCCGTTGTGCATTTTGTTACTTTCTCTAATAGGTTACACATTATTATAAGTTTATTTAAATTTTAACTATAGTGTTATATGGTGTTAGTATAAGTAGTAGCTACGTGAGTAACATATAATATTACTTAGGGATTATTTGCATTGCGGCATTGTGTTCGGGGTGTCTGTTAAGTTTATTTGAGGGCTTATGAGCTTATGTGATTTCGGCTTATATTTCATAAGCTTCAATTTTCGAATTTACTTTCAGACTTGTAGAAAACTAGAAGGGGGGGGGGGGTTGAATAGTTTTACCGATTTAAATTTAGTTTATAAAAACTTTTAGATCGACTGTATGTGAAACCTTTGAATGATGATATATAGATAATACAAGTTAATAAGTAAAGAGATAAATATGATAAATTAAAGGAGAGGAAGAGATAGAACTGTGACACAATGATTTATAATAGTTTGGCTACAAGGACACTTTTATTGCCCTGCTTCACTCCCCGAGAACCCAACTCAAAAGTTCTTAAGTACTATGTCAACAAGCTCATTAACCGGTGGAAAAGCCTAACAACGTCGCTTACACTTTATCTGGTACTGATGCGTGGGAATTGCACCAGGTTTTACATTTCAAGGGATCTCGAGAAGCTTACAACCCCCACCAGGCAGTGTACCTGATCGTTGTAGTATAGTATAGTGACAAGTACCGGGGGATTGATCGTTCAACTCAGGAATAGTGTCGCTAGGATTAGAAAGCCTAAAAACTAGGTCTAGAGGTGAGGGATGAATCTTTTTTGTATTTTTATATTTTTATGAAAGCAAGTAAAAATCTCGGGTATTGGAAGAGTGGGCGGAATTAGTTGCTAATCAACTAATCCAATAACTAAGATGCAATCAAAATAAAATAACAAAAATGAAAATAAAACTAATTACTAATTTGGAGTGAACAATAAATGGGAAAGTTGTGTTTACTTAGATTTCATTACTCCCTAGATATCTTTTACAGGTTGATAGTTTGTTACAGTTGCGTGGATGACGGGTTATATTCCTTAATACCAGTCATGGGGTGGCGTACGTACTTCCCCATCTCTATAAGCTCCTACTTCACTCCTTTGTCGAGCCTGCAAGAAGCTCCTAACATGGGATCACTAGAATTCGCTCATGCATTAAATACAACCATAAAAACCTAGTACGCATTGGTTCATGTTTCTTAAGACGTCCAAGCAAGTTACACTATGGAAGTCTGCCAGTTTTCTTAAGCCTAACATCGAAATCATTCATCCATTACAACTATAAACAAGCAATCAACCTATAATTAACATCTAGGTTTCACTACATCTAAGCAAACACACAAGAGATCTAGCCTAGCATGTTAAAATCAAGACAAGCATAAGATATATTCAAACAACACATAGACATATTGAATGAATTGAAATGATACTTATCTTAATTGAACATAAAAGGTTTCAAGGGGTGAAAACCCTTGAAAATACTGTTAAAATCAAGCTAGGGTTTATTCAAGTCGTCCCTAATATTGTCCTCTCCTTTGAATGAAAATTACAAAGACTATATATAGATTTTCTAAGGTGACGGCGTCAAGAAGAAAATTATGACGCCGTCAACCCGCCGCCCATAATATAATCGGATTGCCTAGATCCAGATCTGACGCCGTCATGTGTAATGTTGTTCTGGGCAGTCACCACTTTTTCTCTTGACGGCCATGCTTTGACGCCGTCACATTTCTACTGGACCGTCATCACTTTTACTCTTGACGCCGTCAGGTACTGTTCCCAGCAAGGAAAATTAAGACTTTGCCGTTTCCTTCACTTTTATGCTCCAAAAACGTCCAAAATGCTTCCTTTTCCAGAATTCACTCCAAAAGAACCTAAAATCACAAAAGGAACGATTTAGGGCAATATTTGATCAAATAAATTCGAATTCGGGCTTAAATGACCCCCTAAAAACGGATCATTTTTCGCCTCGTCATATACCCTTACACTTGAGATTTGCTTGTCCTCAAGCAAATGCGCTTTTATTCTAATCAAAATACAAGTTAAGGGTCATTTAACACTAATATAAAAGTAATTACAACAAATAATCGTTCCACTAAAGACCAAAGACAACCACGGAGGTCATTACTAGCACCTCACGAATAGTGTTTAGATACTCACATCTCTCGGGTGTAATAAAGTATATATCACAATATGGAAATGGAAAATATCTCACTACCTGTCATAGCAAAATAGATTACCATAGGCTTGGGAAAGGATCAAACCTCCACCACATGGCGTAAGCACCTAGGATAAACTATCAAAGAGGTCTTTCAAAGGGTTATAACATTGGTGGCGAGTTAATCATCTTGGTTAATTACATGTACAATATGGCGTTGCTAAGCTAAGACTAGACTCGACTTAAGCTAAATAATGAAAAATAACAAAAACATAAAATAAACATAGAATGAAACGGGATGGTAGTCCGTAGTATTTTTGTTTTTTTTCTTTTTTTCTTTTTTTTTTTTTTTTTTTTTTTTGCATACACTTTTACCCTACCATCCAAAATAATACATCATAGGGAATGAACATTCCCCTTACACTTGAATTTTTACATACTTTACAATAAACTAATCTAATGACTCGAATTAAGATAATCAAAACACTTGGAGTACTTTTAAGATAAACGCACATATGGGGGTAATAATATGATGTTCTTCCCCATTACTCCATAACATTAGTAATTTACCCATGAGTCCCAATCGTACCAAAACAATATGTACAAGGATATGACTCGACTTAGCAACCATGTAATCAATTAGATAATTAACTAAGGGTTTAAACATATAACAATAATGCACTAAAGATGAGTGCATACACGGAAGGCTAAGGCGATTTGGGTGTACATTTAAGTGGGGTGTAACAAATTCTTCCTTTAAGTAAGATGCTTAAAGTTAGAAACGAAAATATAGGCTCGAAGGGGTGTACTAGGGGTTTCGTGTACTAAAAATGAGTACAACGCTAATGGTGTGGGAAAAATTAGTTGACTTAACTAGCCAAGTAATATGACTTAAATGGTCAAGTAATTATGATACGGGTATAACACAATGGTGATCCTAATGCCTCTTATCATGTAGTAAATCCTACTACACGAATGTAGTCTCACTAGCGGTCTCGGGATGCATCACTAACGCAAGTTCTAGAATCTAAATGCTACCTGTACACTCATAAGCACTAATAATGAATGCTTTTTCTATCAAATCTAAAGGCGAACCTCACATATTTGGGTGGAAAATTTTTCTGAATGATACGGTTTTGTGCTAGTCATACGACTCCTATCCATGAGATGCTTGCTAAGGCTAAAGTTTCACTCCTAAATGTTGTAAAAAAATTTAAATTTGGCGCTAAAATTACACTAACAAGTATTTCTCTTAGTTTTATTACAAATCTACCATCAAACAAACAAACTCAAGTGAAAGTGTATCCTATAAGGTATCATCATTTACCCTCCCTTTATACTTAGGATGAACATATTTGGGGTTTCCCCCAATGTTCAATTAAAGAATGTAAAAGTGAAATAGGTAAAAAAATGAAATCAAATACTCCCCTGATTCGTTCAGTGTGGATAGTGTGGTAACAAGGTTAGATCTTCCTCCAAGAAAATGAACAATCAAAGCTTCCCTTCCAGAATATAAATCATCTTCTTGTCATACATAACCTGTTAAACCTGAGAAAACAAACAAGGCAACCTCGCGTAAAATCGGCGGCAATCTATATATACTAAATAATCCTAGAAAACAAAGTAAGATATAATGCTTGTGGAATGAATGTTTGCATATTTCCTGGAGTTTATAAGACTAAAGAATTAACAAAAACCTTGAGACTCCGTTAGAAAAACAAAACTAGCAAAATTTCCAGAATTTTACACATGACGCCGTCAGGAATTTCTTCCTGACGCCGTCAGAAGTGACCTGCAGAAATCTTTATGTTAAGTTTCCGGAAAATTTCTGGAAAAACTTATGTCCTACTTCCTGGAAAATCCTGCAAAACATCATTATGACTCGATAAAAGCATTTGACTCTAACAAATACGAATATACATGTCCATTTAATATTGTGGAGAATCATGATCAATTTCGTTCTTAAAAACATATTTGGGGTTTCCCCTTACACTTATCTTTTGCGAAATACATTTGGATGAAGTTAAGACAAAGCCAAACGACAAAATAAAGTATTTTCACCATTTTAGTTAGAAACATGATCTACCAACAATAAAAATAAAGCATGCATATGGAAACAAATAAAATCAAATAAACAAACAAACTAACAAATAAATAAATAAAGCTTGGGTTGCCTCCCAAGAAGCGCTTTTCTTTATTTACGAGTCTTGTAGCTAGACTCAAGGTCATGGGTTATTACGTGACCTCATCGTTGGTCTCACTCACCGATTGTAAATGCTCTTTATAGAGACTAACCACCTTATTCTTAATTGCTCCTATGATTCTATTGGCAAATTTCTTATCAACTCTATATTTTGGTCCTAGAGTCAAGCAATCCTTATAGAAAAGGCTCTTCTTCTCCCATACATAGTCCATGCCCTTTTTCTTATCCTCTTCATTGATGTCCTCGAAAGCACCAATGTTATCCATGTCAAATCAAGGCACAAAACGAATTTATTTCTTTCTATTAGGCATCCTATAAGTGAACCTATCGGTGTCACTAGCAAATCGGATTGTCCCTTCTATCTCATCATATTCTAACTTGGACTCTTCAACAAATGGTTTACCAAACACAACATGGGATAAGCGACAATCAATAACACTAGCTAGGTCTTCGACAACCATAAAGTCAGTGATATAAGTGAAATTACCAACAAAGACATGTAGACCTTGAATTCTCCCGACAAAGTTACAAACTCCACCGGGGTATTTGGGATCTCTTCTAGGTCCAAGTCTTGTTTTCACAATATCATTATAGACACTTGAGGACATAATGTTGATTGGGGATTTAAAATCAATGTAAGCATTGTCAATGTGTTTATACCCAATCATACATGGTATCTTAGCCTTCTTAGGATCGCCTCTCTTTATCCTAGGTTCGATTCTAGTGAAAGGAGGTCGAGGATTATCAATAAGATTATTATAGTATGCAATCTCCTCCTTAGTGGGGTATAGATTAAAATAATCATCTAGCTTTGGATCGATCTCCCCTTCTTCAAGTTCCTCAACAACATCCTCAAAATCTTATTTGAATACAAGGCGGTCGCTAGGTCACTAAATGCATGGTCGAGCTCAACATTAATCAACCTATTAAGCTCCCTAAGTTCCCTAATCTCACTCTCAATTCGTTCACATAACAATGCCACTTCTCTAGGGGAAACGGGTGGATCCGCGTTTTCCATAATGGTCCACGGAATAGTCAATGAATTTATTTTACTAACAAAGGCACCCAGAAATAGATAGACTAAAGAAAACCTAAAAATAAAAATAAAATCTTACTAGAAAGGAATCTAGCAAGTAGACCTAATAAAAAGAAATTCTAACCTAGACAATAACTATTTCGCTAGGCTGCGGCGCCAAAAACTTGATGTGTGGGAATTGCACCAGGTTTCACTTCTTAATGGATCTCGAGAAGCTTACAACCCCCACCAGGCAGTGTACCTGATCGTTGTAGTATAGTATAGTGACAAGTACTGGGGGATTGATCGTTCAACTCAGGAATAGTGTCGCTAGGATTAGAAAGCCTAAAAACTAGGTGTAGAGGTGAGGGATGAATCTTTTTTGTATTTTTATATTTTTATAAAAGCAAGTAAAAATCTCGGGTAATTGAAGAGTGGGCGGAATTAGTTGCTAATCAACTAACCCAATAACTAAGATGCAATCAAAATAAAATAACAAAAATGAAAATAAAACTAATTACTAATTTGGAGTGAACAATAAATGGGAAAGTTGTGTTTACTTAGATTTCATTACTCCCTAGATATCTTTTACAGATTGATAGTTTGTTACAGTTGCGTGGATGACGGGTTATATTCCTTAATACCAGTCGTGGGGTGGCGTACGTACTTCCCCATGTCTATAAGCTCCTACTTCACTCCTATGTCAAGCCTGCAAGAAGCTCCTAACATGGGATCACTAGAATTTGCTCATGCATTAAACCTAGTACGCATTGGTTCATGTTTCTTAAGACGTTCAAGCAAGTTACACTATGGAAGTCTGCCAATTTTCTTAAGCCTAACATCGAAATCATTCATCCATTACAACTATAAACAAGCAATCAACCTATAATCAACATCTAGGTTTCACTACATCTAAGCAAACACACAAGAGATCTAGCCTAGCATGTTAAAATCAAGACAAGAGTAAGATATATTCAAACAACACATAGACATATTGAATGAATTGAAAGGATACTTATCTTAAAATCGAGCTAGGGTTTATTCAAGTGGTCCCTAATATTGTCCTCTCCTTTGAATGAAAATTACAAAGACTATATATAGATTTTCTAAGGTGATGGCGTCAAGAAGAAAATTCTGACACCGTTAACCCGCCGCCCATAATATAATCGGATTGCCTAGATTCAGATCTGACACCGTCATGTGTAATGTTGTTCTGGGCCGTCACCACTTTTTCTCTTGACGGCCATGCTTTGACGCCGTCACATTTCTACTGGACCGTCATCACTTTTGCTCTTGACGCCGTCATCAAAATGCTCTTGACGCCGTCAGGTACTGTTCCCAGCAAGGAAAATTAAGACTTTGCCGTTTCCTTCACTTTTATGCTCCAAAAACGTCCAAAATGCTTCCTTTTCCAGAATTCACTCCAGAAGTACCTAAAATCACAAAAGGAACGATTTAGGGCAATATTTGATCAAATAAATTCGAATTCGGGCTTAAATGACCCCCTAAAAAGGGATCATTTTTCGCCTCATCAGGTACAAAGCTAGATACCTAGTTCTTTACAATGGAAGAACCAATCCAATACAACTAACACAATAACTTTATGATTACAATATAATGTATCAAATACAAGAAGCAACTCAATGATCTTGTAGTGACGATGAAACCTACCAACACTTCTCTTGAAGATTGTGAGTCTTGTATGCAAAGAACTTGATCTCGTCTTTTAAGAAGAACCTTGAGAAACACTAAAAGATAACTACAAGAATGTTCCTTAGATATGAGGTTAGAGAGATATAAGAAGGAGAGAAGATATGTAAGAGAATGGGTGAGAAACAAAGAAGAAATGACTCACTATTTATAGGCAACAAAGTCACTGTTCACCTGGATCCGCCGGATCCCTTGGAAAAGGTATCCGGCCAGTGTAATCCAGGAGATCCAGCAACCGGGTAAGCAAGTCCGGATTTTGGGTTACAATTTCGGGTTTTGGGTCATGAGTCATGGACTGTGGATCATGGGTATCCAACAAGATGTCATGCATGATGTAATACATACTTTGGCTCATGGGTTATGGACTTTGGGTCATGGGTCATGGACTTTGGTTCATGGGTCATGGGTACCCAACTTGATCATGCATGATGTAATACACATGGGCCATGGGTTTTAGGTTATAGGTAATGGGTATTGGGTTATGGGTCATGGATTACCCAATACATTGTTACTTACATTTATTTTATTACAATAAATATGTAACTAAAAATGTATATAATTAGTAAAAATAAATATGATAACTATTAAGTAAACATGTAATCTTAGATTTGTTAGAATTATAATATCATGACAA
The DNA here is from genome assembly GCA_030686995.1 of Artemisia argyi. Classification (NCBI taxonomy): domain Eukaryota; kingdom Viridiplantae; phylum Streptophyta; class Magnoliopsida; order Asterales; family Asteraceae; genus Artemisia; species Artemisia argyi. The sequence goes on from CM060706.1 coordinate 119,309,092, forward strand.
TCATATAAATAAACCAAACACATCAAGTAAGCATATAGCGGAAGCAATTATAACAAGACCATAACATGTAATTAATTAATCAAATATAAAAATAAACGTACCGTAGTGAATCTAGCCCGAACAAGAATCAAATGCAATCTTCAACTCAAGAACCCTAACTAGGGTTTATGTGAACAAATCCAAGAAACAAACAATGATGTGTTTGATTCACGATCTTGTACACACGTACTACTTCAAGTAAACGTTTATGCAAGTAAAGCGAGCACAAACACTAGAGATCACAAAATATCGATTCCTTAAACTTTAATGGGGTGTCGATCTTTTGCAATGAGAGGAGGAGAGGAGAGAAAACACACAAGATTAGGTTTTCAAGTTATGAGAAAAGAATGAAACCTTGTGTATTTATATAGGGTAGAAAACTTGGAACAAAAGCTTCACCAAGGGATGTGGGATCCCTTGGCCGATCGTCCCTAGCACCCTCAAAGGGTTTCCAGAACTTTCTTGACATTCCAAATTTCATCTTTAGTCCTTCTCCTTTCATTCGTCTAACGGTCGTTATCCTTTACCGTTAAATGTTAACGATCGTTACTTGTTTGCGTTCTAATAATTAATATAACATTTATATATAATTATTACTCATTTACTTTTCATACGTAAAGTGTGCAATCCTGTGATCTTAAGTTCGATCCTAACACACAACTATTATTTTATTGTCTATAAAACTAACAGCTCCCACTTAGACATATCATAATAGTGTGATCACATCGGTTAGCTTCTTGCAACACGCCGATGCCTCTAGTACAACTCAAGTAAGGCTCCTGGAAAACCTTTTAATGATTTCTCATTATTATTATCCTTTTGTTACTAATACCACGTTAATAAGGATATGGATCTAAGTCATTCCTTATTTAACCATTCTGTTTCTCGTTGTTAGTGATTGACAAGATTATCAAATCTTCTGAACATTTCAGGAAATACCTTGGGCACGGCCACGCAAACACCTTGACAACCCTACGAGGGGCCCAGCAGTATTAAACTCAAAAATCAATTTGAAGGAAAAAATTCTTTATTGACTATAAGCAAAACACACAAACTTTGTAACACTTCCGAAAACAACCCTTATGACTACCGGTTACGTATAGCGTTAAGTTATTCCACAAAAATGTACTACATTTATGCCCGTTATCTTGTATCTCAAGTCTGAGGATAACTTCTTATGATTTATTTAATGACAAGATCCATAAAGTAACATCATTTAGTTGGAATAAGTCCTATATTAAGTATCATCGAATATCATCTGAAATGGCATGTCTACGCATCAATATACTTTAAGTGTATTATACCAACCTTCAGATTTGTCTTAATTTAATAATATTTTCATATTATTAACTGACAACGGACAATTTAGAATAACTTTTATTCATGGATTTAAACATGCAAAATAGGACAATAATAATTAACAATAGAAATAAACATACCAAAATACTTGATTTCATTAAAATAATAATTGTTTACAATATCCTTTTTCCAAATACTAATCACTGTTATGCATGAAACTACTAGCTAATTTAAGCCCAATTCCTTTGGCTAATTCATTAAGCTTTTTTTTCGCCAAAGCCTTAGTGAATGAATCAGCTAAGTTATCATCTGTGTGAACTTTCAGCAGATTTATTTCACCTTCGTTATGTAACACCCCCAATTCAATGATGCAGCGGAATTCAAACTGGGTGTTACTCGACGGCACAACAGTCATAATAATAGAAAACGATCTCTAATTGAATTGTTTTAAAAGATTTATCATTCAAATTATATAAATATCAGAGATTACAAAATGAGGTCCAGATGGTTCCATGCTTACAAATTACATTAGATGAGTTTTCGAATGATAATAAAATTTATAGCCCTCTTGAATATCCTTGCCCCTCCGTACCATCCTTGATCATCATGGACCTGAAATACATGCTTAAGAGGTCAACACAAAGGTTGAGTGATATTCATAGAGTTTCTTTAATGGTTGAACACAATATGTTGGTAGTGTGAGCTATAGACTCACACCAATGGTGTTGAAAACAAAATGGATATTATTACACTAAGCTTATGAAGCCAAAACGTAAACGGGTACCAATATCAATCCGTGGAGTTATCCAGGTAGGCACTTTGCCGTCATACCTAAATCTCAAATATAGTGCGTTTGTTTGAACTTAGTCAATACAAATGGGATTCGTCAATCCCAATAGGTCTATTCACAATATTCGCGCTCACTATTACTAGTGATTAAATGGTTCATAATAAGGGATCTTGGATTGGCAAGGATGGTACTTAGTGATAATAAAATAATCAGGCAAGCATACAATTGAAAAGCATTGTGTTCGGTTGAAAAATAATAGCATGTATTCCCCCCAAGGGTTTGTAAAACAATTAAGTAATGGAAAGTGGGGCTATGAACTCACCGTGAGTTGGATGATGTATACTGAGAAAGATGGATATGCTGTGAGAACTTCTACGAGCAACCAAGAATAATTGTTGCAACTTAGGTTTGGAATAATGTCTAAGGAAACATAAACGTGCCTATATATGTCTTGCATACAGTTCATGATGTAGTACTTAGTATATAATGTAAGTCTTTGAATAAAAATGGTCTATGGAACATGTATAGTTTGTATATCTCTTACTACCGTTCGGGCCGACATAATTCAGAGGTCATGTAGTAAACGTTCGAGGAGCCAGGACTCTTTAATTCGTAAATCCACAACTCATCTCGACGGTTTACTTTAATGAACCCCTCACATGAGGCTCCCTACTATTGTAGTATTTTATAAAATATATATAAGTTTTTGATCCGAAAAGTTACATGTCCAAATAATTGAATAAACTTAGGAAAGTTTACTTTTGGATGAGGATTGTTATTACAATGAGTTTCTTGAGTCTAGAATATTACTTGTAAAGTTTCATGGTTGTTTTGATGGAGAAGATCCAAATTGGATGTTTATGTTGCCATTAACTCTCTTTAGTTCATGTTTTCGTCTTGGTAAGTTTATATGGTCTTTAGCCATGGCTTTGCCGTGACCTTGGTCATTGTTACCATGGGCTTGAGACTCAACCTTGGCCTTAGCCATGGTTGTTGTCTTGGCTTTAGGTCATTAGACCTCTTGGTTATAACTAACCATAACGATTGTATGGTCATTTGGTCTTAAAAAGGGGCTGTTAAGAATTTGAAGAAAAATATCACTCGTTAAGCGTTTTCAGGGCTCGAGCTTCTTCACCTTGAAAGAAAACGTCGTTCCGGACAACTTTCATGATTTAAATTTTTGATGAATCGGACCAGAAGGGCCACTTTCAAAATGGTCAGATTGTTAACAGGTTGTTTTAGGCAGTTTCGGCGTTTTGGTTTCGCTAACTTCTTTTGGCCATAACTTTTGACTCGTGTACTCGCTTTAGGTGGTTCAAATTGCTATGTTTTCCTTTTTAAGTCTTCTATAACAGTAGGTAAGTGTTTCATATCATGGTTACTCTATTTTGGTCATGGTTCTCAATATAAGTCACTAGTTTCCTTGATTACTTAACATAGGTTAACATATAGTTTCCATAACTTGTTTTAATAGTTTTTATATGTCAAGAACCTAACACAAAGACCATATATAGAATGAATGAAACATAATAAGCATAAAAATGATATTGAGCAAGGAAGTGTATTAGGGTTTCTTGCAACTTTTAGCTTTCTAAACAAAGGAAGTCAAGTATGAAACTAGGACACTTAACCTATGCTTGCAAACCCTTCACCACAACTCTTGTAAACCCTTGCTAATCTTTACATAACCCATGTGAATACCATTTAACCTCAGCCCCTAACATCTTGTGTAGCTCCTAATTCAACCATGGAATCACCAAACAAACTCTTGATTCATGTAGAGAATAGCTAGGCCTTCAACTTTGGTATGTAACTTATAACTTAGAAATCAAAGGATCATGGTTTATGGATTTGTGTGTGGCATTTGGAATGAAGAGAAAGGAAGAAGATGAGTTGCTTTTATAGTGTAAATGAGGAGGTTAGGAAGGTGTAGTGAGGAGGTTAGTGTTTAGGATATTTTTCAAGACTTTTAAAAGCTTCCTAAGCAAGCTTGGACACATGTTTACATTCTAGGGCTCAAAGAAAGAGATCAAGACACATACTAGGTGATTCCCCCCCCCCCCTCTAAGTCGGACAAGGCTGGTCTAGGGTGACTAGATGAGTAGTCATGGTATTATCTAAGTTACGGAGTGAGTTTTGGTCCCGGTAATTGCTAACGGTAAGTTGTTAAGTCCTGAAACTTAAAATCGGGCATCCTAAAAATATGAAACATATAAATATGTTAGAACTTATTAATATAACCTTTAGCATATTTAATGAATGATAAGTTCTATCGGGTTGTTTAAACGTTGTTAAAACTTGAAACGCGGGTCTAAAACGCGTAATACGTAAAACGTACGAATATTGTGTAAAATTGAGAAAACTAAAATGTTACTTTTCTAATAAGATAATAATGATTTAAAATGACTTATAATGTCTAGACTGGGCTCATTCTAGTGTCGGTTGGCATTTAATGTCTTTTAGACATAAAACCGTAAGCCTAAAAATCAAGGAATGATTTATAAAATCAAGGAATGATTTTTGGTCAAAGGAGGAGGGAAAGTTATGTTGACTTTTCCAAAAATGCGAAAACTCAAATCGTCTTAGAAATGCGGTGCAGGTATAAGCTAAGGTTACGGATAAGCAAAAGTGCTTAAAACGTAATTTTTCTGTTTCTTACGGTCCAGGGTCTATTTGGTAACATTTTTATTAGTCATGATAAATTCTCTAATTAATCATGAGTGTATTAAACATTTATCTGACGCGGAGAAAATTGACGCGGTTGAGTTTCGTTGTGTGTAGGATTTTTAAATGACGTTTTAACCTAAGCATGTAGTTCCTTAATAACTTTCGCGAAAATGATCTGGTGAGTGTCAAACTTTTATTTTGCCATGGAAATGACTTATCACACGAGAATATGAAATAAAAATTAAATTTCGGAAAATGAATAGCGAAAGTGAATAGTAAAAATGAATAGTGAAATTTTCGGGAATAGAAGTTAACCTGAAAATGCGAATTGTTACAGTCTCTACCCCTTACGGGGAATTCCGTCTCGGAATTCGGTGTGTGTTATCTAATGTTGAAGTGTTTAGGAGAGAGTGTGGATATATGCTGCAAATTCTAATATCCGCTTTTCTAAATTTCTAGTCATAAAATGTGTTATGTACCATTCTAAGTTTTTTGTGGAGACTTAAGTTGGTAATCTAAAGATTTTGTCAGAATTTTATAGAGTCCAATATATCTTAAGTTTGGCTTTTCCTGTTTCTCAAAACGAATAATAACGTATGGTATTGAGGCTGTCAACATAACCTTAATTCCTAACATGGAGTTTTTGAAAGTTAGCGCCTTACATCTTTGTAACTTTTGGGATGATTGTGTGTGGCATGCAGTTTGCAATATTGTGATAACTATTGTTGTAGGGAGGTTTAGCTAGAGGGAAGTGGTTATCCAAACCATTTCCAAAATTGATTATGTCTTAGGTAGTTTTGGGATGAAGGCAATATCGTATAATGTCTATGATAACTAGTGTTTGAAAGGAACTTGGTACTGTGAAGTTTTACATACTAACTTATAATGGGTTTTCAGGTAATGATGTGATATATGAACGATCAGAAGAGTGTAGTGTATGCTTACCATTAATATTGGTAGAAACGTCACGTTTGCTTTAAAATTTTAAGAGATTTTAAAGGTTTATGACGGAATGGTATCCTTAGGAACTAAACAGGATAGTACTTCTACGAGATGAATGGAAGAATTGATAACTATCCCAAGATAGTAGTTTGGATTATCTTATAAAATGAAAACTTTCAAGAATGAAATTAGATAGTATAAATAAGGTGTTAAGATCTTGCTGAGTGGTAAGGCACTATCGTGTCTCTAGATTGTTTTAAAGTATTCTGGTGGTTTATTGAGTTCAAGTAGGAAATTAATCTGAACATAACCCTAGTACAACTATTCTCAGTATTTGAAAATTTTAAGTCGAACATAGTTAGTCAGACTATGTTCCACTGTCCCTAGGTTAAATATAGGTGACTAGTCTATATTTAGCCAAGGTTCGATAAAATTTTCAAATACCTAAATTAGGTATACTTGATATATGTTCGTTGCTTTTGAGAAACTGTCCACTAAACATAGGCGATGTCAAACCATTCAGTTGCAAGTCCTGCCCATACAAGACTTGTAACCTATGTTTTCACATTCCATTGCATAGAAGATAGTATGGGTAGATATGTGTGGAAATGAAGTTTTAAGTAATTCTAAAACAGTCCATACTTGGCCATGATCACAAACTTTTAACAATGAAGGTTTCAGAAGAAAACTTTGATGAATGTAGAGAAACTTCAGCTTTTGTAGATGATGGATTAGTTTATCCTTTAGAAATCTCATATTTCTATTTGGAAATCGATAAATTGTGATGGGTTTTTGATATCATATGAATTAATATTGATGAGGTGGTGGAATAATTCCAGAGACCACTGCACAAATCACAATGTCTCGGAAGTTGATTAGACCATTGTGCAATTCACAATGTCTGGGAAGTAGGTTAGACCATTGTGTGACTCAAAACATTTGAGAAATGATTAAGACCATTGTATCATACAATGTCCGGGAAATAGAAAAGACCATTGTAATTAGTTACAATATCTTGGACATAAAATGTTGGAGTAGGAACATGATTGGGAGGATGTGGTTGTGTCGAAATGCCCTAGAATAGGCATGTGCATAGATGTTTAGTCCATTGTTTAGATAAAATGATTGAAAATAAATTGAGTGTATATATCAATATACTTATATATGTTCGAGTAGTGTAGAATGCCTAGTGTGTATATATCAATATACTTATATTCTCATGTAGCATAAAATGCTTACGGGGAAATGCTCAATTATGTTAAGGGTACATATATCAATATGCAATTATGTTTGTGTAATATAAAATGCATAATAAGTCCATAATCGTCTGGAGGATGGAAGGCACGAAGACCGGAAGGCTATAAAAATGTTTTTGCTTGTAAGTGTGGTTATAGTTTAGGTCTCAATTAGACCCGTTTCTCTACAACCATGGCTCTGGTACCAATCTGTAACACCCCCAATTCAATGATGCAGCGGAATTCAAACTGGGTGTTACTCGACGGCACAACAGTCATAATAATAGAAAACGGTCTCTAATTGAGTCGTTTTAAAAGATTTATCATTCAAATTATATAAATATCAGAGATTACAAAATGAGGTCCCAGATGGTTCCATGTTTACAAATTACATTAGATGAGTTTTCGAATGATAATAAAATTTATAGCCCTCTTGAATATCCGTACCCCTCCGTGCCATCCTTGATCATCATGGACCTAAAATACATGCTTAAGAGGTCAAGACAAAGGTTGAGTGATATTCATAGAGTTTGTTTAATGGTTGAACACAATATGTTGGTAGTTTGAGCTATAGACTCACACCAATGGTGTTGAAAACAAAATGGATATTATTACACTAAGCTTATGAAGCCAAAACGTAAACGGGTACCAATATCAATCCGTGGAGTTATCCAGGTAGGCACTTTGCCGTCATACCTAAATCTCAAATATAGTGCATTTGTTTGAACTTAGTCAATACAAATGGGATTCGTCAATCCCAATAGGCCTATTCACACTATTCGCGCTCACTATTACTAGTGATTAAATGGTTCATAATAAGGGATCTTGGATTGGCAAGGATGGTACTTAGTGATAATAAAACAATCAGGCAAGCATACAATTGAAAAGCATTGTGTTCGGTTGAAAAATAGTAGCATGTATTCCCCCAAAGGGTTTGTAAAACAATTAAGTAATGGAAAGTGGGGCTATGAACTCACCGTGAGTTGGATGTTGTATAATGAGAATGATGGATATGCCGTGAGAACTTCTATGAGCAACCTAGAATAATTGTTGCAACTTAGGTTTGGAATAATGTCTAAGGAAACATAAACGTGCCTATATATGTCTTGCATATAGTTCATGATGTAGTACTTAGTATATAATGTAAGTCTTTGAATAAAAACGGTCTATGGAACATGTATAGTTTGTATATCTCTTACTACCGTTCGGGCCAACAAAATTCAGCGGTCATGTAGTAAATGTTCGAGGAGCCAGGACACTTTAATTCGTAAATCCACAACTCATCTCGACGGTTTACTTTAATGAACCCCTCACATGAGGCTCCCTACTATTGTAGTATTTGATAAAATATATATAAGTTTTTGATCTGAAAAGTTACATGTCCAAATAATTGAATAAACTTAGGAAAGTTTACTTTTGGATGAAGATTGTTATTACAATGAGTTTCTTGAGTCTAGTATGAATATTACTTGTAAATTTTCATGGTTGTTTTGATGGAGAAGATCCAAATTGGATGTTTATGTTGCCATTAACTCTCTTTAGTTCATGTTTTCGTCTTGGTAAGTTTATATGGTCTTTAGCCATGGCTTTGCCGTGACCTTGGTCATTGTTACCATGGGCTTGAGACTCAACCTTGGCCTTAGCCATGGTTGTGGTCTTGGCTTTAGGTCATTAGACCTCATGGTTATAACTAACCATAACCATTATATGGTCATTTAGTCTTAAAAAGGGGGCTGTTAAGAATTTGAAGATAAATATCACTCGTTAAGCGTTTTCAGGGCTCGAGCTTCTTTGTACCTGAACGAAAATGTCATTCCGGACAAGTTCCGTGTTTTAACTTTTTTGATGAATCGGAACAGAAGGGCCACTTTCAAAATGGTCAGATTGTTAACAGGTTGTTTTAGGCAGTTTCGGCGTTTTTGTTACGCTAACTTCTTTTGGCCATAACTTTTGACTCGTGTACTCGTTTTTGGTGGTTCAAATAGCTATGTTTTCCTTTTTAAGTCCTATATAACAGTAGGTAAGTGTTTCATATCATTGTTACTCTATTTTGGTCGTGGTTCTCAATATAAGTCACTAGTTTCCTTGATTACTTAACATAGGTTAACATATTGTTTCCATAACTTGTTTAAATAGTTTTTATACATCATGAACCTAACACAAAGACCATATATAGAATGAATGAAACATAATAAGCATGAAAATGATATTGAGCAAGAAAGTGTATTAGGGTTTCTTACAACTTTTGGCTTTCTAAAGAAAGGAAGTCAAGTATGAAACTAGGACACTAAACCTATGCTTGCAAACCCTTCACCACAACTCTTGTAAACCCTTGCTAATCTTTACATAACCCTTGTGAATACCATTTAACCTCAGCTCCTAACATCTTTTGTAGCTCATAATTCAACCATGGAATCACCAAACAAACACTTGATTCATGTAGAGAATAGCAAGGCATTCAACTTTGGTATGTAACTTATAACTTAGAAATCAAAGGATCATGGTTTATGGATTTGTGTGTGGCATTTGGAATGAAGAGAAAGGAAGAATATAAGTTGCTTTTATAGTGTAAATGAGGAGGTTAGGAAGGTGTAGTGAGGAGGTTAGTGTTTAGGATATTTTCCAAGACTTTTCAAAGCTTCCTAAGCAAGCTTGGACACATGTTTACATCCTAGCGCTCAAAGCAAGAGATCAAGACACATACTAGGTGATTCCCCCCCCCCCCCCTATAAGTTGGCCAAGGCTGGTCTAGGGTGACTAGATGAGTAGTCATGGTATTATCTAAGTTACGGAGTGAGTTTTGGTCCCGGTAATTGCAAACGGTAAGTCGTTAAGTCCTGAAACTTAAAATCGGGTATCCTAAAAATATGAAACTTATAAATATGTTAGAACTTATTAATATAACATATCTTGGCATATTTAATGAGTGATAAGTTCAATCGGGTTGCTTAAACGCTGTTAAAACTGGAAACGCGGGTCTAAAACGCGTAATACGTAAAACGTACGAATATTGTGTAAAATTGAGAAAACTAAATTGAGAAAAACAATGTTTTAACCTAAGCCTGTAGCATCAAGTTCTGCAGCTGATTCTCCACCATATACCAAAATCATATCTTTTTTATTTCTTAAATACTTAAGAATATGCTTAACATCAATCCAATGTTTTTCACCTGGATTCTGTTGAAATTGACTGGTGATATTTTGAGCAAATGCCACATCTGGCCTTGTGCATTTTACCGCATACATAATATATCCTACACCTGAAGCATAAGGAACTTTACTCATGTGAGCCACCTCAGCAGGTGTTGAAGCACAAAACTCATTACATAAGCCATGTTTTACTTCCATCGGCAAATATCCTTTCTTGGAATTTTGCATATTGAATCTTTTCAATATTTTGTCAATGTAAGCACTTTGACTTAATCCAATTAACTGCCTTGATCTATCTCTATAGATTTTGATTCCTAAAATGTATGCAGCTTCTCCTAAATCTTTCATAGAAAAGCACTTTCCAAGACATGCCTTAACTTTTTGCAAACTTGGAATGTCTTTTCCCATGATCAATATGTCATCAACATATAAAATTAGGAAAATTACATCATCACTCCCACTAGCTTTGTGATACACACATGGCTCATCAAGATTCTGAGTAAATCCAAACTTTTTGATCTCAGCATCAAGTCTCTTGTTCCATTTTCGTGATGCTTGATTCAATCCATAAATGGATCATTGAAGTTTGCATACACGATTTGGAAACTTTGGATTTTCAAACCCTTTTGGTTGTGCCATATAGATGTCTTCATCTAAATTACCATTTAAGAAAGCGGTTTTCACATCCATTTGCCAAATCTCATATTCATAGTATGCAGCAATAGCTATGAGAATCCTAATAGCTTTTATGTCTGCTACAGGAGAAAATGTCTCCTCGTAATCAATTCCAAAAGTTTGTGTGGAAAATTAGAAGGGGGGGGTTGAATAGTTTTACGTCTTTTTAATTTTATTATGAAAACTTAGTTTAGTTTTAAAACCTTGTTTGCTTTTAAAACTTTGATTCAATCTTATGTGAACACAAATCTTGAACAATATGAACAACTATATCTAAGTATGAACAATAATAATATAAGCTAAGTATGTGAAATCAACACATGCACAATATAAACAATTATAGCTATATACGAGAGATAAGTAAGTAATCGTTTATTTTATAATCCTTAGTTATATTTGTATGAAAACTTTACTTGATCGAAATGATCAATTATATGTATGTTACCTTTTTAGTTTGATTGTAAAAACTTTGTTTTGTGAATGAAACTTTCGTTTGATCTTTAAGTAAAATCAATACAAGCACTATATGAGCAAATATATATATATATATATATATATATATATATATATATATATATATATATATATATATATATATATATATATATATATATATATACGTCTACGTCTACAAAAGTAATAACGATATAAGCAAGATAATAAGTAAGATATGGAAAGATCTAACCGCGAGACAAAGGATTTATAGTGGTTCGGCTACAAGGACACCTTCCTTGCCCTACTCCACTCCTCGAGTCACCTACTCGAGAGTTTTCTTCACTATGTCAACAAGCTCCCTTATAGCGGAGAAAACCTTACACACCAATATACACACCACAACTTCGTCACAACTTATTCACACCTTCTACACAACTTCTTCACACCTATCTATCTTCACAACTATCTACTTCACAACAATCTTCTTCACAACTATCAACTTCCCAACTTCTCTACTTCACAACTATCTACTACACACTCACTCTATCTACACACCTTGCTAATCTATCTTCTATCAAATATTCACAACTAGTTACACAAAGAAATAGATATAATGGATGATGCTCTAACAACTTGGTTGTGGAGGTCACAACAAGTTGTAATACTTCTTCTTTTGAAGGATTGAAGTATTCTTCTCTTGCACTTGAAAGGTAGAGATTTCGATCACTTTGAAACAAAGATTTATGTATGTATGATCAAAGGATTCTAGAGAATAGAAATGAGATCTAGAACAGAAAGTTTTGGGGTGCAAAAGGTGTGAAAATTCTGTGGGATGAACCAGTATTTATAGGGAGAAAAATACTGTTTGGGAGCGTGGCCGGTCCCCTTAATTGGGTGCCGGTTCCCTTAACAATTAAGGGGACCGCCTAGTATAATTAAGGGGGCCGCCTAATAAAAAATTATTTTTTTCTTCAGATTTTTTGTCTTTTTGTGGGGGAGTTTTTTCCTGAAGAATGTAGCCGTTTTTTGGGTTGAAATATGAATTCAAAATATTTATTTTGAATAAAACATTTTTTATAAATACAAAAATGTTTTGTATAAGTTTAAAAATGTTTGTCCCACTTTAATAAAATGTAAGGTTTGTAAAAATAAAAATTCCTTTGATCATAAAATGCATTAGACACTTTGTTTATTCATACCTTAAGTGATATGGATGCTAAAGCAAATATTTACAACTAAATACTTGTTTACGTCATAATTTGTAGTTCAATGAGTTTACGTTTTGTGATTATCAAAACATAGAGATATCGATATATGTTACTACCTCCGTCTCAAAATTATTGTCCGGAGACAAGAAACACAAAGTTTAATAAAAGTGGGGCCATCATAATTTTTAACCACACAAAGAGAATATTCCCTCATAAAATTCTCTTTTTATTACTAAAAATGGAAGGTGGACAATTATTTTGGGACATCCCAAAAAGGAAATGTGGACAATAAATTCGAGACGGAGGGAGTAATAATGTTTTTAGGCATTATTTATATCAACAATCTCCCCCTTTTTGATGATTACAAAACCTAAACTCATCAAGTCTAAAAATAAATTTTTAGAACATGTATTTAGTGAGTTCATATTCACTTCTCCCCCTTTTTGTAGAATCAAAAAGGTTATGCCGACTAGCTTCATAAATGAAGTTAGACGGGATGAAAGCTCCCCCTTGATGTGTGCTCCCCCTCGTTCGATGGCACCAAGGGATCGAGATATGGAATGTGATGCGTAGGGATTGCATCAGGCTTTACCTCTCGAGGGATTTCGAGAAGCTTACAACCCCCACCAGGCAGTGTACATCATCGATGTAGTATAGTATAATGACAAGTACCGGGGGATTGATCGTTCAGCTAGGAATAGTGTCGCTAGGATTAGAAAACCTAAGGACTAGGTCTAGAGATGAGGGATGATTCTTTTTGTATTTTTATATTTTTTTAGAAAGCAAGTAAAAATCTCGGGTTTGAAGGATTTGGGCGGAATTAGTTGCTAGTCAACTAACCTAATACTAAGATGCAATCAAAATAAAATACTAAAAATAAAAATAAACTATATTAAACTAAGATTGTGAGCAATATGTGGGAGAAATGTGTTTACTTAGATTTCACTACTCCCTAGATATCTCTTACACGTTAATTACTTGTTATAGTTACGTGGATGACGGATTGTATTCCTTAATACCATTCATGGGGTGGCGTACTTACTTCCCCAATCCTATGAGTGCCTACTTCACTCCTATGTCGAGCCGGCTAAGAAGCTCCTAACATGGGATCATTAGAATTTACTCATGCATTAAATATAACCAATAAAACCTAGTACACATCGGTTCATATTTCCTAAGACGTTCAAGCATGTTACACAATGGAGATCTGCCAGTTTTCTTAAGCCTAACATTGAAATCATTCATCCAATACAACCATAAACAAGTAATCAACACATAATTAACATCTAGGTTTCATTAGATCCAAGCAAACACAAGATAGATCTAGCCTAGCATGTTGAAATCAAGACAAGTACAAGATATAGACAACCAACACATAGACATATTGATTGAATTAAGAGAAGACTTATCTTAATAGCACATGAAAGGATTCAAGGGGTGAAAACCCTTGAAAATACTATAAAATACGAGCTAGGGTTTACAAAGTTTGTCCCTAGGGTTTCTCCACACAAGTTCCTCTCTAATGAATGAAAAATAGAAAACTATATATAGAGTTTAGAAGGTGACGGCGTCAAGAACAAAGGGCTGACGCCGTCATCTCGCCGCCAAATAGTTCCTCGGACTGCCTAGATTGGGGTCTAACGCCGTCATGTAGTCTCCTTATGCAGGCCGTCATAGATTTTACTCTTGACGCCCTTGTTGTGACGCCGTCAGGTTTGCACTGGGTCGTCACCACTTTTACTCCTGACGCCGTCATGGTTTTCCTCTTCTCGCCGTCAGGTACTGTTCTCAGCATGGAAAATTAAGTCTTTGGCGTTTTCTTCACTTTTATGCTCCAAAAAACATCCGAATTGCTTCCTTTTCCAGATTTCATTCCCAAAGTACCTAAAATCACAAAAGGGACGATTTAGGGTAATATTTGATCAAATAAATTCAATTCCGGGCTTAAATGACCCCCTAAAAGTGGTTCATTTTTCGCCTCATCATATACCCTTACACTTGAGATTTGCTTGTCCTCAAGCAAATGCACTTTTATTCTAATCAAAAGACAAGTTAGGAGTCATTTAACACTAATATAAAAGTAATTACAACAAATAATCGTTCCACTAAAGACCGAAGACAAGCACGGAGGTCATATACTAGCACCTCACAAATAGTGTTTAGATACTCACATCTCTCGGGTGTAATAAAGTATAAATTACAATATGGAAACGGAAGATATCTCTCACTACCTGTCATAGCAAAATAGACTACCATAGGCTTGGGAAAGGATCAAACCTCCACCACATGGCGTAAGCACCTAGGATAAACTATCAAAGAGATCTTTTAAAGGGTTGTAACTTTAGGTGTAGGGATATGAAATACACGGTTTTGTTGGATATAGGCAGTCTTTACTGGTGGCGAGTTAACAATCTTGGTTAATTACATGTACAATATGGCGTTGCTAAGCCAAGACTAGACTCGACTTAAGCTAATAAATGAAAAATAACAAAAACATAAAATAAATTTAGAATGAAACGGGATGGTAGTCCGTATGTTTTTTCTTTTTTCTTTTTTTCTATTTTTTTTTCTTTTTCTTGATTTTTTTCGATTTTTTTTTTATTATTTATTATTTTTATTTTTTTTGCATACACTCTTACCCTACCATCCAAAATTATACATCATAGGGAATGAACATTCCCCTTACACTTGAATTTTTACATACTCTACAATAAACTAATCTAATGACTCGAATTAAGAAAATCAAAACACTTGGAGTACTTTTAAGATTAACGCACATACGGGGGTAATAAAATGGTGTTCTTCCCCATTACTCCATAATATTAGTACTTTACCCATGTGTCTCAATCGTCCCAAAACAATATGTACAAGGATATGACTCGACTTAGCAACCATGTAATCAATTAGATAATTAACTAAGGGTTTAACAAATAACAATAATGCACTAAAGATGAGTGCATACACGGAAGGCTAAGGTGATTTGGGTGTACATTTAAGTAGGGTGTAACAAATTCTTCCTTTAAGTAAAATGCTTAAAGTTAGAAACAAAAAGATAGGCTCGGAGGGGTGTACTAGGGGTATCGTGTACTAAAAATGAGTACAACGCTAATGTGTGGGAAAAATTAGTTGACTTAACTAGCCAAATAATATGACTTAAATGGTCAAGTAATTATGATACGGGTTTAACACAAGGGTGATCCTAATGCCTCTTATCATGTAGTAAATCCTACTACACGAATGTAGTCCCACTAGCGGTCTCGGGATGCATCACTAACGCAAGTTCTAGAATCTAAATGCTACCGGTACACTCATAAGCACTAATAGTAAATTCTTTTCCTATCAAATCTAAAGGCGAACCTCACATATTTGGGTGGAAAATTTTTCTGAATAGTACAGTTTTGTGCTAGTCATACAATCTCCTATCCATGAGACGCTTGCTATGGCTAAAGTTTCACTCCTAAATATTGTAAAAAATTATAAATTTGGCGCTAAAATTGCACTAACAAGTATTTCTCATGGTTTTATTATACATCTACTATCAAACAAACAAACTCAAGCGAAAGTGTATCTGTAAGGTATCATCATTTTACCCTCCCCTTATACTTAGGATGAACATTGTCCCCAATGTTCAAGTAAAGAATGTAAAAGTGAAATAAGTAAAACGAATGAAATCAAATACTCCCCTGATTCGCTCGGTATGGATAATAAGGTGGCTAGGTTAGATCTTCCTCCAAGAAAATGAACAATCAAAGCTTCCCTTCCAGAATATAAATCATCTTCTTGTCAAACATAACCTGTTAAACCTGAGAAAACAAACACAAAAACCCAAAGCATCAATCCGAACAAAGAAAACTCACAACTAGATGTAATTCCAGACTTAGGAATAGAAACAAAACAATTAAAGATATAATGCTTGTGGAATGAATGTTTGCAGATTTCCTGGAGTTTGTAAAACTAAAGTATTAACAAAAACTTTAAGACTCCGGTATAAACAAAACTAGCAAAATTTTCAAAATTTTACACATGACGCCGTCAAGAGTAAACTCATGACGCCGTCAGAAGTGACCTGCAGAAATCTTTACGTTAAGTTTCCGGAAAATTTCTGAAAAAACTTATGTCCTACTTCCTGGAAAATCCTGCAAAACATCATTATGACTCGATACAAGCATTTGACTCTAACAAGTACTAATACACATGTCCATTTAATATTGTGGTGGTTCATGCTCAATTTCGTTCTTATAAACAAATTTGGATCTCCCTTACACTTATCTTTTGCAAAATACCTTTATATGCAATTAAGACGAAGTTAAAAACAAAATAAAGCATTTTCACAATTTACTTTGAAACAGGAGCCATAAGCAACAAAAATAAAACATGCATACGGAAACAAATAAAATCAAACAAACAAATAAAGCTTGGGTTGCCTCCCAATAAGCGCTTGTTTTTGTTCGAGTCACGAACCTGACTCTACCCTTATTTAACGGAAATAGTTGAGGTTTTCCCTACACTTTGAATTAAGTGCGGGTGGAAGTAGCGATACACACCCTTAGGGTGGAAATATGCCACGTGAGGTGAAGGGGGTGAGTGAATGGCTTCCTTCATCCTAAAACTACCCGGATAATATTGGTTGATGGGTGGGTCGGTTCCTCTTTTGTCTCCTAGATGTATATCTAAGGATGGAAAGTTGTGTAAAGGTTGAGGTTCCGGTTCATCAACATTAGGAAATTCCCTAGAACTAGGAGTAAGGTTATAACTACAAGTATTCAAACCTATATCCTCTAGTGGTGCCTGGTCCAAGGGTTCTACCTCCATTGGAATTCCTAAAGTTTCTTCTACTTCTTCCGGGTAAGTCACGGGCGGTGTTTGTGCCTCAAATGATGGTAGGACTTGTGGGGTACTTAGTGGGCTTGGGTTTTCAACTATCTCTTCCATCACATCAATATCACCTATGTGTTCATCTTGTATTATGGTAGTGCCTAACTATGACATGCAACTAGGTGGCTCAACTCTAACCTCATGTGTGTTGTATGTTTTGGTGAAATCTATCCCGCTCATGCAACTAGGTAGTTCAACACTAACCATATCATAATCTTGGTTTGATTCTAAGTTCATGTTCTTGGAAACTAGGTCATCTCGCTCATACGAATCCACCAATTCGTTGAACTTATGGGTTATGGTTAGGAAGCTTTTCTCAAAATTCATCCAAAGGGTCTCACTAAAAGGAATTGATCCTGATAATGATCGTCTAATAGAAAACACACATTTATAAAATTCATCAAACCCATCTAACTTTACACCCATCTCCTCTTGTATATATCTAAGATCACTTAAAAATTCATTGGAACAACAGGAGGCAAATCGATCCGAGTAAACTAATTGTTCCTCTATAGTTAATGATCTAAATGGAATTTCATCCGCCATGGAGTCAAATGAAAATGGTTTCACAAATAAAGGGCACAAAGAAAAAGATAGACTACAAGAAAGCTAATAAAAAGAAAATAAAAATCTCACTAAAAAGGAATCTAATGAGTAGACCTAATCAAAATAAATTCCAACCTAAACAATAACTATTCCCCGGCAGCAGCGCCAAAAACTTGATGTGTAGGGATTGCACCAGGCTTTACCTCTCGAGGGATCTCGAGAAGCTTACAACCCCCGCCAGGCAGTGTACCTGATCGATGTAGTATAGTATAATGACAAGTACCGGGGGATTGATCGTTCAGCTAGGAATAGTGTCGCTAGGATTAGAAAACCTAAGGACTAGGTCTAGAGATGAGGGATGATTCTTTTTGTACTTTTATATTTTTTTAGAAAGCAAGTAAAAATCTCAAGTTTGAAGGATTTGGGCGGAATTAGTTGCTAGTCAACTAACCCAATACTAAGATGCAATCAAAATAAAATACTAAAAATGAAAATAAACTATATTAAACTAAGGTTGTGAACAATATGTGGGAGAAATGTGTTTACTTAGATTTCACTACTCCCTAGATATCTCTTACACGTTAATTACTTGTTATAGTTGCGTGGATGACGGATTGTATTCCTTAATACCATTCATGGGGTGGCGTACTTACTTCCCCAATCCTATGAGTGCCTACTTCACTCCTATGTCGAGCCGGCTAAGAAGCTCCTAACATGGGATCATTAGAATTTACTCATGCATTAAATACAACCAATAAAACCTAGTACACATCGGTTCATGTTTCCTAAGACGTTCAAGCATGTTACACAATGGAGATCTGCCAGTTTTCTTAAGCCTAACATTGAAATCATTCATCCAATACAACCATAAACAAGTAATCAACATATAATTAACATCTAGGTTTCATTAGATCCAAGCAAACACAAGATAGATCTAGCCTAGCATGTTGAAATCAAGACAAGTACAAGATATAGACAACCAACACATAGACATATTGATTGAATTAAGAGAAGACTTATCTTAATAGCATATGAAAGGATTCAAGGGGTGAAAACCCTTGAAAATACTGTAAAATACGAGCTAGGGTTTACAAAGTTCGGCCCTAGGGTTTCTCCACACAAGTTCCTCTCTAATGAATGAAAAATAGAAAACTATATATAGAGTTTAGAAGGTGACGGCGTCAAGAACAAAGGGCTGACGCCGTCATCTCGCCGCCAAATAGTTCCTCGGACTGCTTAGATCTGGGTCTGACGCCGTCATGTAGTCTCCTTATGCAGGCCGTCACAGATTTTACTCTTGACGCCCTTGTTGTGATGCTGTCAGGTTTGCACTGTGTCGTCACCACTTTTACTCCTCACGCCGTCATGGTTTTCCTCTTGACGCTGTCAGGTACTGTTCTCAGCATGGAAAATTAAGTCTTTGGCGTTTTCTTCACTTTTATGCTTCAAAAACGTCCGAATTGCTTCCTTTTCCAGATTTCACTCCCAAAGTACCTAAAATCACAAAAGGAACGATTTAGGGTAATATTTGATCAAATAAATTAAATTACGGGCTTAAATGACCCCCTAAAAGTGGTTCATTTTTCGCCTCATCAGAATGCTCGCAAGAAAAATATTAGAAGCACAAGCATATATAGAAGAATATGCAATATACAAATAACAAGCATAGCAAACAAAAATATTAAGGATACATAACAATTAAGTCAAAGAGATTATGTTAAAGATCCTAATTTGCCAAAGAAAGCCATCGGACTTGCTTGTAACAAAAGGTTGGTTGATTCGTATTTGAAAGTGAAAATCATAAGCATATAGTATGCTTAGATGGTTGATGATAGAGTGTTTGGAATGAAGATGGTTAAGTTAGGGTGAGGTTGTTGGATTAATGGAGGTATATGTTTGGGTCATGAATGTTGGAGAGTTTGGTTGTGGAGAGTTTGTAGCGGAAGAGGTTGATTAAGGTTTTGGATGTTGTTCAAGTGAGGGTATTGGATGTGATCTAGTGAGAAGATATTCAATCCAAGTGAAGTGTTCATTGAATGGAATGGTTTTTAGGAAAAAGATGCAACAAGGTCAATTGTTGACATGCTTCTCAAGTTGATTTATGTTGTGTGGTGATGAGAGTGATCTAGATTCAGGTGGATCCAAATTGCGTTGAGCAAGATGTAAGGCTAAAAGAGCACTAAGCTCATGGGATTCTTTTAGCGCCTCAACGAACATTAAGTGTTCGGAGGAAGGTGATGGTGGTGGAGCATGATAGTTGTCTTGGGTGAGGGTTTGAACATGCAACATAGGAATGGCATGTGAAGTTGTAGGATGTGGTGGTGATACTCTTGGTGGTGGAGACATGTTTGAGCTTGAGTATTCATGAAAACATGATCTGGGTGGAAGAGATGCTTCATGAGTGGATGGTGTTTTTGTTGAATGAGCAACATGTAAAGTATTGGTAATGAGGTTGGGATTATTGTTTTGGGATTGTGCATGCTCATCATAAGAAGGAGCATTAGTGGAAGCACGAATGGATGATTTGTTGTTAAATAGATCATTTGTGTGAGAGTGAAGTTTAGGTGTTGGTTGATTATGAACAACATCGCTTGAGTTGTGAAAAGATTATGAGGTTTGAGTGTAATGTAGAAGGATATGGGTGAGTAAAGGTTTTTGATATGTAATGTTGGTGAGAAGGAGAGTGAGGTGTTAGGTATGTAATGTTGAAGACATAGGAGGAATTTGGTGTTGGATGTTTGACAACATCATTTGGTTTGACGGGCTTTTAATGGAAGTTAGGCTTTCTTCTCCAAACGGGTTATTTAGTGGTTTTGGTTTAATGGGAGAGGTCATGAAAAGATGAGTATAAATTGAGAGGAATGAGAGTGTTTATAATGTAGGATTGGTGGGATTAAGGATGTATAAATTTTGATAGAAGGTTTAGGATAAAATAGGTTTATGAATTTTGGGAAGTGTAGGATGAAATGGGCTAAAAAGTAGAAAAAGGAAACAACACCTTCGACCATCAGATGGCCGGTCCCCTTAATTGGAGGCCGGTCCCCTTAATAATTAAGGGGGCCGCCTTATGATTTAAGGGGGCCGCCCATCTGGTGATTCCCAGATTGCCAGAAAAGGGTTTTTGGTAGTGAATTGCAGAAAGGTTGTGTTTTTGGTTTTAAACAAGTCCAACTCTTTGAGGCAATTAAGCATATACTAATTATGTAGGAAATTATGTAGCCAAATCATGTTAATCAAAGAGATTAAGTAAACAAGCAATTTCATCTAGCATGTGATGCGTGGGAATCGCAACAGGCTTTACCTCTCGAGGGATCTCGAGAAGCTTACAACCCCCACCAGGCAGTGTACCTGATCGTTGTAGTATAGTATAGTGACAAGTACCGGGGGATTGATCGTTCAGCTAGGAATAGTGTCGTTAGGATTGAAATTAATCTAACTAGGTCTAAAGGTGAAGGATGATTCTTTTTATGTTTTTATATTTTATGAAAAGCAAGTAAAAATCTCCGGTATTGGGAGAGTGGGCGGAATTAGTTGCTAATCAACTAACCCAAAAACTACTAATTAAACTAATTAACAAGAAAACTAAACTAAGGTTCTACAAGATAAGTGAAGCATGTCTACCCATGATATGTTACTCCTTGCTAGCTATCCAATCCTACCTATTGAATTGTAACCTTGTTTTAATTGACGGGTTGTATTCCTTAATACCATTCATGGAGTGGCATACACAACTCCCCAATTCTATGAGCTCTTATCTCCTCCTACACCATGCCCAGCACAACTATAGGGATTGTAAACAGTGGCTCATGCATTAAATACAACCAATAAAGACCTAGTACGCCTCGGTTCATGTTTCTTAAGACGTTCAAGCATGTTACCATTTGGAGATCTGCCAGTTTTCTTAAGCCTAACATATAAATCATTCAATCAAAACAAGAATCAATAGGAAACAAGGATTATAAACTAAACCAACTAGATCTATTGAAGTTGTCACGCCTTAATTGATGGAGATAGACACAACATCAACAAGAAATCAATGAGATCTAATCAATTATATACAAGTTTCACATAATCATAAGTAGACACAAGGTGAATTAGCAAAACATAATCAAAGAAAGACAATCAACAAGAATAATGAAAGATATAGTTGAGATAGAATCATCAAACCAATACATGATGTTTATGGAGTGATTGAAACCCTCTAAGTTACTGGAAAAACACCCACCTAAACCCAGGAATCGACTTTAGGGTTTAGGGCTTAAAAATAATGAAGTTTTGATGTTATATTTATAGGCTGAAATCTGCCCGGCCCGGTCGTGACGGCGTCAGACCAACTTTGACGGCGTCATGACCAACAATTTTTTACCAAATTGTAGATCTCTTCGTCCTCTTCGCGTGGGCTTTTGAATCACCTGAATCCGAGTTCGTATGCAAAAGTTATGACCAAAACAATATCAGCTACTCCGCGCGCAAGTTTTGACAAGTTTACACGTGACGGCCTGGTGACGGCCTTGGTGACGCCGTCACCAACTACGGATTTTTATTCTTGGGACTCTGACGCCGTCAAGAGCAATTCTTGACGCCTTCATGCACTGTTCCCAGCATAGAAATTTGAGACTTTGCCGTTTTCTTCACTTTTATGCTCCAAAAACGTCAGAAATGGCTTCTTTTCCAGAATTCACTCTCCAAGTACCTAAAATCACAAAAGGAACGATTTAGGGCAATATTTGATCAAATAAATTCGGATTCGGGCTTAAATGACCCCCTAAAAACGGATCATTTTTCGCCTTATCATATATCCCTACACTTGGGATTTGCTTGTCCTCAAGCAAATGAGCTTTTCCACCAATCAAAATACAAGTTAGGGGTCATTTAACACTAATATAAAAGTAATTACAACAAATGATCGTTCCACCTTAGTCAAAACAAGCACGAAAATTATACACTAGCACCTCACATTAAGTATTTGGATACTCTCATCTCTCGGGTGTTGTAAATTTATATGTCATAATTGGAAATGGAGAAATATCACTCTCTACCTGTCATAGCAAATAGATTACCATAGGCTTGGGAAAGGATCAAACCTCCACCACTTGGCGTAAGCACCTAGGATAAACTATCAAAGAGGTCTTTTAAAGGGTTATAACGTTAGGTGTAGGGGATATGGAAAACACGGTTTTGTTGGATAGACGAATATTTTACTGGTGGCAAGTCAATTGTCTTAGTTAACTACATGTACAATGAGGCGTTGCTAAGCCAAGACTCGACTCAACTTAAACTAACCACAACTCTTTTTTTGGATTTTCAAGACACTATTTGACTTAAACATAAATAAAAGAAACGGATGGTAACCCGTATGTTTTTCTCTTTTCCTTTTCTATTTTTTTTTTCTCTTTCTTTTTTTTTCTTTTTTTTTTTTTTTTTTTTTTTTTTTTTTTTTGCATACACTCTTACTCTACCATCCAAAATAATACATCAAAGGGAGCTCGTTTCCTCCCTACACTTGAGCTTTTACATACTTTACAATCAACTATTCTAATGACTCGAATCAAGATAATCAAAACACTTGGAGTACTTTTAAATATTAATGCACATATGGGGGTAATAATTGACATCATCCCCATTACTCCATTACAATAGTACTTTACCCATGAGTCCCAATTGTCCCAAAACAATATGTACAAGATATGACTCGACTTAGCAACCATGTAATCAATTAGACAACTAACAAAGGGTTTAAACAATTAACAATAATGCACTAAAGATGAGTGCATACAAGGGAGGCTAAGGCGATTTGGTTGCACATTTGGGGTGGATTGTAAACAAATTCTTCCTTTAAGTAAAATGCTTAAAGTTAGAAACGAAAAGATAGGCTCGGATGGGTGTACTAGGGGTTTCGTGTACTAAAAATGAGTACAACGCTAAGGGTGTGGGAGAATTACTTGACCTATGAAGTCAATGTAATTATATTACAGGTGTAGAACAAGGGTTATCCTAATGCCTCTTATCATGTAGTAAATCCTAACTACACGAATGTAGTCTCACTAGCGGTCTCGGGATGCATCGCTATCACAAGTTCTAGAATCTAAATACTACCGGTACACTCATAAGCACCAACAATGAATGCTTTTTTCCTAAAGATCTAAGGGCGAACCTCACATATTTGGGGTGGAAATTTTTTTGACTGGTATGGTTTTCGTGCTAGTCATACAACTCCTATCCATGAGACGCTTATTAAGACTAAAGTTTCACTCCTACATGTTGCAAAAAAATTTAAATTTGGTGCTAAAATTGCCCTAACAAATATTTCTCTCAGTTTTATTACACATTCACTATTAAACAAAACAAAAACCAAGTGGAGTAATAGTTTCTAATATACCCTCCCTACACTTAAACCGAACATTGTCCCCAATGTTCTAGATAAAAGATGTAAAAGTAAATAAATAAGAATGAAAGAAACTAATACTCCCCTGATTCGTTCACCGTGGATAACGTGACAACATGGTTAAATCTACCTCCAAGAAGATGAGCGTTGAAAGCTTCCCTCCAGAAATATAAATCATCTTCTTGTCCTGTAATCAACAAACACAAAAACCCAAGCATCAAACCGAACAAAGATCACAACTAGATGTAATTCCAGACTTAGAAATAGAAACAAGACAAAGCAACAAAAGGATAGGATACTTGTGGAATG
Source organism: Artemisia argyi (assembly GCA_030686995.1). Lineage (NCBI taxonomy): Eukaryota > Viridiplantae > Streptophyta > Magnoliopsida > Asterales > Asteraceae > Artemisia > Artemisia argyi. The sequence goes on from CM060706.1 coordinate 119,333,647, forward strand.
AATTACAAATAGGAACTCATAAAACATATCCACAATTATTGACACACAAACATGATAAAATATATGCTAATCATGAATTGTGAAGTTTTCATGTTCGAATTTAGTTCTTTTTAACAAGATATAAATTTCCCTACACTTATCTTTTTGTAAAATACCTTTATATGCAATTAAGACGAAGTTAAAAACAAAATAAAGCATTTTCACAAATTATTCGAAACATGAAAATTAAACAACTATGATTAAGCATATATGACACAAACAAACAAATAAAACAAAAACATCAAACAATTAAAAACATGGGTTGCCTCCCAAGAAGCGCTTGTTTTTGTTCGAGTCACGAGCCTGACTCTACCCTTATTTAATGGAAATAGGGGAGGTTTTCCCTACACTTAGGATTAAGTGTGGGTGAAAGTAGCGATACACACCCTTAGGGTGTGAATATGCCACGTGAGGTGAAGGGGGTGAGTGAATGGCTTCCTTCATCCTAAAACTACCCGGATAATATAGGTTGATGGGTGGGTCGGTTCCTTTTTTGTCTCCTAGAAATAAATCTAAGGATGGGAAGTTGTGTAAAGATTGAGGTTCCGGTTCATCAACACTAGGAAATTCCCTAGAACTAGGAGTAAGGTTATCACTACAAGTGTTCAAACCTATATCCTCTAGTGGTGCTTGGTCCAAGGGTTCTACCTCAATTGGGGTTCCTATAGTCTCTTCTACTTTTTCCGGGTAAGTCACGGGCGGTGTATGTGCCTCAAATGATGGTAGGACTTGTGGGGTACTTTGTGGGCTTGGATTATCCACCTCATCCTCCATTGTACCTAGATTACCTATGTGTTTGTTTTGTACTATGATTTTAGGTGACATCCACGCAGGTATCCCTAAGTAATCATCCCCAGACAAACTTCCTGTTTGCTCCTTCAAACTCGTTATTGATTGATTTGTGATGTTGTTTGTCGGGTTGTCTACTCTATAATAATATTGGGCACAATCTTCTATGGCATCCCATGCTTCTTCAGCATTTAATTCCCTAAGGTCCCCGTTGGCAAAATCATCAATGCACCTTTGGTCATATCGGTTAACACGATAGTAAAAGGTCTGGGTTAGGGATGCTAAAGCGAAACTATGATGAGGGACTATTCGGAGTAAATTTTTAAAACGAGTCCATGCATCATATATGGGTTCATCTCGATATTGTTTGAACATCAAGATGTCATTAGGGTAGAATGGGTTTCGTGGTCGGTAGTATGGTGGATTCGCATTCTCCATAATGGTGAACGGAAGAGTCAATGGAAAGGTTTCTACGAACAAATGCACAAAGAAAAGATAGACTACAAGAAAGCTAATAAAAAGAAAATAAAAATCTCACTAAAAAGGAATCTAATGAGTAAACCTAATAAAAATCAAATTCAACCTAAACAATAACTATTCCCCAGGCTGCGGCGCCAAAAACTTGATGCGTGGGAATCGCAACAGGCTTTACCTCTCGAGGGATCTCGAGAAGCTTACAACCCCCACCAGGCAGTGTACCTGATCGTTGTAGTATAGTATAGTGACAAGTACCGGGGGATTGATCGTTCAGCTAGGAATAGTGTCGTTAGGATTGAAATTAATCTAACTAGGTCTAAAGGTGAAGGATGATTCTTTTTATGTTTTTATATTTTATGAAAAGCAAGTAAAAATCTCCGGTATTGGGAGAGTGGGCGGAATTAGTTGCTAATCAACTAACCCAAAAACTACTAATTAAACTAATTAACAAGAAAACTAAACTAAGGTTCTACAAGATAAGTGAAGCATGTCTACCCATGATATGTTACTCTTTGCTAGCTATCCAATCCTACCTATTGAATTGTAACCTTGTTTTAATTGACGGGTTGTATTCCTTAATACCATTCATGGAGTGGCATACATAACTCCCCAATTCTATGAGCTCTTATCTCCTCCTACACCATGCCCAGCACAACTATAGGGATTGTAAACAATGGCTCATGCATTAAATACAACCAATAAAGACCTAGTACGCCTCGGTTCATGTTTCTTAAGACGTTCAAGCATGTTACCATTTGGAGATCTGCCAGTTTTCTTAAGCCTAACATATAAATCATTCAATCAAAACAAGAATCAATAGGAAACAAGGATTATAAACTAAACCAACTAGATCTATTAAAGTTGTCACGCCTTAATTGATGGAGATAGACACAACATCAACAAGAAATCAATGAGATCTAATCAATTATATACAAGTTTCACATAATCATAAGTAGACACAAGGTGAATTAGCAAAACATAATCAAAGAAAGACAATCAACAAGAATAATGAAAGATATAGTTGAGATAGAATCATCAAACCAATACATGATGTTTATGGAGTGATTGAAACCCTCTAAGTTACTGGAAAAACACCCACCTAAACCCAGGAATCGACTTTAGGGTTTAGGGCTTAAAAATAATGAAGTTTTGATGTTATATTTATAGGCTGAAATCTGCCCGGCCCGGTCGTGACGGCGTCAGACCAACTTTGACGGCGTCATGACCAACAATTTTTTACCAAATTGTAGATCTCTTCGTCCTCTTCGCGTGGGCTTTTGAATCACCTGAATCCGAGTTCGTATGCAAAAGTTATGGCCAAAACAATATCAGCTACTCCGCGCGCAAGTTTTGACAAGTTTACACGTGACGGCCTGGTGACGGCCTTGGTGACGCCGTCACCAACTACGGATTTTTATTCTTGGGACTCTGACACCGTCAAGAGCAATTCTTGACGCCTTCATGCACTGTTCCCAGCATAGAAATTTGAGACTTTGCCGTTTTCTTCACTTTTATGCTCCAAAAACGTCCGAAATGGCTTCTTTTCCAGAATTCACTCTCCAAGTACCTAAAATCACAAAAGGAACGATTTAGGGCAATATTTGATCAAATAAATTCGGATTCGGGCTTAAATGACCCCCTAAAAACGGATCATTTTTCGCCTTATCAGCATGCAAACATACTCATCAAGCAAGTAAAATATAAGTGCTAGGAAACAATAAGCAACATCAAATATTTCATAACTACATAACTAGGAGAATTAATCCTAATGTGTATCAATGTGCAATAAGTGGGTAGTTATGATAGCATGGATTTCTAGACTTGTTACAAACAAAGTCTTAATGAACAAACCATGGTCCTCTTGATTTGATTTAGTTCACTTATAAGTGTCATTTATATAAATATAGATGACAAATATGAGATCACCATGCATGATTTTAAAAGAGACGTTTTTAGCATTATTCAACAATGTCTGAAAGTAAGTTTTCACTTAGATGTGAGAGTTATTTGAATAAAATAGATTGGGTTTTTACTTCATAATGTGTGAATGAACGGTAAAGAATATTTTCCCAATCTTTAGTTTTGATCAAAACAAAATTGTGGATATTGATAGTGAAAACATGTTATTTAAAAGTGGGATAGTTATTTGAAAAACTATTTTCCAAAATGTGAGGTTTTTGCATATTTTTAGAGATATTAGATTTTTAACAACAAATATCATAAATCAAATATTTTAAAAAATGTTTATTAAAGATCTCATGCTCAAGAGGATTGGTTGATCCTATTATTATCTCATGCTATTGTTTCTACATATCCTATGATCCTAAAGGAAATGAAGACGATAATTTATATGTTAGATGCGAGAGTGTTGAATGGGGTATAACCTAACATCTATAGTTCCTTTGTTTTCGCACGCTTATCTAACTCAATGCCATAGTCTACGAGAGCTTGTTTCATCCATAGTTTTCTTACGCGAGGGATCTAATCCTACTTCTAGGTTGAGGTGTTTTAGATCGAGTATGAAGATTATTTGATTTTCTCGGTGGTGGAGTTTTAGATCTTAATTTAAATTTAGAGGATCCTACTTCGGTCTTTAAGGATGGTTTATGAAAAGTTTTTACTTTTTCATCATTCGCAATGGGTATTTTTCCATCTTTTGTAAGTATATACTTAGGTTTTGATTCTAATGATTTTTGTTTACTAGATTCACATTCAAACTTTATACTTTTATTTTCACTAGTTGAAACATTAGTTGAGGTTAATCCTAGACCGGTTTTATCTCCCGAAGTTTCTTAAACACTTACTATTTTCTTAAGTGGGTTACTACTATTTTTAAACTTGTCAAGTTTGAAAATTTCATCTTTTAGTTTTTCGTTTTCATTATTAACCTCTATGCATGTTTTACATTCTATAAAAACTTCTTTTCCTTTTTCCAAATGTTGTAGTCTAATTTTTAATTCGAGTACTTCATTTTCTAATAGATTATTAATATGTTTTAGTGACTTATTTTTAGCTATAACCTTTTGACCTAATTTGCATAACCTATTATATTCAATATCTATGTCTTTTTCGTCTAATGATAAATTTTCGTCACTAAAGTATTCGGTTTCGGAACGTACCTCGCTTGATGTCTTAGCCATAAGACATTTCTCCTCATTTGTGATTTCTTTCTCATCGTCATCGCTATCACTCCAAGCTCCTCCAACAAACGCCTTTTGATTTTGATTTCTTGACATCATTGGACATTTTCCGATGAGATGATTTGGATCACCACATTTGAAGCACTTCCTATCACTTTTGCCATTTTTGTCATCTTTATTTCTTTGGTTTGCTTTCCTTTCATCATGCGGTTGTCTAACGAATCTTCCTCGCCTTTTGAAGAATTTCTTGAAGTCTCTTACGGCCATCGCGTATTCTTCGTCATCACTTTCGGAGGTTGAGCTATCCTCGTTACTAGATTCCTTCCTAGCTTTCAACGCAACTGACTTTCTTTGCTCTCTTTATTATTGCTTCGTAAACTTTCAGGTTGCCGATCAACTCATCAAGTTGAAGAGTTGACAAGTTCTTCGATTCTTCAATTGCCGTAACTTTAGCTCGCCATTTTGGATGAAGAGCCCTAAGAAATTTCCTAACAAAATTCTTACAAGAAAAAATCTCATCACGTGCTTTTAAACTTGTGATGATAGTGTTAAACCTAGCAAAAGCATTATCTATTGATTCCTCCTCCGGAATTGTAAATTGTTCATATTGTTGAACAAGAAGATCTATTTTGTTATCTTTAACTTGACTATTACCTTGGTGAGTGATTAGTAAAGAATCCCAAATTTCTTTTGCGGTTTTACATATAAAAATTCTTTCATATTCTTTGCGTGGTAACGCATTATAAATAACCATTTTAGCCTCATTATTTTTTGCTAGTTTCTTTTTCAAATCATCATTTTGTTTTTCAAAAGATACAATTTCATCCATTTTAGTTTCAAAATTATATTGAATAGGGGGAAAATCACCAAAGGTAATGACATGCCAAAATCAAGATCTTTTGATTTCACATAAGTTTCGAATCTATTTTTCCAATAAAGAAAACCATCACTTTCAAATAGTGGTGGTCTTTGCATAGATTGCCCTTCTAAATATTTTTCCGATTCCATAGATCGATACAAGTTTTAAAATACAGTATATTTTAAAAATCTTCTTTAACGTAGCTCTAATGCCAATTGTGGAAAACTAGAAGGGGGGGTTGAATAGTTTTACATCTTTTTAATTTTATTATGAAAACTTAGTTTAGTTTTAAAACCTTGTTTGCTTTTAAAACTTTGATTCAATCTTATGTGAACTCAAATCTTGAACAATATGAACAACTATATCTAAGTATGAACAATAATAATATAAGCTAAGTATGTGAAATCAACACATGCACAATATAAACAATTATAGCTATATACGAGAGATAAGTAACTAATCGTTTATTTTATAATCCTTAGTTATATTTTGTGTGAAAACTTTACTTGATTGAAATGATCAATTATATGTATGTTACCTTTTTAGTTTGATTGTAAAAACTTTGTTTTGTGAATGAAACTTTCGTTTGATCTTTAAGTAAAATCAATACTAGCACTATATGAGCAAATATATATATACGTCTACGTCTACAAAAGTAATAACGATATAAGCAAGATAATAAGTAAAATATGGAAAGATCTAACCGCGAGACAAAGGATTTATAGTGGTTCGGCTACAAGGACACCTTCCTTGCCCTACTCCACTCCTCGAGTCACCTACTCGAGAGTTTTCTTCACTATGTCAACAAGCTCCCTTATGGCGGAGAAAACCTTACACACCAATATACACACCACAACTTCGTCACAACATATTCACACCTTCTACACAACTTCTTCACACCTAGTCACTACTTAATCACAACACTACTTCTTCATACCTATCTATCTTCATAACTATCTACTTCACAACAATCTTCTTCACAACTATCTACTTCCCAACTTCTCTACTTCACAACTATTTACTACACACTCACTCTATCTACGCACCTTGCTAATCTATCTTCTATCAAATATTCACAACTAGTTACACAAAGAAATAGATATAATGGATGATGCTCTAACAACTTGGATGTGGAGGTCACAACAAGTTGTAATACTTCTTCTCTTGAAGGATTGAAGTATTCTTCTCTTGCACTTGAAAGGTAGAGGTTTGGATCACTTTGAAACAAAGATTTATGTATGTATGATCAAAGGATTTTAGAGAATAGAAATGAGATCTAGAACAGAAAGTTTTGGGGTGCAAAAGGTGAGAAAATTCTGTGGGATGAACCAGTATTTGTAGGCAGAAAAATACTGTTTGGGAGCGTGGCTGGTCTTCTTAATTGGGTGCCGGTCCCCTTAATAATTAAGGGGACCGCCTAGTATAATTAAGGGGGCCGCCTAATAAAAAATAATTTTTTTCTTCAGATTTTTTGTCTTTTTGTGGGGGAGGTTTTTTCTGAAGAATGTAGCTGTTTTTTGGGTTGAAATTTGAATTCAAAATATTTATTTTGAATAAAACATTTCTTATAAATACAAAAATGTTTTGTATAAGTTTAAAAATGTTTGTCCCACTTTAATAAAATGTAAGGTTTGTAAAAATAAAAATTCCTTTGATCATAAAATGCATTAGACACTTTGTTTATTCATACCTTAAGTGATATGGATGCTAAAGCAAATATTTACGACTAAATACTTGTTTACGTCATAATTTGTAGTTCAATGAGTTTACGTTTTGTGATTATCAAAACATAGAGATATCGATATATGTTAATAATGTTTTTAGGCATTATTTATATCAACAGTTTGAGTAAAACCTTTAGCAACCAGACGAGCCTTATAGGTGTGTGCATTTCCATCCATGTCAGTCTTAATCTTGTAGAGCCACTGATGAGTGTCTAAATACTCATCATTTTATACCAATCTGAACTGCCAAAACATACAAAAACACTCAAATATGCATCAAAATACTTAAAATATCTTAGAAGTGTGTTTTATATGTTTCAAATGCAAAATAAGCAAAAACATATGAAAAACGTATAAAGTTTGCATAATTGGCAGTTTCAGTCCCTCAAGTTTCATAAATTGGCAAAACTAGTCCCTGGTTATTCTAAAAACTTGAAAAAGTCATCAAAGGTCCTTTTTAATCATAAAGTTACATATTTAGTCCTTTGGTGCAAAGTTTCACAAAATTACAAGTTTAGTCCCTATACTTTGGAAATTGACATAAATGGTCCCTGGGATGTTAAAAACTTTGAGAAAATCAATTTTGGTCCTTGTACTAATAATCTTTTGCAGGAATGGTCCTTGGTGTGAAGTTTGGAGAAATTACATAATTGGTCCCTGAAGTTTGGTGAATTGACAGAAAAGGTCCCTGAATATATTAAAATGAAAAAAATTACAAATAGGACCTTGTACTATTGAGATATGGCAAGTTTGGTCCCTTGATCAACTTTGGAAAAATTTACAAAACCAGCCCCTCAATATTTACCAAATTACAATTTTAGTCCTTGTGATTTATTTTAATACCTTAAACCAACCGGACCCTAATTATTAAATACCCCAAAACCAAATACAACCCAACACCTAATCCAGCCCACTTCCCTTTTGTCCAAGCCCATTCTCCCAGCCCAATCCACCCTATAATATAAACGGGGTCAACTCCCCGTTTGACCAAACCACCTAGTCATCCTTTCCCTCCCAAATACCACCTCCACCACTGCTCCACCATACCACCCTTCACCTGTCCACCAGCTCACCACCAACTTGCACACCCACTCTCCTCCACCTCCACAACACCCCAAACGCATTCTACAGTACCCCAAGACCCTTTGGCGCCAAGTTAATTATTTAAACGGCCATGATGAAATTGACCAATCTAATGGTCCTAAATTGGTGGGAAATGTCATTTTGGGTCCCACAAACCCTGAAAGTGTCTACAAATAGAGAAAGAAGCAGAAGAGGAGTGGTGGTAGTTAATTAAAATAGGTTTAGTATAGAAGTAGTGTAATTTCATGTTTCAGTTGTAATTTTCAATTAAAAAAGCTTGTAATCAGTTTGGTTAATATAATCTTGTCTTTTATTAATCTCCATTTCAAGTTTAGTTCATAGAATTACAAATTACCATTTTCAAGTGAAATTGACAAATTCACTTGAATCTTGTAAAAGGTTGTTAAAACTACTTCATTAAGCTCAATAAAGCTCTGACAAAGCTTTGATAAGCTTTGTGATCATTTAGAAGATTCATAATTCAGTTTACTTAAAAATACTAAAAAAATCAAAGAAAATCAATGAAAAATAAAAATTAGCTGAAGAAGGTTATGCAAGTATGGAGTATGGTCAAATATGGATTCTAATGGGTTAGTAACCTCAAGGGAGGTAGTAGTTTGATTTCTGGATCTTGTTTCTCAGTACCTTGCCAAGATCATAGTAAGTTCCATCTAAATTTCATACTTACTCATATTTCAAAATTGTTGGATATTATAGTTCTTTATGGTTAATTATTGTTTATTTATGTTTAATTTAGGTTAGTGTAAGTGTAACTTCTAATTTTATAGTTTAAATCACCATTTGGTTTCACAAATCACCATAACAGATACATAAGGGGGTGTTTGGCATTGCTTGTTTCAGTAGGAATTTGGGAGTTTAAGTTGTTGCTCTTAATTCAGTTAACATGTATCAGGTCTAGGTAGGTTAATTCAAGTCTAAAAACCAAGCCTTAATCAACAAAAAGTCAAAATCCTAATCTAAACATCTCCACAATTCACTGTGTGAGATTTGGGACCTCAAACCCACCCCATTAGCTTATATCTTGTAGTTCTAGCTTAATATAGGATCAGCATAGCTTATTACAACTATATTAATCTGTAGTGATCATTAGAAATTCAATAAAGTCAAAGTTTAGGTTTTATAGAAAAAGTCAAATTGTGATCATCTCAGATTTTGCAAAACTTGCAAGATTTTTGTGTTAAGAGTTAAGACTTGAAACTTGTTCCTAATCCTAGTCTACCACCTCAACTTCAGTATCCCATCTTTGTTGTATTTTTATGAATTTTCTGCTGGGCCCCACTCACCCTCAAACTCACCTGCAGGGCAAGGTATTGCCCTGCTCCATCAGGCTTCAGTCCATCACCCCCACTTTGATGGTGATTTGTGACCACCTCAGTGGGCCCCACACTTCCAAACTTGGTCCTTTGAAACCCCCTCCTAGTAGGCTTCCAAAGTTGACCTTTAGTTTGACCTAGGACTCAGTGGACCCCACTTGGATTTGCCCTTGATCTTTGTCCCATTTTTTGTCTCAGTCCACAATAAGCAAGTGCTTATTGTGGCTTATTGGCTTATTTAGTGTTCCACTTGTGATTTTTCTAGCTTATATATGTTTAATTAACTAAGCTGAACTAGATTTTACTACTGTGGACCCCACATAAGTCAATTTTAGCTCATTTCTTTGTTTAGTCAAACAAAGTCAACTGTGGAGCTTATTGCTTTCCACAGTGCTTATTAATAAGTTGTAAAATAGTTGTTTTTACAAAAGTTGTCTATTTTTAGGTATAATATAGTTTTGTAAAAGAAAAATCCAGAAAAGACAACATAAAAATAAGTGATAGTTTCTATTTAATATAATTTAATTTTAATTTTCATTTTTAGATTTTTATTAAGTAAGTTGTGTTTTTATATTTTTATTAATTTCCTATTATATTAAAGTATTTTTAATAATTTTCTCAGATTTTTATTTTGTAATTTAGTATTTATTATAATTAAAATTAGTTTAATTAGTAATTAATCAATAATTAAGTTATAAATAGCATAATTAATTTTTATAAAGCAACACCTAGATTTTATATTTTTCCTAGCTTTTATAAGTCATAATATAATTTTAGTAATTTTTCTAGAATTTTTACTGTTCATTTAATAGTTTTTATAATTTAAATAGTTTAATTGGTAATTAAATAATAAATAGAATAATAATTAGTAAACTAGTTTAAAAATACATAAAATAAAGTTTTTATAATTTTTTTAGGATTTCTGTGATGGTTAATTAGATTTATAAAAATCTTCTTAATTATCTAAGTCTTTTTAGTATTTATAATAATTTAAAACATATAAATAGTTAAATAATAATTAAATAGTTAATAATTAATAAAAATTAGAATAATAGTGTGAAAAATATAATTTTATTTTTAAAATAAGTTTTATAATATTTTAGACTTTTAGAAATTTTAATTTTAATTTTCTTAACTTATTTCACATTTTCTTAATTATTAGTTAATTATTAAATAATTAATAATAGTTATTAAATAATAAATTAATTAAATAATTAATAATTATAAATTAAATATTTTAAGTTTATTTAATTTGCATTTAATCCCCTAAGGCATATAAATTAATACTTTAGTTAAATTCGTTTTTGTTTCATACGTTTACGTAGAATTAAATTAAACGTACGCGTTTTTAGTTATTAAACATTTTTAGATATCCAGCTTTTACGTAATCACTCAAATAGTTTATTTAAGTTATAAAACCCTAGTGTAATCACACACACACACTTTATTCATATCCCTGTTCACATTCACTCGATCACAGATTCGTTCTTAATAATCCATCGCACACCTCGTTGGGACATTACGACCCGGGAAAACACTGTAGTCCACGGAAGCATTTGTCTTAGACGTTTGACTTGGTTGACCATCACCTGGTAAACTTAGTTGACTGTTTGAGGCGAATCAAAATTTGTCTTACTCCCAACTACCTTGGCACCAGGTGGAAGGTCTACTTCAATCCAGACTTCATTATCATTCATGGATTGTATTTCCTCATTCATAGCAGCTTTCCATTTTTCCTTTTCAGGACTATTAATGGCAGCTCTATAACTAGTAGGTTCATTAAGATCCCCTAGTATAGTTTCCTCAACCTCTACAATAAGACATAGATGGTCAGGAGCTATCACAGGTCTAGAAGATCTGCGAATGGGAATTACTTCAACTTCCGGTGGAGGACCCAGACTTTCAGGTTCTACAGGAAGTGTGCTAGTATTTTATGAAGGTAATGCATTATCTTGATCATATTCTAGATCATAGACTCTCCCACTGACTTCTTGAGATACAAGATCACTTTCAAGAAAGTCTCCATACCTAGCAACAAACACTTTGTTCTCAGGTAGGTAGTAAAAGTAGTAACCCATTTTTTTCCTTTAGGTATCCTACAAAAACGCACTTTACAGATCTTTGTTGGAGTTTATCTGGTGAGTCATGTTTAACATACGCCTCACAACCCCAGACCTTTAAATAAGACAAGTTCGGAGCTTTTCCAGTCCATATCTCATATGGTGTCTTACCAACCTTCTTTGTGGGAACGATATTTAAAATACGAACAGCTGATTTAAGAGCATAATCCCGAAAAGACAGAGGAAGATTAGTAAGATTATACATTGATTAAACCATGTCCAACAATGTACGATTCCTTCTCTCAGATACACCATTTTGTTGTGGGGTATATGGAGATGTGAGATTCTGGACAATTCCATCCTCAGTTAAGAAATCTTTAAAATCTTGACTAAGGTATTCACCACCTCGATCAGAACGAAGAGCTTTAATCTTCTTTCCTAATTGCAACTCTACTTTTGCTTTGAAAACATTAAATGTTTCAAACACCTCATGTTTATGATTAAGTAAATAAACATAACCATAATGGCTGAAATCATTTGTAAAAGTTAAGAAGTAAACAGCACCTCTCCTTGACACATGTCTAAGTGGTCCACACACATCAGTATGTATCAAACCAAGTAGATATGAATCTCTTTCCATATTGCTATGAAAAGGTTTCTTAGTCATCTTCCCAGAAATACAAGACTCACATTTATCAAATGGCTCATCATTGATATTTTTCAAAAGCCCATCTTGTTGCAGCTTTTGCATGCGAGTCTTGCCTATATGGGCAAGTCTACAGTGCCAAAGGTTAGAAGAATTCAAGTCATACTTCATTCTCTTACTAATGTTGTACATTGAATTATTATTATTGTTGGACATACAATCATTCATATCAATTTCTAACACACCATGCACAGCAACAACATTAAAATAAAATACTCCAATTAAAGAAATAGAAATTTTATTGCCATCAACAGTATGAGTAAAACCAAGATCCAACAAACATGAAAAGGAAACAACACCTCTAACAATAGAAGGTGTATAAGGACAATTGTTTAAAATCAATACTAAACCAGAAGGTAAAACTAAATTAAACACTCCTATGGCTTCAACTACTGCTTGTGCTCCATTGCCCACTTGCAGAAATTGCTCCCCATAAGATAGTCTCCTTTCCTCTCTAAACCCCTGCAGTGTATTACAAATATTAATACCACATCAAGTATCATATACCCAAGAATTTAATTTATGAGATAAAGTAAATAATTGATGGATCTAAACACCTTGAACTGTGTTAGATTGATACTTTGAGTTATACCACTAAGTATGCGGAATATACTTAGTAATACTTAGAAGTTTGATTGTGAATAAAGACAGTTGTATATGAATAAGAACAATGTATATATCAAACTATAAGCTCCTATATTATTAAAGATAATAATACGAGTGATCTTTGTATCACTAGGATTACACCTTGAAGCTCTAGAAAAACGTATCTCTAACTTTAACCTAGGACCTCCTTTTATAGCACAAGGAGTCCTCTTCTACAAGATAAGAATAACTCTAATAGAATAAGATATACACAAGATCTATTCTATAATTATCTTTACACGTTTCATAACAATTATCCTAACAGCAGTGGTAATAATATGTACTAGCAGTGGTAATGTGTTTCCACTGCAAGTGCATTCTTCAGTAGTTGTAATATCTTCACTAGCCATGGTAACTGTTAGTATAATTCCCAACAATCCTGCCCTAAACTTATGATTAACATGTAAAGCAATAAGTTTCTTCAAGCAATCAGTAAACATGAGGATATGGGAATTCTTCCAAACACTTATCTTTTTCTTCTTAACTCCTTATCAGCTCTCACACTTTGATCATAAATCCTTTGCAGCAAATCTTCTATGACTTCACTTCTTTCCCAACATCTAAGGCTTACTGTGTAACACCCCCAATTCATGGATACAGCGGAATTCAAACTGGGTGTTACTTGATGGCACAATAGTCACAATAATAGAAAACAAACTCTAATTGAGTCGTTTTAAAAGATATATCATTCAAATTATATAAATATCAGAGATTACAAAATGAGGTCCCAGATGGTTCCATGTTTTCAATTTACATTAAATAAGTTTTTGAATGATAATAAAATTTATAGCCCTCTTGAATATCCGTGCTCCTCCGTGCCAGCCTCGTTCATTATGGACCTGAAATACATGCTTAAAACAGTCAACACAAAGGTTGAGTGGAATTCGTAGAGTTTGTAGTTAAATCGTTGAACACAATAATCGTAGTGTGAGCTATAGACTCACACTCATAGTTAGAAAACAAAACCGTTATTATTGCACTAAGCTCATGCAACCAAAGCATTAACATCGAACCAAAAATTGGCATTATAGAAGCCCTACCAAGGTAATATTGCCATTATACCTCTAACTATCAAATATAGTGCATTTGTTTGAACTTGTAGTTGTTCAACACAAATGGGATTCGTCAATCCCAATAGATCTATTCACAATATTCGCGCTCACTATAGCTAGTGACTAATGGTTCATGATATAGGGACTTCGAACATGGCAATCGTTACTTAGTGACAATAAAACATAGTCGGGTAAGCATATAGTAGAAAGCATTGTGTTCGAGTAGAAAAATAATAGCATGTATCCCCCCCCCCCACGGGTTTGTAAAATAGTTAAACAATAGAAAGTGGGGCTACGAACTCACCTTAAGTTATGTAGTAAGTAGTGAAAATGATGGTCGAATCGCGAAGGTTTCTATGAGCAACCTATAATAGAATGTTGTGACTTAGGATTGGAGTAAGGAATATGAAGAATTGCCTATATATGTCTTGCATTTAGTCCATGATGTAGTACTTAGTATATAGTGTAAGTCTTTGAATAAAAATGGTTTATGAAACATGTATAGTTTGTATATCGCTTACTACCGTTCGGGCCGACATAATTCAGAGGTCATGTAGTAAACGTTCGAGGAGCCAGGACACTTTAATTCGTAAATCCACAACTTATCTCGACGGTTTACTTTAATGAACCCCTCACATGAGGCTCCCTACTATTGTAGCATTTGATAAAATATATATAAGTTTTTGATCCAAAAAGTTACATGTCCAAATAACTGAATAACTTAGGAAAGTTTACTTTTGGATGAAGAGTGTTATTACAATGAGTTTCTTGAGTCTAATATGAATATTACTTGTAAAGTTTCATGGTCATTTTGATGGAGTAGATCCAAATTGTATGATTATGTTACAACTAACTCTTTAGTTCATGTTTTTGCCTTAGAAGGTTATATGGTCTTTAGCCATGGCTTTGTCGTGGCTTTGGTCATGGATACCATGGTCTTGAGACTCATCCTTGGCCTTAGCCATGGTTGTGGTCTCGGCTTTAAGGTCATTAGACCCCTTGGTTTTACTTAGCCATAACTATTATATAGTCATTTGGGTATTTAAAAGGGCTGTTAAGAATTTGAAGAAAAATATCACTCGTTATGTGTTTTTAGGGTTCGAGCTTCTTCAATACTGAACGAAAACGTCGTTCCGGACAACTTTCGTGTTTTAACTTTTTGATGAAATGGAGCAGAAGGGCCACTTTCAAAATGGTCAGATTGTTAACAGGTTGTTTTAGGCAGTTTCGGCGTTTTGGTTTCGCTAACTTCTTTTGGCCATAACTTTTGACTCGTGTACTCGTTTTAGGTGATTCAAATTGCTATGTTTTCCTTTTTAAGTCCTATATAACAGTAGGTAAGTGTTCCATATCATGGTTATACTATTTTGGTCGTGGTTTTCTATATAAGTCACTAGTTTTCTTGTTTACTTAACATAAGTTAATATATATTTCCCAAAACTAGTTTTAATAGTTTTTATACATCATGAACATAACACAAAGACCATATAAAATGAATGAAACATAATAAGCATGAAAATGATATTGAGTAAGAAAGTGTATTAGGTTTTCTTACAACTTTTGGCCTTAATGAAAAGGGAAACATGAACTAGGACAAGAACTATACACTTCAATCGAAAACCCTAGCTTCTAATCCTTCACCACAACTCTTGCAAACATTGCTAGCCTTGATATAGATCTTGTGAAACCCTTATTAACTCAGCCCTAGTACCCTTGTGTAGCTCCTAATTCATCCATGGAATCACCAAATAAACACTAGTTTCATGTAGAGAATTACTAGGCCTTCAACTCGTATGTGTAACTTGGAACTTGGAAATCAAAGATGAAAGGTTGTGTGATTTAAGTGTGCTATGTGTGGTGAACGAATAGGAGAGGATGAGAAAGGGTATTTATAGTGCCTTAAGGAGGTTAGGAAGGTGTTAGGAAGGTGCAAGTTGAGGATATTTTCCAAGACTTTGTGGCGAAGTTTACTTAATATACATGTATCCTAAAGTACAAGGCTTATCACTAAGCCACCAAGGCTTGGTGAATCATCATATACATGTTCATATGATGGGAGGAGTGACTAGATGGACAAACTTGGTATTATCTAGCTTACGGAGTGAGTTTTGGTCCCGGTAATCGCTAACGGTAAGTCGTTAAGTCATGAAACTTAAAATCGGGTATCCTAAAAATATGAAACTAATAAATATGTTAGAACTTATTAATATAACCTATCTTAGCATATTTAATGAGTGATAAGTTCTATCGGGTTGCTTAAATGCTTTTAAAACTGGAAACGCGGGTCTAAAACGCGTAATTCGCGTAAAATGCTGAACTGGAAAACGTAAAATTCCAAAACTTTTGGAATTGTCGTAAAATAAGAGAAATTCATATTTCTATTGTTTATAGTGTTTTATGGACATATCGGGATGCTGGAATGACGTTTAAACCTAAAAGTAAATCTCGGACACGGTTTCGTGATTTTTGCAGAAATGATCCGACGAGTGTCAAACTCTCGGATTATCATTAAAATAGTTTAACT
The DNA here is from genome assembly GCA_030686995.1 of Artemisia argyi. Classification (NCBI taxonomy): domain Eukaryota; kingdom Viridiplantae; phylum Streptophyta; class Magnoliopsida; order Asterales; family Asteraceae; genus Artemisia; species Artemisia argyi. The sequence continues at coordinate 119,350,079 of CM060706.1, forward strand.
TACGAGAATATGCAATAAAAATTTCGGGAGTGAATAGTGAAAGTGAATAGTAAAAATGAATAGTAATCCGAAAATACGAATTGTTATATACTGACATCATAACAGTTAAAACTCCAGCTCTCAATGGGTATTCTTTCTCTGCTAACTTAAACACATCAACTCCATCTTGAGTAGAAACATGATGTACAGCACTTGAATCATAGAATTTCCACAAAGTATTCATGTTATGAGCTTCAAATCTCCAATGTCTGTCACTTGGATCAGGTTAATACAATCTTCTAAAGTGAACCCACAACTCTTTAGCTTTGACATCAACAAGTTCATCTTTCTTGAACTGATCTTGAACAATCCTCCGCAAAGTATCCAGATCTTCTCTATCACAAGATCTAACAATATCTTCAAAGTCTCTACAAATACTTGTGACACTTCCTGTTCTGATAATCTTCCATGCAACTCCAAAATCATCAGAATATATTTCCCAACCAACTACTGGATATTTTGTTTGTAAAGGTTCAATGTTAAGCACATCAGTCTCAAAAAACATCATATTGGTAACTTGTTCTTTAGTTAACTTGCTAACACCTTCTTCTGCTTGAGATGACTCCCGAGTCTTCAATTTCTTAGCATCTTTGGATCCAAGACTCACTCCTGACCTTTTTGACTTTATCACCACAGGTTCTTTATTCATAGGAATGAAATTACTATCTTGTCTTTTAATCCTGTAGTAAATACCTTCAATTTGATCATGTGACATTCCTTTCAATTGTGCCATCTTCATATTTCCAACATGGCAACAAAAAGTCTTCATCTCAGCAATGATCTGTGCCATTGTAGGTTGCCTTGGTTTCTTTTGACCTTTTCTAACATCTCCAATGATATCATCAAGAGCTTGTTGATTCTTTATTTGAATGAAATCCTTCAGCTGAGCAGACCTTTGATCTTCATTAAGAGTTGTATTAGCAATGAGTTCAATAGCCTTCTTTCTAATCACTGGATCATTAGTAATCATGAACTCAATTTCTTCTTCTGTAGGCACATAAGTGAACATAGGAGGTTTTTCATGTAATATTGTTGGTGGAACAACTAAAAGTGGTTCTGCCATCACTGTTTCCAATTTTTCCAATCTCTTAGCTTCCATAAAACTAGCAATTTCATCTTCCTCTTACTTTTTCTTCTTTTCAATCTCATCTGCTGCTAATTTCTCTGCTAATCCTGCATCATAACTAATTTGAGCTTGTTCCCTTTTAGAAATCTTTCTTGGTTGCACTTCTTCTGTACTAGTCATAACTGCTTTACCCTTTTTTGTTCTTATTCTAGCAACTTCTTCTTCTGCAGTGGTAACCTGTTCACTACCAGTGGGAACATTTTGTCTTGCAGTGGGAATATCTTGTCTTGCAGTGGGAACTTGTTCTGCAGCAGTGGAAATTGGTTGAGTTCCAACTGTATCATCAAAATCAAAATCAGCATCAGCATCCAAACCATAATCTTCTCCAAAATCTATCTTCCTCCCCTTAGTCTCAGCATCTGTTTTCCTCCCCTATTTGGAAGAATCTCCCAAACCTTCACTAAAACCTGCAGAGAACTCATCTTGAGGTGAAGATGAAGAAGAAAACACAATTTTGGTAGATCTTTTCTTTTTGAGATTCTCAACTTCATTCTGTAACATTTGAATCTCTGCCTTCATCTGATTCAGCTCTGTGGCATGATTTTGTTTGGTCTGTGCCAGGTCTTTCTCCAAAGCTAGAACCTGCTTGACTAATTTTGTACATAATTCCATCAATTCAGTTAGTTGCACACTGCCCTCAACACTTCCAACTGTGTTACCTGTTGGGAGAGGTGAATCATAGGGCATTGATTCAGGCTCTTCTCTAGTTGGACTCGGAGGAAGCCTTGAACCACCACTGCTTGTGCCAAAACCAAAAGGTTCAGCAACATGCAATGTTGAGATGAGAGGAGTTGGCTGTTTATGCCTCCTCTCATATGTGTGAGTTACTGCAGGGGTATGGTGAATTGGTGGAACAACAATAGTGGGTGTGTGATGGGATACAACTAGGATAGTTGCATCTTTACCCTGTACCTGTGAAATCTTAGCAAGCATTTGAGGAAAAAGTGGATGAAAATCCCCATTCCAAAAATCTGAATCCTTACACATGTTTTGAAAAACTTTTGGCTTAAGACATGGGGTTTCATAAACTCTTTTGTGAGGTTTCAGTTGAAACTCATTTAACATTGCTTGCACAAACCTTGGATACATCAAAAAGTTATATGAACTCTTTACATTGCCTTTCATATTATTGAAAATAAACTTTGAAAAATTGAAAGTCCTATCAGTAGCCAAGCAAACCAAAGGGTAAGCCATGGTTGATGCAAATTGCTCATAAGATGTTTTCTTAAGACTTAGGCAATGTAGAAGAGTATGAATGAAAAATCTCCAATGGGGACAAAAACATCCTTTTCTGAAAGTTACTTTTTGATCAGATGTATCATACCCCATGGAAGCAATATTTTTGAAAATATCGGAATTAGGTAATGTGATGATACCATTGAGATCATCCAATTAGAGAACTCTCCTCAAGGATGACTCAGTAACATCAATAGTTACCCCATCCATTGTGGCTCTAAGAACTTCCACAGTTTTGTGTGTGTCTCCCTGTTCAAGAGTTATGGACTCCACAGTGTTCTAGAACTGTTTGATATGAGAAACAAAGATTGTGGGATTAACAGTTAAAGCATACCTTATATGGGTTGTATGAAGAAAATCCACAATCTGATGGAAAACAGGGCCACTCTTTTCGATTGACTTTTGTAAGTAGGCCACTTGGTTGTGCTCCTTGACAAAGTTAAGAATCGCCATGAATTTTGTGAAAGTAAGATAAAAGTGTTAGTAATCGATAATAAGAATGAAGCCGTATGATAATCAATTTATACTAATAGGGTTTGAGAAGTTCGCGGAATGTGAATTATCTTTAGAAAGAATTATCTTTGGAAAAGATTAAATTAAAGTTGGTAAGTGGATAATTCACAAAAATTTACTCTATTAATAAAGAAACACGGTTATATTTACAACGGCTAGTAAAAAAATAGATTACTGACACAACAGTTGTAACGGCTAGTTCACTAGTGGAAAAATTACTCTTGCAGTGGTAACAAGTGAACTAGCAGTGGTAAAATTTTCACAAAATATCAAAGAGCAGTGGTAAGTTAAAACATGAAAATTTTCTGCTCTTATCATAGTTTTTAGCAAACTATCAGCTACAAACGGATTTGATATGTCTTTACCATGAGCCGTTTGCTATGGACTAGCCAACTCTTCATCACATGGAATATGGTGAGTTGATAACCATATAGTTTTTGGTAAACTATCAACCATAAACGGATTTGTTAAGTCTTTACCAATAGCCGTTTGCTCTGGACTAGTTGATTCTTATGTTGATTAAATATGGTGAATCAATAACCATTTGTTGTGTGTCTAAGATACATACCTTATAACTCCAATGTCTTCAAACAATATGGGTTGGTATTCTGCATAATTAAGTAACACCTAAAAATTAACCCAAAGTAACTTTTTGACCAAGTTACTATTCACAAAAATATCTCTCCAAAGTCAACCCGATAATATCCAAATTTACTCCTCAAACCTACCAAAACAGGTAAGAGTAAATATCCTTCATTAATTAGCATTTGACCTTGACTTTGCTTATAAAAAGGGGGCTCGTTAACCTTTAGTTTTCATCAAAAACTCATCTTCAACATCACAAACCCTGCATCAACATCATGAGCTGGTTTCCACTTGTCTACATATCATCAGATGATTCTTCTGATGAGGAAATAAGTTATTGCTCAGATTCAGAGGAACCTTCTACTGGATGGAGTGATTATTTTCCTTCAAGTGCTACCACATCTACATCTTCCAACATGAAATCCAAAAAGATTGCAGCTTCTCCTGCGCCTTCCCTGGAGTTCTATTCAAGTTCATCCTCTGATGATGATCCAACCTTCACTTTATCCAAGGAACTTCCAAGAGCCCTTACTACAGCATTGGAGTCAGCCATAGTCAATATGAAGTGGCCTGCTGTTGAGAAGCCTGCACAACTGCCAAAGCCTCCCAAGCAAGTTCTGGGCCTTGCTTATCCAAGAAAGCAACTTTCTTTTTATGACAAGAGAAAGAGAGCTTCCAGGAGCAAGCATTATTATGAGGGTAAAGGGAAGAAACCCATGGAGTAGTTATGCTGAAGATTTAGGTGTTAGGTTGTTGGTCTTTGTTTTGTGATGTTTTGCTGGTAACTGTCTTCTCTGAATGGTTGTAATGTACTTTCTTATGAATCAATAAAAGTACTTTTTCCTATTTCTTTTATCACTGAGAGAGCCAATCTTTCCACTGTTGTATAATTATTTCCACTGTGCTTTAATTTCTCTGCATGTAAGTTAGTAGAAAACTATACACACATATACAAACAATATTAGTACCTAAAAACTATCCTGCAACACTGAAAATATATTAGACATCAAAGATTCATGGATTTAGCATTCCAATACCTGTTACCAAGTACTGAAATCTACCCATATCAAGCCCTTTTGTTAATAAATCAGCATAGTTATCATCAGTGTGAATTTTGACAACATTAATAAGCTTTTTCTCAAAACAATCTCTGATAAAATGATGTCTAATTTCAATATGTTTAGTCTTAGTGTGTTGCACAGGATTTTTAATAATGCATATGGTACTACTATTGTCTATATATATAATGGTGTTCATGAAATTGTATCCATAATCCAATAATTGATTCTGAAGCCATAAGATCTGAGCACAACAGCTAGCAGCAGCTACATATTCTGCTTCAGTGGTTGAAGTATCTACCATAGTTTGCTTCTTGCACTGCCATGACACCAATCTACATCCAAGAAATTGACATCCTTCTGTAGTTGACCTTCTATCCAAACTTGCACCAGCATAATCACTATCTGAGTATGTGATCAATTCCATAGGGGATTCTCTTGGATACCATAATCCTATATTAGGATATGTCTTCAAATACCTAAAAATCTTCTCTACTGCTGTCATATGAGATGTCTTTGGAGTCACTTGAAATCTTGCACAAGCACATACAGCAAACATAATGTCTGGCCTTGATGAAGTAAGATACATCTGAGACCCAATCATAGATCTGTAAATATGCACATCAACATCAGCTCCACTAGCATTCTTCAACAATAGATAAGTAGTCTTATCAGCAGGGGTATTTGAAGGTTTTGCATCAGTAAACTTGAATTTCCTTATAATTTCAGCCACATATTTGTCTTGACTGATAAAGATGCCTTCTTTACTCTGTTGTACTTGCAGCCCCAAAAAGAATGTAAGTTCTCCCATAGAACTCATTTGAAATTCATCTTTCATCAGCTTTTCAAACTCTTTGCACATCTCTTGTCTAGTAGATCCAAAAATGATATCATCAACATATACTTGAACAAGTAGAATATCACCCTTGTCTTTCTTGATGAACAAAGTTTGATCAATCTTTCCTCTATGAAACCCATTATTCAACATATAATTAGCTAAGGTTTCATACCACTTCCTTGGAGCCTGATGTAAGCCATAAAGAGCCTTAACAACTTTATACACTTTATTAGGATGTTGAGGATCTTCAAAGCCTGGAGGTTGAGAGACATAGACCTCCTCATCAATAGTTCCATACAGGAAGGCACTCTTAACATCCATTTGATAGACAGTAAAGCCCATAAAGGATGCATAGGCTAGAAACAATCTAATAGCCTCAAGCCTTGCAACAGGAGCAAAAACTTCTTCATAGTGAATACCCTCCTCTTGAGTGTATCCTTGACCAACCAATCTAGCTTTGTTCCTGATAACAATACCTCTTTCATCGTTCTTGTTTCTGAAAACCCATTTAGTACCAATCATCTTCATACCATCAGGTAAATCATAAAGAACTCAAACCTTTTGAAGTTTGAACTGCAACAACTCCTCTTGCATTGCTTCAACCCAGCTAGATTCTTCTAAAGCCTTATACACATTTTTAGGCTCCACTTGTGATAGAAAATAGTAAAACAAACATTCATTCTTGTTCCTATGCTTCTTGGACTCATAAACTTCACTAATGAACCCATGAACATCATCTTTCTTTGTCTGTCTTCTAGTCTTTACACCTGATTGTAGCTCACCAATAACATTTTCAAGTGGATGCACTTTGTGAATTGAAGTCTGTGATGTGCTAGGAATATCATATGTTGTAGGCATGTTTGAGATCTCTACATCATCACTAGGTGATTCCTGAGATGAACTTCCTACATTTGGACCATCAGTGGAAACTTCTGTAGTAGCAGTGGGAATTGAGTTACCACTGCTAGCAGGAATTTCTTTATTCAATACATCAAAATTCACAGCCTTTGCACCACTTTCATTTTCAGAATCCTTTGAAGGTTGAGAATTTTCATAATTGTCAACAAAGTCCCAAAGTGGCATAACAATTTGATCTTTATCATCTTCATCATCTTTGCAAGATTCATCTTCATCAATGAATTCTTCTGATTCTTCAAGATTATTGACTCCAGCACTTGAAGTAATAGGTACATAATTCATTGTATTTGATAATGTTTCAAGATCAAATAACCATTCTGGTCCTGAACCTGCTATGTTGGTTTTATTTTCAAGAAACGGAACATGCAAATTCTCTTCAATCTTCTTTGTTCTTAAGTTATAGACTCTAAAAGCCTTGCTAACCATAGAATATCCAACAAAGAAGCCTTCATCAGACTTTTCTTCAAATTTACCCAGATGATCAATGGTATTGAGAATAGTAACATGACATCCAAATAGCCTCATAAATTCCAAGGTTGGGGGTCTTCCTCTGAATAGCTCATAAGGTATCTTGTTCGTTGTTTTAACCACTAAAACCCTGTTCTGAATGTAACAAGCAGTGTTAACTGCTTCAGCCCAAAAAGTCACTGGAAGATTTGAATCAGCTAACATGGTTCTAGCAGCCTCAATTAGTGTTATGTTTCTTCTTTCAGCAACTCCATTTTGTTGAGGAGTTCTTGCAACACTAAATTCTCTCTTAATACCTTTGTCTCTGCAGAAATCATCCATAACTTTGTTCTTGAACTCTGTCCCTTTGTCACACCTGATGATCCTGATTTTCTTTTCAACTTGATTTTCAACTTCAGTTATGAATGTCTTAAGGATGCCAGTGGTCTCATCCTTGGTTCTTAAGAAGAAAACCCATGTGAATCTACTAAAGTCATCAGTCACAACAAGACAATACTTCTTCAAATTGATGCTGTACACAGATGTAGGACCAAAAAAGTCCATATGTAGCATGTAAAGTGGATGATCAATAGAATTGAATGCCTTGGTCTTGCATGAAGCTCTATGTTGCTTACCTTTAAGACAGGCAACACATGTTTTGTCATTTTCAAATCTCTTCTCTGGTAAACCTCTGACTAGACCATCTTTCAAAATCTTGTTAATGGTCTTGAAATTAACAAGACCAAGTCTTCTGTGCCAAAGCATGGATTCATCCAAAGTGGCTTTTGCAAGCAAGCAAGTAACATCATTATTTGCCACTATGTTCTTCATGTCAATGCTATATAGATTGCCCTTTCTAGGTATTTTAAGCAAAATGTCACTTTCATCAAGGAGCTTATAATCCTTAGATAAGATATAGCATTCATCTTCTGTGAATAGAACTCTATGCTTCTTGTCACACATCTGTGACACACTGAAAAGGTTGTACTTGAGTTCTTTCACATAGTACACATTCTAAAAGTCCAAGTTTCCAGCCTTGATTGTTCCTTTGCCAGAAACTTTGCCTCCAATACCACCTCCAAAGCTAACAAATTGTCCATCAATAGGTTTGAAATCTGAAAGATAAGACTTATTGTCAGTCATGTGCCTGGAACATCCACTGTCTGAGTATCCTTGATCATCTTTAGGCTTTGAATGTTCCTGCACATAAAATAAAGGAATTAGTTTCTTTTGGGGACCCAAGCCACAAATGACTTGGATCTGCCTCGTGTATCAATATAATTATATCTGTCAAAGGTCATTGATACACCATTGGGATTGTTTGAGGTGATAGTTCCTTTTGGTTTTCATTCCTAACATGCTGAGGCCTTAACAGTATTTCCCATATTTACGCTCTTATTGTTCACAGAAACACCAATGTAAACTTTTGGCCTTGCAGTGGTAACTGCTGGCTTAGCAGTGGAAACTGCTGGTTTTGAAATTTTGGGTACCCACTTGTGATTATTGTAAACTTTCTTTTCAAAATAGGTCTTTTTCCCTGTTTGTGCAGATTTAACAAAAGTAGTAATTGGTTGCACTTTTAACAGGGGACTTAGGGTAAACTCTGTTTTTATTACTGTAGAAATAGTTTTGATGCCAGAGTTAAGCAAAATAGACCTGGGAATCATCTTGTTAAGTGAATTTGGGTGAGTAAAGTTATTAGTATTATACCCATTCACCCTGGTATTCCCAAACACTTCCCTTCTACCCATGTGATAGCCACAATTATAAGAAAGGTGACCAAAACTACCACATATATGACAGGGTTTGTTGTTAAACACAAAGTCACTACCAAATTGCCTAGATTTAACATGATTCCAACTCCTCATATTCCCCCTAGGAGTTGTTATCCTACTTCTGTACATCTCTGCATATCTAGTAGTGGGCCTAGTGAAATTAGGTTATGTCCTAGGCTTCTCTTTGACAACTTCAGGAATACTCTTTTTAACATCCACATGCACATTCTCAGGAACACTAGTTTTAGACTCAACATTTAAACTTTCATCTTTAAGAGATGAGTCACTAGCACTATCAAATGTATCAACCTCAACCTGAACCTTTTCAATAACAGCTTCTTTAACAAATTTTGGTCCATAGGTCATAGTTGGTTCCTGGAATTCTTCTAATCCTGTGTGAGCTAAGTCAATGCCAGGAGGTGATGGAACACCTCTTAGAGGTGGTGGAATAGATTTATATCCTACTCCTGATTTGGCTTTGTTCACAACTTGGGCTTCCCAAATTTTGTCAATACACTTGGATTGGTGATCTAGTGTATTACAAGTTATCTGTATATTCTCATTAGCCTTTTTAACATTCTCTAACTCTTCCCTAAGAGCCTTATTCACTTCAATCTTATAATCTAAGTCTCTTTTCAAAACAGCAATATCATCATTGAACTTAGATTCATTGGCTCTATAATGCTCTAATTGTTTTTATAAAACTCCAAGACCTCTTTTATGATTTGCTAAGTTATAATTAGTTTGATTTAACTCTAGCAATTGAGCATCATATTGTTCTTTAAGTTTCTGATAATCTTTTAAAGCCTTACAAGTTTTAGAACAAGCATTATTATTTTGTACCTCAGAGTCAGAAAAAGCCATAAGTGCAAGCTCTGTAGCAAGCATTGCAGACTCTGAACCATCTTCTTCATCCTCAGCCATAAAGCTCCAATCATAGCTCACTCCATCAATAGCCAATAGCACCTTTGGCTCTTCAGTTGTAGGTTCTTTCTTCTTGTCCTGCTTATACCAAGTTGACCTGTTATCAGGTTTCCTGCATTCCCTGGCAAAGTGCCCCTTCTTATGACAATTGTAGTACTCCACCTTCTTTTGGTCAAAACCTACTGTCTCATTGCCATTTATTGTGATTTTCCTTCCAGTCTTCTTCCGAAACTTCTTTGCCTTTAAGCTTAGTAATGCAACCTGCCATTTAATGTCCATCTCCTCCATGTCATCCTCATCAATTTGATCCAAATCCTCATGATTGAGAATTGAACCACCCATCTGACTTGATAGAAAGGCATAAAAGGTAGAATCACTAAGACCAGCAATCTGTCTTTTTGAACTAGCAGTGGAAACACCTCCACTACCAGTGGAAACAACAATGTTAGCATCATCATCATCACTATCACTTTTTCCATCTGAACTATCATCAACAGATGATGATATGAGTGCTACACTTCCTGAACCTGTACTTAGTTTTCTTGCTTTCTTCAATCTCTGTTCAATAACCTTAAAGTTATTGTACAAATCATTTAGCTTCATAGTCTCCAAATCTGGCTTGTCTTCCCATACTGCAACATTTGTACTAAACTCAGAGGGTAAACTTCTTAAGAACTTTAGATTGAGGTCTTCCCTTTCCAACTCAATTCTAAACACAGTGAGTTGAGTAACTAACTTCTGTAGCCTTGTGAAGATGCTATCAAGGGATTCATTACTTGTTGAACCAAAGTTTTCATAAGTCTGTTTCAACAGGGTCTTCTGAGTCTTCTTGGTGGAATCATTACCTCCAAAAATATTGCAGATCTCCTCAAACAAAGTTTGTGCAGTCTTGTACTTGCTAAAAGCAAGAACTTGACCTCTGGGAAGTGTCATCAACAGCAAACCTCTGACCTTCAGATCATTCTTCATCTGAAGTCTTTCATCATTTGTGACTGGTCCAGTGTTGGTCTTTGTTACTACCTTGCCCTCAATTGTTTCTGAAGTAGTACCTGGTTTGAAAGAATTTCCAAACATAATGATCTCCCATAGTGTATAGTCTTGCACCATAAAGAATTGTTCGATCGTAAGCCTCCACATCTCAAAGTCATTCAACTTAAGCTTTGGAAGCTTTGCAGCATTGTTGGACTGACTAGTTTCTGTCTCCATTGAATCTTCTGAGTGAACTTGGGGTCTTCTAAATCAAAGTATCAAAGCCTGGCTTTGATACCACTTGATGGATCTAAACACCTTGAACTGTGTTAGATTGATACTTTGAGTTATACCACTAAGTATGCGGAATATACTTAGTAATACTTAGAAGTTTGATTGTAAATAAAGACAGTTGTATATGAATGAGAACAATGTATATATCAAACTGTAAGCTCCAATATTATTAAAGATAATAATACGAGTGATCTTTGTATCACTAGGGTTACACCTTGAAGCTCTAGAAAAACGTATCTCTAACTTTAACCTAGGACCTCCTTTTATAGCACAAGGAGTCCTCTTCTACAAGATAAGAATAACTCTAATAGAATAAGATATACACAAGATCTATTCTATAATTATCTTTACACATTTCTTAACAATTATCCTAACAGCAGTGGTAATAATATGTACTAGCAGTGGTAATGTGTTTCCACTGCAAGTGCATTCTTCAGCAGTTGTAATATCTTCACTAGCCATGGTAACTGTTAGTATAATTCCCAACAATAATTCAGTGACAAATAAGTTACCTGAAGAACTGGCGCCCACGTGCCCAGTCTTCTTAACCTTATTGTTTTGCAAGTCATCGAGATAAAGAGGACAATTCCTCTTCCAGTGACCCATCACCTTGCAGTAATGACATCCTTGATTTTTCTGCAGATTATCCTTTTTAGGAGGGTTCTTCTTAGGTTGAAGAGGTTGATGAGCCATAACTTGCTTATTCTTATCAGCCTTCCCTTACCCTTACCCTTCTTCTTGTTCGCATTTGGCATGTTAATTCTACCCCCTTGAATAGCAAGTACCTGGGGTGTAGGAGCCTTTAATTGTATACCTATTTCATAATCAATGAGCAGTGCGTGCAATTCACTTACAGTCTTCCCCACGCAATGCATATTGAAGTTCCTCACAAAACCACTAAATTCCTTGTTAAGGGATCTATTGATTAAGTTCACAGTCATATCATTGACATAAGGTTTACCAAGTGTTTGTAGTTGATCCATGAAAATCTTCATTTTCAACACATGAGCACTCACAGGTTCACCACCACCCTTCTTACAACCATGTAGAGCTTCCATTAAATTGTAAATCTCTACATTTGATGGTTTCTCATATAGTTTCTTTAGTTCATCAATCATGTTCATGGGTAAGAATTCTTCAAACTGCCTTTGTAAAGCAGGTGACATCACCCCTAACATCGATGCTGCCACATCAATATGTTCCTTATAAACTATTTTCCACTCGGCCTTAGCTTCATCAGTAGCAGTTGGACCAGTTGGTTCAGCAGGACAAGGTGTCTTCAAGATTTCAAGTTGATCAGTCACTCGCAAGACAATCCTGAGTGAACGATACCATTCATTGAAATTCTCTGAGCTAGTCAATTTTTCTCATTCAAAGTAAGCCTTGAACGCAGAACGTAAGTTGGTGTTATCAGTTTGAGCCATTTCTACAGATAAAGAAAGTTCAAAACATTAGTATTTTTGATAATACAATTTTTCAAGAAAATAAAATACCCAAGGAAATCATATCCATAGAATTATCTTGAAAACTAGGATCCTCCATAAACATAGTTTCATCACATCAGTTGATCTGCTAGTAATGAAAGTATAATATAAGGTAACTTGTCATACAATAATTGGCATAACATTTGTCCAACTCCTAGATTTATGGGATTTACAATCACAAAACTTTTGTATTGTAAGCATGTTTGATCCCCATCTTAATGCCTTGAGTCCAAGATCACACTTCCTACTCAATTTAAGTCGTCTAACTTAAAAACTACAAACTCATAAATCCATTACATCAGTTGATCTGCTAGCAATGAAATTATGAAATTTACCTCTCCATTGCAATCTAGCCAAGATCTCACATGACGTAAACTACAACTTCAAGTGTTCTTAATTAGATGGCATTTGACTTAATTTTATAAGGGTATTAATTTTGACATGTGATCAAAATAATGTATGAAGAAGCATGCATACAACTTCATAACATTGGTTTTATAAAACAATTTTATTACCAATTTTCTAAGAGTAAAATAGCAAAGTTTTGATTGAGGTATCGGGTTCACCAATTAAAGAATTACCAACAATTATCGTCCACTATATCGTACTTTTGCATAAGCCCTAAAGCTTAGTGTTTCGGATAATCATTGTGGAATTGTGGTGAATTCACCCTTAAGATGACAGTGTACATGTAATGGTTGTTCGGTAAGTCTAATTTACACACAAACGAGCATTAAGACAGAATGTTGTCTCTCTAAGGCCACAATTTAATGCAAAACCAACCTTATACCCATCTTATAGTGTGTAAACTTCGGTTGAGCCTAGTTAACCATTACGTACAAAAACATCAATCAACCAAAAAGCTTAAAGAAGGACGGCGTCAGACTTAACCTGATGGCGTCAGAAGACAATGAGCGACGACGTCATAAGGTCGACTTGCATAAGAAGAAAACCTAAACACGGAAGTCTGACGACGTTAGGATCCATAACCTGACGACGTCAGCTTTGTAAATCTATATATACTTTTCAATTTTTCATTCATTAGTGTCACACTTTGGAGCCCTAAACCCTAGACAAATTTTACAGCTTTTGTAAGGCTTTCACAGCCTCTTTTTTTCCATGTTTAATTGAAGATAAGTATTCCATTAATTATTCAATATGTCTATGTGTTGTTTGATTACATGTTTATCTTTTCTTTCTTTTAACATGCTAGCTTAAGTTATTTAGTGTTTGCTTAGATCTAATGAAACCTAATTATTGATTATTGTTGCGTTGTCTGTAGTTTAGTTGATTGATTCACGTTAGGCTAAGAAAACCATATGTGCAATATAGGTTTTTCTCGTTGTATTTAATGCGTGAGTTGATTTTTATGATCCTATGATAGCGTAATTGACTTATGGTTGTAGGTGAAATTGATACTCATAGAGTTGGGGAATTTAGCACGGCCCCACGACTGGTATTAAGGAATACAATACTTCAACTAAAGCAACTGCACTGTGACTTTCAACAATTCAATAAAATCTAACTAGGGAGTAATTAAATCTAAGTAAACACATTTGTATCACTATAAGAAGTTCACCACTTTTACGTTTCTGTTATTGTAGTTTTTGTTTTATAAAAGTAGCTTTTGGGTTAGTTGACTAGCAACTAATTCTGCCCACTCTTCTAAAACCCGAGATTTTTACTTGCTTTCATTTAAATAAAAAATACAAAAAGAATCATCCCCCACCTTTAGGCTTAAATCGTCATACATTTCAACCTAACGACACTATTCCCTATAGAACGATCAATCCCCCAGACATACCTATACTACACAACAATGACTAGGTATATTGCATGGAGGATTGCAAGCTTCTCAAGATCCCTTGAGAATTAAAACCTTTTACTAAGTCACAACCCTCGCATCAAGTTTTTGGCGACGTTGCCGAGAAATAGTTATTGCTTAGGTTTGATTTCTATCTCGTTTAGGTCTACTCACTAGATTCCTATCAAGTGAGATTTTTATTTTCTTTTATAGCTTTCTTTAGTCTATCTTTTTTCTTCGTGTCTTTGTTCATAACCTTTTCCATTGACTATACCGTTTGCCATTATGAAAAACGCGAATTAATCCATTTCTTAGTACAATGATTTCGTTGCGCAATCTGATTGAGAGAGAAGTTAGTGAACTTAGGGAGCTTAAGAGATTGATCATTCATGAGCTTGAGAGTGCAATTAGTGCATTAGATGACGCTTCCACTGCAAGTGATGCAACTGATGATGAGCTTGAAGTATGGGGAACAATAGTTCTAGACAAAGAAGAAGAAGTCGAAAAAGAAGAATTAGATATGGAATACTTTAATTTGTACCCCACTGAGGAAATAGCGTACCATAGGATAATGATTGATAATCCTCATCCCTCTTTTATGAGAATAGAACCCAAAGTTAAGAGAGTAACCCTTAGAACATAAAGATCCCATGCATGATCGGATACAAATACATTGAACAAGCTTACATTGACATAGAATCACAAATAAATGTGATGTCTTCGGTTGTCTACAACGACATAATGAACATGCGACTAGAGCCTAGAAAAGACCCCAAGTACCCCGGAGGAATCTGTAACTTTGTTGGTAGAGTTAAGGGTTTACATATCTTTGTTGGGAGCATTACCTATGTCTCTGATTTCATAATTCTAGAAGATATAGGAAGTGTTATAGATAGTAGCTAATCTCATGTTGTGTTTGGTAAGCCAGTTGTTTATAAATCCAAGTTGAGGTAAGATTTGTTAGATGGGACAGTTCAACTTTCTGATGGGGCCGATGAAATTACATATAGGATGCCTCATAAGATGAAGGAATTACATTATGTATCCAATTTAGATAAAGATAATATTTGTGCATTTGAGGATACTAATGATGATGATATGAAAAGGGTTTAGAATATATGTATATATGGGGAAAAAATAGCCTTTTCTATAAGGATTGTTTGACCCTTGGACCAAGATATTGAGTTGACATGGAATTTGTTAAGAGGATTAAGTGTGCGATTGAGAAAAAGAATAAGAAAACGTAGGATGCGAATTTGAGTCTCGCTACAAGACTCGTTAATAAAGAAAAGTTCTTCTTGGGAGGCAACCCAAGTTTTTAATTGTTTGCTGGTTTGTTTTTATTTGATTTGATTTCATATATATGCTCTATCTTTCTCCGTTTATTGTTCATGTCTTACATATTTTGTGAAGATGCTTTATTTTTTTTAACTTCGTCTTAATCACATATAAAGGTATTTTACAAAAAAAAATAAGTGTATGGAACATCATATTTGTTTTTAAGAATGGATTTGTAAAGATGCTTTATTTTTTTTAACTTCGTCTTAAGAACGTATTTTACAAAAAAGGTATATATATATATATATATATATATATATATATATATATATATATATATATATATATATATATATATATATATATATGTGTGTGTGTGTGTGTGTGTGTGTGTGTGTGTGTGTGTCTTTGTCTAAGTCAAATGCTTGTATTGAGTCACAATGAATGTTCTGAAAGTTTTTCATGTTGTAAAACTCAAATTTTGCTAGAAGTTTTTCAGAAACAAAATATAAAAATTCTGTCAGATCATTCCTAATGGCGTCAGGCCTTACAACCTGACGGCATCAAGCACTGTATCTGCACAATTTTCTAGGTTTTGTTTTTCTGCTGGAAATCTTATATTTTTGAAAAAATTTCTGAAACTTAAATTTCTATGAATCTGCAG
Source organism: Artemisia argyi (assembly GCA_030686995.1). Lineage (NCBI taxonomy): Eukaryota > Viridiplantae > Streptophyta > Magnoliopsida > Asterales > Asteraceae > Artemisia > Artemisia argyi. The sequence goes on from CM060706.1 coordinate 119,366,031, forward strand.
ACCTTTATTTTGCAAGCATTATATCCTTTTAATTCCTAGAAAACGAAGTAAGATATATGTGCTCGATTCTAGGATTTAAACCTTATTTAGATTTTCCCAGCGATTTTATGCGAGGTTTTGTGTTTTGTTTTCTTAGTTGTTTACAGGTTATATTAGACAAGAAGATAAAGATGAAGTCGGATGAGCATTATTGACATTTATTTTCTTGAAGGAAGATTTAACCATGTATCCACATCATCCATACCGAGCGAATCAGGGGAGTATTAGTTTCTTTCTCTCCTTTTTATCATTACTTTTATACTTTTTAGAAACATTGGGGACAATGTTCGGTTTAAATGTAGTGAGTGTTGTGGAAACCGTAGAGGGGGTGAATACGTCTATTTAAAAATTTGAATCTTTTGTATCAAATGACCTATCAAGTTTGACGTATATGAGAAGTGTCAACAAAAAGTCTTGTGACAACTAGTGATAGTGAAATTCCATAATTGAAGCATATTACCATAATACAAACATAGACACAGGATAAATACCACACAATATAAGCAATAAGCCACACAAATATAAAAGCAATGCAAATATAAAATGGTAAATGCAAGGATAAAAAGTAAAGAGATAAGTAAGGAAAGCGCAAACCGGGAACGATGATTTATAGTGGTTCAGTCACGAAGCTCCTCTTCACCCTACTCCACTCCCTGAGTACCTAACTCGAGAGTTAATTCACTAATCAACAAGCTCCCTTCTTAGCGGAGAAAACCATACAATGTTGCTTACAATATTTTCCGACACTAAACTAGATATCGAGTTCTTCTTCGGGTACAACCAAACCCGTTATGTTTTATGGCCCAACATAACAAACCTTGTGTTTTGAGGCCTAAACACATAAACCGCGTTGTTTACATTATTTTATGACATTAAGCTAAATTTTGATTACTAATCTAGCTAGTACCAATCTCACTCACGATCTACCCGATCTTCACAAATCACACAACCTACAAGACCCACATGATCTACACTCGATCTACCCGATCTACTCACGATCTACCGGATCTATTCACGATCTACCCGATCTACCCTCTCTTCACACGATCTACCCAATCTACTCACTATTACCACAAGCTACACAAGATCTCCCCAATCTCTTCAAGATCACAATGACCCACACAAACTAACTAAACAAGATGATAGACAACTTGATGTATATCAACATACAACAAGTATGTAACGAATGTTACGAGTGCACTAGACTAACCCTACAACACTTTGCATCTTCATGATACGGTGTGTTCTTCTCTTACACTAGTAGAGGAATGAAAATGATCACTTGAATGGATGATTGAATCACTCTTAAACCAAAAATAAACTAACTACATGATCAAAGAAAGTGGAATGGAGTGGGTGGATAAAGAACAAAAAGTTCTGTGTGAAAAACCTTGCCAAAATATGTAAAATGATCCACTATTTATGAAGGAAGAAAAAACTAGTCATTACAGACAGACGGTAACACTAATTGTCAGACGGTACCACTAAATTTAATGGTACCATCAGGTATTTAGTGGTACCGTCCATACCAGAGACACTCCCTTTTTTGTTTTTAGTGGTGAAGGTTTATTTAGGGAAGTTTGGAGCTGTTTGGGGGGGGGGGGGGGGGAATAGCTGTACGGAATTTTAAACTTATTTTTCAAAATAAAACATTTCTTTTTAATTCAAGAAAAATGTTTTATGACATTCATAAAAATGTGAAGTTTAAAACAAAAAATTTATTTCTTTGATCATCCGTCAAGTTTAAATTTGTTTATTCATACCTTGAATGATTTACGTCGGGATGTAAATCAGCGACTCTGTCGAGGCATACTTGAGAAGTCGAGAGATGTTGATGTAAGTATGCATTGATGATTTGTGTTTACAAGTAACTTGTGCATTTTACGTTATGCATTACAAGTTACATGTTTGTCACCATTAAAACCGAAGAAACCGTTTAGTTTAAATATCATAATATTTGCACTAACAAGGGTAAAATGGGATACCTTAGAAATTATAACTCCACTTGATTTTTGTTTTGTGGAGTAAATGTGTAATAAAACTAAAAGAAATACTTGTTAGGGCAAATCTGGCACCAAATTTAAATTTTTTTGCATCATATAGGAGTGAAATTTTAGTGTTAATAAGCGTCTCATGGATAGGAATTATATAGCTAGTACAAAAACCGTGCCACTAAAAAATTCTTACCTCAAATATGTGAGGTTCGCCTTTAGATCTTTAGGAAAAATCATTTATCTTTAATGCTTATGAGTGTACCGGTAGTAGATAGATTCCAAAATTTGCGTTTGTGATGCATCCCGAGGCCGCTAGTGAGAATACATTCGCGTAGTTAGGATTTACTATACGATAAGAGGCATTAGGATAACCCATGTTTTAAACCTGTATTATAATTACATTGACTTTATTAGTCAAGTAATTATCCAACACCTTTGCGATGTACTCATCTTTAGTACACTATACCCCTAGTACACCCCTGAGAGTCTATCTTTTTCGCCGTTTTCGTGATATTTCGATGGATTCCAAAATATTAATGAAGAACATTGTTTACAATCTACCCCCAAATGTACACTCAAATCGCCTTAGCCTACCTTGTATGCACTCATTTTTAGTGCATTATTGTTACATGTTTAAACCCTTTGTTAATTGTGTGGAAACCGTAGATAAGGGGTGAATATGTTTCCAATTAAAATGTAAATTTTTGAATCAAATGACCAATTAAGTTTGATGTAATCTGAGAAGTCTCAAGAAAAAGTCTTGCGATAACTAGTGATAGTGGATTTTGTTAGGTCTATTAGATTTGATGATATAAAACAAGAAAGAATGAAACATGAAGGACTTAAAGTGGCATGGAAGAATTCTTCAAATAAAGAAGAATAAAACACAAGGGACTTGCTTGTTAAAGAATATTTATTTATTAGTCCCTCATAGTAATTTGTAACCCCTAAACCTCTACTATATAAAGAGATCAAGGGTGTAGGGTTTTATGTACTAGTTTTCCATAATGTAGTCGACTAAAGGGGTGTGTGTGTGTGTAACATAGACGTAAGTTATAAATGTTTAGGGTTAGTTTTAGTAGTTGTTAGTTCAGCCTCAAGATCAAGTTCTTGATCCCTGTTACAAGGTGTGTAACAAGTTCTACCTTGATCAAGTAGAATTGGGGCTGTAAATATTAAGTTAGAGATGATGACGAAGAACCTTAATAACAACAATGATGTTTTGATTATTCCGCTGCATATTATATTGTTAATCATTGTTAGTATGCTTATTGTTAATCCTAAATCAATGTCTACACAACATGGAGTCCAAAACGGTCCTAAGAACTTGTAGAAGATGGTGTGCATGAGTTCTATCAGGTGGTATCAGAGAAAGGGGCTCTCGATCTAGGGATCTACAAGGTTTTTCGAAGAAAAAGAAGAAAATTTGTGTCTGGTGCATATGTTCGTATTTTTCTGCACGGCTGTTTTCAAGAGGCGATATCTTGTTCGTTAACCGTTGGATCGGGCTGAAATTTTTTTTGAAGATTCTTGGTATATCTAGACATTATCCCACTGGAGGGATCTTCGATCTGAGTATTTATGCGAAAGTTCTGGTGTGTCGAAAACTACTGCAGACAAGGTTTTTCTTGAATCAATGATTGTTTAGGGTTTCTTTCGGAGTAAACCCTAATAATATGTCTGCTACTAAACTGCTGTCATTACTAATCATGGGTGTAAGCTGCTGTTCGTTTAGGGTTTCTTAAACAAGGTAAGTTCTTTATTGTTTAAAGTAAACCCTAGATTGCTACTGTTCACGATTCTGAAAGAATATTAGGGTATATTTAATCATTTTCTCAAGACATCTTAAACCAAAGTTATAACAAGGCTGCTATTGATAACTGAGCATCTGGTTTGAATATGTACAACTGCTAGTCTTGGTGAGTTAACCAATTAACGATGAACCCTAGTAGGGATTATAAATCTGATGCGAAGTCTAAAGGTTTATTGGTGTCCTGTGTATGAAGAAAAGATGTCAAAGAATCTAGCTGTGACAAGCTACTTGTTTTTGTCAAAAATTAGTACCACAGCATCAATCTGCTGTTTGATTACAAGAAAGTGAGATAAGGCACGTGATCTTCATTGGAGCAAAGCAACTAAAGCAACAAAAGATGATAGTGATTGATTCATTGTTGAAAAACTAGAGCACGTGATCGGTTAGTTTTTCTTTATAACAAGATGGCATGGCAGAGATAGGGAATTTTTATTTGAAAACCAATCAAGGGTGTTTTACATATAAATTGATTGCTGTTGTCACTTTCACCTTTTGGCTATTATTTGAATTGATCGATGTGGGTAATCACTCTTTGGTGGATTTTATTATTCACCTAGTACAATTGATAGAGAAAAGACAAGGCAAAGTCGTTTATATGTTATTGGTTGTGGATTTATATAATAGAAAGTAAGGTCAGATATATCTTTCTTTTCGATAATGGGTCAGTGCAGTTTTATAATGGGATTGAAAAAGGTAAAAGTGTATACTACTTCTCCTGCTTTAGTAAAACTGCTACTACGAGCAAGGTACTGTTAGTTCAAGAAGTATGTTCATGCTACAAAGTGGGTATATTTTTGAAGTTATTTCAAAGTACTGCTCCATTGATTCAAAGTACTGCTCCTCTTAGTTTTATTAAAAGTACTGCTGATGGAGATGCTACTGTTTCACTAAAGTACTGTTGTTTGTATTTGGTATACTTGAAAGTACTGCTACAAAGTACTGCTCCGTTCAATCAAAGTATTGTTATCCCCAAAGTACTGCTCGACTTCTCAAAGTACTGTTCGACTATTCAAAGTACTGCTGCATGTTATGTGGAGTAAGGGGAAGTCGCGATCAGTTTGATTGATATTAGTTTACACACACAGGAAGATTATTTGGTTCACACACACAGGAAGAAGTTTATGTTCTTAAAGGTTTCAAAAGGCTCATTATTTGGTTTCTTAGATTCATTGGTCACGAAGATGATTAATTATCACATATTTGATGCTGTAGTTGAGTTTCACATGTGCGTGTTCTTATCATATCTCAGAGTAAGTGGAACACTTTGAAGATAACTTGTTCGTGCTTTATTGTTGTGACAAAGACTTGATGAATCTAGCAAATTGGTGTGTTATCTACAAACTAAAGGTGCTTAATGTCACATTTGCTATCACTTTAAGGAGTTACATTGTAGTGCTCAGTGTCTCATATTAGTTGAGGATTTTGTCAAGGGATTGTAGTCTACTTATATTTATGGTTTGGTATGAGTTTGGAGTCACGTGGATAGTACAAGACATAAGACACAAGTTTGGGTTATTCTACTTCTTCATCAAGTTCATTATATTTGGTTTTCTTGACATGTGATCATTACATAGAGCCTACAGATTTGAAGAATCATAAAGATGGTTAACATATTGATTTCTGGGGAAGTATCTTATGATATGTTTAATCATTTGATGTTCATGCACCACTCAAAGGGAAGTTGTTGATTCTTACTATTGCTGATTAGTACTACTGATGATTTAGATTTCCATTGTTTCACGTTCATATGGAGGGTAATTTGAGACATTGAAGATCATATTTCATATGTTCCCTATTTGTTGATAACAAAAAGGGGAAGAGATGTTGGAGTGGTATCGCATGGATTAAGGGGAAGACAAAGATTGTTTCATTCATGGCAAGATTTAATTATCTCAATTTCTCTACTTCGTCTAGGGAAGTTCGTACAAGACTGTGTTTGTTTTGTCATCATCAAATAGGGAAAGATTGTTGGGTCTATTAGATTTGATAATATAAAACAAGAAAGAATGAAACATGAAGGACTTAAAGTGACATGGAAGAATTCTTCAAATAAAGAAGAATAAAACACAAGGGACTTGCTTGTTAAAGAATTTTTATTTATTAGTCCCTCGTACTAATTTGTAAACCCTAAACATCTACTATATAAAGAGATCAAGGGTGTAGGGTTTTATGTACAATCTTCCATAATGTAGTCGACTAAAGGTGTGTGTGTGTAACCTAGACGTAAGTTATAAACGTCTAGGGTTAGTTTTAGTAGTTGTTAGTTCAGCCTCAAGATCAAGTTCTTGATCCATGTTACAAGGTGTGTAACAAGTTCTACCTTGATCAAGTAGAATTGGGGCTGTAAATATTAAGTTAGAGATGATGACGAAGAACCTTAATAATAACAATGATGTTTTGATTATTCCGTTGCATATTATATTGTTAATCATTGTTAGTATGCTTATTGTTAATCCTAGATCAATGTCTTGACAACATGGAGTCCAAAACGGTCCTAAGAACTTATAGAAGATGGTGTGCATGAGTTCCATCAGGTGGTATCAGAGAAAGGGGCTCTCGATCTAGGGATCTGCAAGGTTTTTCGAAGAAAAAGAAGAAAATTCGTGTCTGGTGCATATGTTCGTATTTTTATGCAGGGCTTTTTTCAAGAGGCGATATCTTATCCATTAACCGTTGGATCGGGCTGAAATTTTTTGTGAAGATTCTTGGTATATCTAGCTATTATCTCACCAGAAGGATCTCCGATCTGAGCGTTTATGCGGAAGTTCTGGTGTATCGAACACTACTGCAAATAAGGTTTTCTTGAATCAATGATTGTTTAGGGTTTCTTTCAGAGTAAACCCTAATAATATGTCTGCTACTAAACTGCTGTCATTACTGATCATGGGTGTAAGCTGTTGTTCGTTTTGGGTTTCTCAAACAAGGTAAGTTCTTTATTGTTTAAAGTAAACCCTAGATTGCTATTGTTCACGATTCTGAAAGAATATTAGGGTATATTTAATCGTTTTCTCAAGACATCTTAAAACAAAGTTATAACAAGGCTGCTATTGATAACAGAGCATCTGGTTTGAATATGTACAACTGCTAGTCTTGGTGAGTTAACCAATTAACGATGAACCCTAGTAGGGATTATAAATCTGATGCGAAGTCTAAAGGTTTATTGGTGTTCGGTGTATGAAGAAAAGATGTTAAAGAATCTAGCTGTGACAAGCTACTTGTTTTTGTCAAAAAGTAGTACCACATCATCAATCTGCTGTTTGATTATGAGAAAGTGAGATAAGGCACGTGATATTCATTGGAGCAAAGCAACTAAAGCAACAAAAGACGATAGTGATTGATTCATTGTTGAAAAACTGGAGCATGTGATCGGTTAGTTTTTCTTTATCACGAGATGGCATGGCAGAGATAGGGAATTTTTATTTGATAACCAATCAAGGGTGTTTTACATATAAATTGATTGTTGTTGTCACTTTCACCTTTTGGCTGTTATTTGAATTGATCGATGTGGGTAATCACTCTTTGGTGGATTTTATTATTCACCTAGTACAATTGATAGAGACAAGACAAGGCAAAGTCGTTTATATGTTATTGGTTGTGGATTTGTATAACAGAAAGTAAGGTCAAATATATCTTTCTTTTCGATAATGGGTCAGTGCAGTTTTATAATGGGATTGAAAAAGGTAAAAGTGTATACTACTTCTCCTGCTTTAGTAAAACTGCTACTACGAGCAAGGTACTGTTAGTTCAAGAAGTATGTTCGAGCTACAAAGTGGGTATATTTTTGAAGTTATTTCAAAGTACTGCTCCATTGATTCAAAGTATTGCTCGTCTTAGTTTTATTAAAAGTACTGCTGATGGAGATGCTATTGTTTCACTAAAGTACTGTTGTTTGTATTTGGTATACTTGAAAGTACTACTACAAAGTACTGCTCCGTTCAATCAAAGTTCTGCTATCCCCAAAGTACTGCTCGACTATTCAAAGTATTGTTGCGTGTTATGAGGAGTAAGGGGAAGTCGCGATGAGTTTGATTGATATTAGTTTACACACACAGGAAGATTATTTGGTTCACACACACAGGAAGAAGTTTATGTTCTTAAAGGTTTCAAAAGGCTCGTTATTTGGTTTCTTAGATTCATTGGTCACGAAGAGGATTGATTATCACATATTTGATGTTGTAGTTGAGTTTCACAGGTGAGTGTTCTTATCACATCTCAAAGTAAGTGGAACACTTTGAAGATAACTTGTTCGTGCTTTATTGTTGTGACAAAGACTTGATGAATCTAGCAAATTGGTGTGTTATCTACAAACTAAAGGTGCTTAATGTCACATTTGCTATCACTTAAAGGAGTTACATTGTAGTGCTCAGTGTCTCATATTAGTTGAGGATTTTGTCAAGGGATTGCGGTCTATTTATATTTATTGTTTGGTATGAGTTTGGAGTCACGTGGATAGTACAAGACATAAGACACAAGTTTGGGTTATTCTACTTCTTTATCAAGTTCGTTATATTTGGTTTTCTTCACATGTGATCATTACGTAGAGCCTACAGATTTGAAGAATCATAAAGATAGTTAACATATTGATTTCAGGGGAAGTATCTCATGATATGTTTAATCATTTGATGTTCATGCACCACTCAAGGGGAAGTCGTTGATTCTTACTATTGCTGATTAGTAATACTACTGATGGTTTAGATTTCTATTGTTTCAAGTTCATTTATAGTTGTGGAAAACTTCAAGGAGGGTAATTTGAGACATTGGAAGGATGAATTGGATGTGTGGTACTAGTTTGTGGTGGTAAAGATCATATTTCATATGTTCCCTATTTGTTGATAACAAAAAGGGGAATAGATGTTGGAGTGGTATAGCATGGATTAAGGGGAAAACAAAGATTGTTTCATTCATGGCGAGATTTAATTATCTCAATTTCTCTACTTCGTCTAGGGAAGTTCATACAAGACTGTGTTTGTTTTGTCATCATCAAATAGGGGAAGATTGTTGGGTCTATTAGATTTGATAATACAAAACAAGAAAGAATGAAACATGAAGGACTTAAAGTGACATGGAAGAATTCTTCAAATAAAGAAGAATAAAACACAAGGGACTTTCTTGTTAAAGAATATTTATTTACTAGTCCCTCGTAGTAATTTGTAAACCCTAAACCTCTACTATATAAAGAGATCAAGCGTGTAGGGTTTTATGTACAAGTCTTCCATAATGTAGTCGACTAAAGGTGGGTGTGTGTGTGTAACCTAGACGTAAGTTATAAACGTCTAGGGTTAGTTTTAGTAGTTGTTAGTTCAGCCTCAGGATCAAGTTCTTGATCCCTGTTACAAGGTGTGTAACAAGTTCTACCTTCATCAAGTAGAATTGGGGCTGTAAATATTAAGTTAGAGATGATGACGAAGAACCTTAATAACAACAATGATGTTTTGATTATTCCACTGCATATTATATTGTTAATCATTGTTAGTATTCTTATTATTAATCCTAGATCAATGTCTAAACAACATGGAGTTCAAAATGGTCCTAAGAACTTATAGAAGATGGTGTGCATGAGTTCTATCAGATTTTCATATGTAAAGCATATTACCATGATACAAACATTGGCACACATAAGTACTACAAAATATATATGCAATAAGCCACACAAACATAAAAGCAGTGCAAATATAAAATGATAAATGCAAAGATAAAAAGTAAAGAGATAAATTAAGAAAACGCAAACCCGGACACGGCGATTTATAGTGGTTCGGTTACGAAGCTCCTCTTTGCCCTACTCCACTCCCCGAGTACCCAACTCGAGAGTTACGTCACTAATCAACAAGTTCCTTCTTGGCTAAGAAAACCATGCAACGTCTCATACAATATTTTCCGACACTAAGCTAGATGTCGAGTTCTTCTTCGGGTACAACCAAACCCGTTATGTTTTATGGTCCAACATAACAAACCTTGTGTTTTGAGGACTAAACACATAAACCGCGTCACTTACTTTATTTTCTGACGTTAAGCTAGATGTCGAGTACTAATCTAGCTAGTACCAATCTCACTACGATCTGCCCGATCCTCACAAATCACACAAGCTACAAGATCCACATGATCTACACTCGATCTACCTAATCTACTCACGATCTACCCGATCTACTCACGATCTACCATATCTTCACACGATCTACCTGATCTACTCACGATCTATCCGATCAACCATATCTTCACACGATCTACCCAATGTACTCACTATCAACACAAGCTACACAAGATCTCCCCGATCTCTACATGATCACAATGATCCACACAAGATGACTAAACAAGACAATGACAACTTGATGTATGTCTAGATACAATAAGTAACAACAAGTAATGCAAGTGCACTACACAATGACTCTAACACCTTGTATCTTCTTGATACTTTGTGTTCTTCTCTTGGACTAATAGAGGAATGAAGGTGATCTTTGGTCGGATGAAAGAATCACTCTTAAACAAAATAAAAACTTTCTAAATGATCAAAGAAAGTGATTTAACTAAGAAGCGTCTAGACCAGAGAAAACTGACTGGAAAAATCAAGTTGGAAGTTTAAAATGACCCACTATTTATTGGCAAAGAAAAAACTAGCCATTACAGAGGGACGGTACCACTAAATTTAACGGTACCGTCGGGTATTTAGTCGTACCATCCGTACCAGAGACGATCCCCCTTTTGTTTTTAGTGGTGAAGGTTTATTTGGAGAAGTTTGGAGCTGTTTTGGAGGGAAAAATAGCTGTTACTATTTTTGAAATAATTTTCCCAAATAAAACATTTCTTTTTAATTCAAAAATAATTTGTAAAATGTATTTTTGAAAAATGTTTTGTCACATTCATAAAAAAACAATAAATTTATTTCTTTGATCATCCGTCAAGTTTAAATTTGTTTGTTCATACCTTGAGTGATTTATGTCCGAATAGAAATCTTCTACTATGTTGAACCATACTTGATATGTCGAGAGATGTTGATGTAAGTATGGATCAATGATGAGTGTTTACAAGTAACTTGTACATTTTACGTTATGCGTTATAAGTTACATGTTTGTCATCATTAAAACCGAAGAAACCGTTTAGTTTAAAACCGTAGGGGGTGAATACCTTTCCATTTAAAAACTTGAATCATTTGTATCAAACGACCAATCAAGTTTGATATAGTATGAGAAGTCTCAGCATAAAGTCTTGCGACAACTAGTCATAGTGGAATTCCATATGTGAAGCATATTACCATGACATAAACAATTACACACATAAATACTACACAGTATATGCAGTAAGCCACACATACATAAAGGCAATGCAAATATAAAATGATAAATGCAAAGATAAAAAGTAAAGAGATATATTAAGACAATGCAAACCCAGGAACGGAGATTTATAGTGGTTCGGTTACGAAGCTCCTCTTCGCCCTACTCCACTCCCCGAGTACCCAACTCGAGAGTTACTTCACTAATCAACAAGCTACCTTCTCGGCGGAGAAAACCATACAACATTGCTTACAATATTTTTCGACACTAAGCTATAAGTCGAGTTCTTCTTCAGGTACAACCAAACCCCTTATGTTTTATGGCCCAACATAACAAACCTTGTGTTTTAAGGCCTAAACACATAAACTGCATCGCTTATGTTATTTTTCAACACTAAGCTAGATGTCGAGTACTAATCATAGCTAGTACCAATCTACCACGATCTACCCGATCCTCACAACTCACATAAGCTACAAGATCCACATGATCTATACTCAATCTACCCGATCTTCACAATTCACACACCCTAGAAGATCTACATGATCCATACTTGATCTACCCGATCTACCTTTGATCCACTTGATCAAGACACACTAGCACACAAGCTACAAGATCTCAACTAGATCACCATGATCAACACTAGATGAGTAAACAAGACTATGACACTGGATGTATATCAAGTTACAATCAAGCAAATTAATAAGTAATGCAAATGCACTACACAAAGACTCTAACACCTTGCATCTTCTTGATACTTTGTGTTCTTCTCTTGCACTAAAAGAGGAATGAAGGTGATTACTTGAATTGTCACACCCCCAAAATACCTGAATGGCAGCGGAATGGAATACCTGGGGGTGACGGTCATAGCACCACAGTTATAGTTATATTGAACGACCTAAAGTGTCGTTTGGAAAATACATCGTTTGATTTATTTAAAAAGGTTCAGAGTTACAAAACATAGGTCCCAAAGTATTTAAAAGTTAAAGGAAACAAGTTTGGTACAATCAAACGATAATATATAAGTGCATGAAAATCCAAAATGAGACGCGTCATCCTTGCTACTCACTAAAATGACTCCATGTATGCCATGAGATATACCTTAGTTACCTGAAAATACATTGCTAAAATGGTCAACATAAAGTTGGTGAGAAATCATAGGTTTATAAGTTAAATCGGATGTACATTAGCCATAAGTAAAGTAAAGTGACAAAAATGTCAAAAGAAAGCTACATTGACTCTTAAACTCATGACCCCGAAGCTAGACATAGTTACTTGGCCCCAAATGAGTGTTTACCAGACACTCTAATATATTAGACATGAAATGCATTCGTACCCATTGGAGCAACCCAAACACGAATGGAGGAGTCACCCTCAATAGATCTATTCACTCACTCTCGCTCGTACTTTAATTAACGGTCTATGATAATAAAGGGGACATGTCAAGACGTGGTAATAAGGCAACTTAAGCAATGTAAGGAATTTAATACTTAGGCATGTACAAAAAGTAATTGATGCAATGTATTCTCCCCCGTGGGATTTGAAATCAAAATATTGTATTAAAAACAGGGCTATGAAAACTCACCTCGAAGTGATGATACAATGAGATGGAATGATAAGGATAACAAGGAACGAATATCAACCGCGACCTATGATGAATGAATATGATCTAATTTAGATCATGAAATGATGTAGAGAATATGCATGCACATGATACCTATACCACTCATAACTTGAGAATACTAGTTATAGTCATAGTAAAATATATTCCATACTTAAGAAAAATAAGTCATAACTAGACTTGTAAAAACTAGTCGTAGTATATCGTATATAGAAAGTTAGTGTTATAAACTTCGCCTTGAAAACCTTGAAGTAACGTCTAATAGTCGTAAAAATAAACTCGTAAGCATAAGTACTTCATTAGTTATGAATTTGGCAATTTAGTAGTATTTCTAGAAAATCTAGGATTTAGTACGTAGAAGTAGTATTATTATTATTTCTAGTAAAAGCTGTCAATTATAGAGTTTTTGCCGTTATTGAAACGTGAATAACTTGGTCGTTTTAAGTTCATTTTCTTCGTTCTTTATATCCCCGGATTCGTCTTAGTATGTACTAATATATTTTTGATAACTCGGCTTCCCTAGGTTACGTCTAATGCCTCGGTTTGTCCACCAAAAATCGTCCAACAGCAAACAATTTTCAGAAAAATAGTTTTCGTCAATAAACTTGCAAAAATCATATCTCCTTCGTTATAAACTCGTCTTAATCCGTTCTTTCGCCTACGGCTTCGTTTTTGAAAGTATTTTCTAAATATTTGGTTGAAAAGTTCCCCTGAGTTACTGAGTTTTCCAGGATTTCAAATTTGGGACAGTAGGTTTATAAATAGGTTCCAAATCCATTTCTAGTGTTCTAAACTAGTTTCTAATCCACCCAAATCACTTCCAATCACCACAAATCTAGTCTAATCCTACCATACACCTTCTTAAGGTGTCATGGGTTCTTAAACATCATCAATCTAGTGGATCTAACAAGAGTTTCCATTTCTAGGGTTTTAAGGACATAAGTGTATATTATGAGTGGTACAAGCTAACATATGCATGAAATATTGTATGAAAACCATATGATTATAGTAAATACTTGAAGAAATGAAGAAAATAAATTTTTGTAAACTTACTTTGAATGATTATGAGCTTGGATGATTAAAACCTAAGTATCCTTGAGTTTGTATTACAAAACCCTAATAAGGATAACAATATGGACTTGCTTTGAACTTGATCTTGGAAAAATTGATGGATCTTGGTAATGTTGGTGTTTGGCCGTGGGTTTTGGAGAGAAAAAGAGAGAAAAAGGCAAATTTTTGATCTAAAAATTATAAGAGTGAAATGAGTTTCTAGTTTGTAGATATTATTTAGTGATTTTGGGAAAGTTAAAATAATTTAATGCATGAGGTTAAATGGGGGGGGGGGCTTGGCCAATTTTTCAAAGGAAGAAAAAGAGAAGAAAAAGTTTTGATTTAATTAGAAGTGTTAGTGGAGGATTTGTAGTATAAGTATAGGTTTTAGTTATAGTTTTAGTTGTAGTTTAGTTATAATCGGGTACCGGGTTTGCGAGAAATAAATTTTAACAAGTTAGCCGGGACTTAATAAAGTCATAAAAATGTTAAAAATATGTTGGGTATAAAAATTGAGCGTTTGGATAATTATTATTTAGTTTTCACGAAAACCGTCGTAATTATATTAAACTTACGTTATAAATTTAATAAATTCCCAAAATACCGGGTAAATGAATTTTATAATTTTTATGACGTTGTAAGGAGTTTAAAAATATATCGGAACCATCGTGGGCATTTTTAGATATGTTAGTTATATTTATTTATCGCGTATTAACGTTTAATTAAAATAAATAAACGTAAAACGTTAATTATACCAAAAATAATAATATGAATATTCTATGAGTGGTATAGTATACAAATGCTATTATGATGATATGTAGACTATTTATAGTCCATATGAAGTGTCCCTAATGATAATGCATGAATTCGCACCTGAACCAATACGGTTACGCGAATTTAAGTACTCGTAAACTAAATTTACGATGAAATGAGCAATGCACGTGAATAGTATTTTCTTTCCGGAAATGAATAGCACTTGGTGAATAGTAAAATTTTTGAATGCTTCTCAGAATATCAAATTGACCTCAAAAATGATGAATAGTAAAATAATGAATAGCGTTTTGATGAATAGTAATTTATGAATAGTAAATTGTCGAAGTTTGAGAAATGACCTGAAATTGTGATTGTGACAGTCGCCCACCCAAAAAGGAATTCAGCTAGTGTTGGTCTCGGTAATAGGTTTGGTGAAAAGATGTGGATACTTGCGTTGCATTTGGTCTTCTGGTTCCCAAGTAAACTCGGGTCCTCTTCGAGAATTCCAGCGAACCTTCACGATCGGAATTCGACTTTGCTTCAACTGTTTGACCTCTCGGTCCATGATTTCAACTGGTTCTTCCACAAAGTTAAGCTTGTCATCTAGTTGAATTTCTTCTAATGGTATAACGGAAGACTCGTCCGAAAGGCATTTCTTAAGGTTTGAGACATGAAACGTGTTATGTACATTGCTGAGTTCTGATGGAAGTTTAAGCTTGTAAGCTACCAGACCAATCCTTTCCAGTATCTTAAATGGACCAATGTATCTTGGGTTCAACTTTCCGCGTTTCCCGAATCGTATCACGCCCTTCCAAGGCGAGACTTTCAACATGACCTTGTCTCCAACCTGGAATTCCAATGGTTTGCGTCGAACATTTGCGTAGCTTTTCTGTCTACTTCTAGCTGATTTGAGTCTTTCTCAAATTTGGATTATCTTTTCTGTTGTTTCTCGAACCATCTCCGGGCCAGTACATTATACATCACCGACTTCGGCCCAACAAACTGGAGATCGACACTTACGACCATAAAGTGCCTTGAATGGTGCTGCTTTTATGCTTGAATGGTAGCTGTTGTTATATGAAAAATCAATCAACGGCAAATGGTTAGCCCAACCATTTCCGAAGTCAATCACACATGCTCGCAGCATGTCTTCAAGTGTCTGAATAGTTCTCTACTCTGACCATCGGTCTGAGGATGGTAAGCAGTGCTCATGTCTAACTTGGATCCAAAAGAATCTTGTAATGACTTCCAAAAGTTTGAAGTAAAGCGACTATCTCTGTCAGAAATAATGGAGATTGGTGCTCCATGTCTTGAGACTATTTCCTTGACATAAAGTCTGGCAAGTTGTTCCATGGAATAAGTCTCTCTAATGGGTATGAAATGGGCTGACTTGGAAAGACGATCAACAATCACCCAAATAGCATCGTAACCTCCTGATGTCTTGGGAAGTTTAGTGACAAAGTCCATTGTAATACGCTCCCATTTCCATTATGGAATTTCTGGTTGTTGAAGTAGTCCTGACGGTTTCTGGTACTCGGCTTTCACTTTAGCACAAGTAAGGCATTTACTAACGTACGTAGCTATTTCTGCTTTCATGTTCGGCCACCAATAAAGCTTTTTGAGATCCTGATACATCTTGTCAGAACCTGGGTGAATAGAGTACTTCGACTTGTGTGATTCATGCATAATCAATTCTCGTACTCCACCATAGAGTGGTATCCAACTTCGGTCCTTGAAGCATAACACTCCATCTGCTCTCTTCACAAAGCCATTTTTGTTCTCTGGCATACCATAAAGTTTCTCCTGTGGTCGATTTTCTTCCTTGAGAGCCTCAATCTGAGCTTCTAGAATCTTTTATGGTAATGGTGAAATGATAGTCATTCCCAATGACCTAACTCTCAAAGGTTTGAGTCGTTCTTTTCGGCTAAGTGCATCTGCTACAACATTTACCTTTCCTGGGTGATATCGGATTTTACAATCGTAATCACTCAGCAATTTTAGCCAACGACGTTGTCTCATATTAAGTTCCTTCTGATCAAGTATATGTTGTAAGCTCTTGTGGTCGGTAAAAACTACACATTTGGTACCATAAAGATAGTGTCTCCAAATCTTGAGTGCAAAAACTACAGCACCCAACTCCAAGTCGTGTGTAGTGTAATTCTTCTCGTGTGTCTTAAGCTGTCTAGATGCATACGCTATCACCTTCTCGTTTTGTCTTAGCACAGATCCAAGTCCTTTATGCGAAGCATCGCAATATACCACAAAGTTCTCAATACCTTCTGGTAGTGACAAAATTGGTGCACTACAAAGCTTCTGCTTCAATAACTGAAATGCAGATTCTTGCTTCTCTCCCCACTCGTACTTTTGATTCTTTTGTGTCAGCTTAGTCAGTGACTTCGCTATCTTGGAAAACCCTTCAATAAACCTTCTGTAATATCCTGCAAGTCCTAGGAATTGACGAATTTCCGTAGGAGACTTAGGCGTAGCCCAATCCTTTACTGCCTCGATCTTTGTTGGGTCGACTTGTAATCCTTGGCTATCGATGACATGGCCAAGAAATTGAACTCTTTGTATCCAAAAATCACACTTTGAAAATTTGGCATACAATTGCTCCTTCTTGAGTAGTTCCAGAATTGTTCTGAGGTGTTCTTCGTGCTCTTCCTTACTCTTGGAATAAATCAAGATATCGTCAATGAATACGATCACAAACTTATCAAGATACAGTTTGCACACTCTATTCATGAGGTCCATGAATACCGCAGGTGTGTTGGTTAATCCGAAAGGCATTACTTGAAACTCATAATGACCATAACGTGTTCTAAATGCCGTCTTCGGGATATCCTCTTCCCGAACTCTAAGTTGATGGCAACCGGATCTTAAATCAACCTTGGAATAAAAACAGGAACCTTGTAGCTGATCAAACAAGTCATCGATCCTAGGTAGTGGATAACGATTCTTCACCGTTAACTTGTTCAGCTCACGATAGTCGATGCACATTCTGAAAGATCCGTCCTTCTTCTTCACAAACAAAACCGGTGCTCCCCAAGGCGAGGAACTCGGTCTAATGAATCCTTTGTCCAAAAGTTCTTGTAATTGGTTTGACAATTCTTGCATCTCAGAAGGTGCAAGTCGATACGGTGCGCAATTGGTGCAGCTCCTGGCACTAATTCGATTTAAAACTCAACTTGACGTGTAGGCGGAAGTCCTGGCAATTCTTCCGGAAAAACTTCGGGAAACTCCTTAACAATAGGCACATCTTCAAGTCGTTTCTCATCCGACTTCTTCTCCGCGATGTGAGCCAAGAATGCATAACAACCCTTCTTTATGTACTTCTCGGTTTTAATGCACGATATAATACTGAGTCTAGTTCCACTTCGCTCTCCGCGAATAACTAAAGTTTCATCACTATAAGGAAGATGAACCACTTTCTCATCACAAATAATTCTTGCACGATGTCGAGACAACCAATCCATACCGATAACAACGTCGAAACTTCCAAGTTCTACGGGCGTAAGGTCTATATTGAATGGATGGTTTAGGAAATTGATTGTGCAACCACGGACAATGGTGTTGGTGTTAACTAAAGACCCATCGACTAATTCAACAATATTGGGAATGTCTAAGGTGGTTGGTTCTATGTTAAGTAAAGGTGCAAATGCAATAGAAACAAAACTTCTATCCGCTCCTGAATCAAATAAAATGGATGCATAACGATTATTTACGAGGAACATAACCGCAACAACATTCGGGTCCTCTCAGGCATCTTCTCCTCCCATAACATAAGCTCTTCCCCGAGCCACTCCACCTTGGTTCCCAGTTCCTTGCTTCTTCTTCTTTGGGCACTCACTCCTATAGTATCCAATTTCTCCGCAGCCAAAACATGTTACTGGTGGTTTCTGATTGTCACCCAAAATTGGAAACCTGCAATCTTTGGTGTGGTGACCAACCTTCTTGTAGTTGCCACATAAATCTGGGCAACGTCCTGGATTATGATGCTTCTGACACTTATCACACTTGGGTAGATTACCAGCATATCCTTTCCCTTCATTCGGCCCTGTAGCATAGGGCCTTGCCACTTCCTGTCTCTTAGGTGCTGGCTGAATAGCATTTCCACCTTGGTTGTAGTCAAACCTCCTCTTGTTGTTGGTGTTATTGTTTGGGTTGTTGTTTCGGTTATTGGGATAGTTGCGGTTTCGATTGTTGTTATAGTTGTTGTTGTTGTTTCGAGTGTTGTTGTAGTTGGTGTTGTTTGAACGGTTATTGTTGTTGTTGACAGCAGATTTTCCTTTTACCACTTGGACCATGAGTTTCTGAGTAATACGAATAGCCTCTTCCATTGATTGCGGGTCGAAAGACATCACATCCCCTTGGATGCTTTCGGGCAGTCCACCAGTGAAGTTCTCCATCTTTTTCTCATCGTCAGGAACCATAGTTGGACATAGTGCAGCCAACTCCTGAAACCTCCTGATATAGGTCTCGATGTCATCACCTTTTGTTACCAGCTCATAGAATTCTGTCTCCAATTTCTTCACCTCGGTACGAGGGCAAAACTTCTTGGTCATCAGCTTCTTGAATTGATCCCAAGTGACCTTGTAGGCATTCTCCATACCAATAGGCTGAGCCTGGGAATTCCACCATGACATAGCTTCATCCAAAAGCATACCTGTAGCAAATTTTACCTTGCTGACATCAGGACAACTACACATGAGGAATACATTCTCAGTCTTTTCAAACCAGCGGATCAAAGCAACCGCTCCCTCAGTGCCCTTAAACTTGACGGGATCACTAATCTTGAAATCCTTCCAAGTACATTCACGCCTAGTAGTGGGTGGTTCAACCGCCCCAGTATTAGGTGCAACCTCAGCAGCTCTAGCAGCAACCTCAGCTCTCTCAGTCTCCAGAGCTTCTACTATACTATCCCTGACCAATTTGCGAATAGCGGCTTGAGTCATAGCGGGTGTTTCTGGTGCAGCCTTTCCTTTCCTTGGCGCCATACTTCAGATAAATCATAATGGACAACAACCATGAGAAAGTCATAATAGAAATAGTCATCGTACCAAAAGTATACACCCACAACATGTATATATATACGACCACAACAAGTATAAATACAACCACGACATGTACGATTTCAACTACAACCTGTATAAATACGATAACAATAAAGAGCAACCACGAAACATCATAAATATAAACTAATTAAACTAAAGTTGTGAGCAGTAATTGGAGAAAATGTGTTTACTTAGATTTCACTACTCCCTAGATATCTTTTACACGTTAATTACTTGTTATAATTGTATGGATGACGGATCGTATTCCTTAATACAATTAATGGGGTGGCATACATAACTCCCCAATTCTATGAGCTCTTATCTCCTCCTACACCATGCCCAGCACAACTATAGGGATTGTAAACAGTGGCTCATGCATTAAATACAACCAATAAAGACCTAGTACGCCTCGGTTCATGTTTCTTAAGACGTTCAAGCATGTTACCATTTGGAGATCTGCCAGTTTTCTTAAGCCTAACATATAAATCATTCATCCAAGACAATAATAAACAAGTAATCAACACATAATCAATATCTAGGTTTCATTAGATCTAAGCAAACACAAAAGAGATCTAGCCTAGCATAATGGAATTGAGACAAGAACAAGATATAGACAACCAACACATAGACATATTGATTGAATTAGAAGAACACTTATCTCAATTACAATGCAAGGTATCAAGGGTTTGGAACCCTTGAAAAACCTGCAAAAGTTGCACCAAAATCGTCTTTAGGGTTTCTCCCAAAACTTCTCTCCTTAATGTGAAAAACTAGAAAACTATATATAGGAAAATAGGGATGACGGCGTCAAGAACAAAGGTGTGACGCCGTCATCTCGCCGCCAAATACTTCCTCGGACGGCCTTGATCTACTTCTGACGCCGTCAAGGCCTAGGCCTTCACACAAATTACTCTTGACGCCCTGTGTGTGACGTCGTCATCAACTACGGATTTTAATTCTTGAGGTTTGACGCCGTCATGAATTTACTCTTGACGCCTTCATGTACTGTTCCCAGCATGGAAAATTGAGACTTTGCCGTTTTCTTCACTTTTATGCTCCAAAAATGTCCAAAATGGCTTCTTTTCCAGAATTCACTCTCCAAGTACCTAAAATCACAAAAGGAACGATTTAGGGCAATATTTGATCAAATAAATTCGGATTCGGGCTTAAATGACCCCCTAAAAACGGACCATTTTTCGCCTCATCACGTTTCTTTGATTGTTCATTTTCTTGGAGGAAGATCTAACCTGGCCAACCGAATTTAATGAACATAGATCTTCCTCCAAGAAAATGAACAATCAAAGCTTCCCTTCCAGAATATAAATCATCTCCTTGTCGAACATAACCTGTAAATCCTGACAAAATAGACAAGACAACCTCGCGTAAAATCGGCGGCATCCTATATAAGTTACTAAATCCTAGAAAACAAAGTAAGATATAATGCTTGTGGAATGAAGTTTGCAGATTTCCTGGAGATTATAAAACTTAATAATTCACAAAAACCATAAGACTCCGTTAGAAAAACAAAACCGGTAAAATTTCCAGATTTTAACTCCTGACGCCGTCAAGAGTAAACTCATGACGCCGTCAGAATGGACCTGCAGAAATTCTTATGTTAAGTTTCCGGAAAATTTCTGGAAAAACTTGGTCCTACTTCCTGGAAAATCCTGCAAAACTTCATTATGACTCAATACAAGCATTTGACTCTAACAAATACGAATATACATGCTCATTTAATATTGTGGAGAATCATGATCGTGTGTTTCTTGAAAACATATTTGGGGTTTCCCCTTACACTTATCTTTTGCAAAAATACTTTTAGGTTGGAGTTAAGACTAGGCCAAACAACATAGTAAAGTATTTCCACTTTTTAATTTGAGAAACATGATCAACCAACAATAAAAATAAAGCATGCATACGGAAACAAATAACAATCAAATAAATAAAATCACACAAAACATGGGTTGCCTCCCAAGAAGCGCTTTTCTTTATTTACGAGTCTTGTAGCTAGACTCAAGGTCATGGGTTACTACGTGATCTCATCATTGGTTCCACTCTCTAGGTCGTCTTCTAAACCAGTTTTGTATTCCGGACCTAGTTGCAAGCATTCTTTGTAGAAACCAAGCATCCTATTTTTAACATACTCTACTCCTCTACGTCTATCCTCCTCATTCCTATAATAAGCCGCTTGCTTATGTTCCTTTTCGAAATTATAGAGAAGGCGGTATTGTTCGATCTTGTAGGGCATTTGATAAGCAACCTCATCATTCTCTTTCTTGAACCTAACTATCCCTAAAGTCGGATCATAACTCATCCTAGTGGCTTCAACAAATGGTTTTCCGAATACTATTTGGCTTAGGCAAGCATCTATCACCGGACGAATGTCTTCCACTATCATAAAATCGATTTCATAGGTGAGATTCCCTATAATCACATGTAATCCCTTAACTCTCCCTACAAAATTACTTATCAGATTCTTACCGGGCATCATCCTAAAATTGAGTTGCTTCTTCATCACCCAATTGTAATAAGTCCTAGTCATGATGTTCACGGGGGATCTAGGGTCGATGTAAGCTTTCCATATATGCATGTGCCCGATATTACATGGGATGTTAATGTTAGAGGGGTCTCCCATTTTGATAAGGGGGTCGCCAAAGATATATGTTCTCTCGGGACTATCGAATAAATCCTTATGGTATTCCCGTTCTTCCTTGGTTGGGAACTTATCAAAGTATTCTTTTATAGGTTCTACCTCCTCTAATTCCTCATCCTTATTAACCTCAACTTCCCTACTCTCATCCTCACTATCGGCTTCTACTCTAACTTCATCCTTGTCACTCTTCTCTATCTCCTTATCTATCGGCTTAATGGTGACAACATTGACAAAGTGGACATGTTTGGATGATGAGGGGTACTTAATTTGGATTCCACTATTGGTGTCCCTAGTGTCCTTCCACGGTGTGATTAATGCTTGGTTGTTGAGGGCTTTCAACAAGTTGTCAATCTTGTTGGTCATCTCCGTTTGTTGTTGGTTGAATTCGGTTTCAAACCTAGCTATGCGAGCCTCTTGAGATGCCATAAACTTTGACATCAATCCTTCAAGATTGTTGGTACTACCATAGTTGTTAGAAGGATTGTTGTTGAAAGTACGGTTTGATGGTGGACCGGTTGGTTGGTAACGGGGCGGATTGGAGGAATTGGGTTGATTTTGTTTCCACCTAAGGTTTGGGTGATTTTTCCATGAGGGGTTGTATGAATCACCGTATGTGTTTGGCTCGGGCTTGAAAGTGTATCACTTTTCTCCCGCTTCGTCAGTACGCGTAGATGCGTAGTCCGCAAAAGCTGTTCCGGGGAGTTCCACACAATCACGAGTGTCATGGGGACCACTACATAATTCGCATGAAGAAGTGATTTTGTTCACTTGGCTTGAAGGCTTCGGAGCTTCGTAAGATTTCATGAGAAACTTGACTTGGTCCTCAAGTTCCATGATCCTACGGTCGGGAGTGCTAGAATTGTTCGAAGGCAAAGATATTGCCTTGACCGTTTTATTCAAATCACGGGGATCATTCCAACTTTCGTTGTCATAGAGAGCAAGATCTTCTATGAGTTCCCATGATTGTTCCGCACTAAGATCACGTAGCTTACCACCGGCCGATTGGTCAATGGTTCGCCTCGTGGAGATGTCGATATGGTCATAAAAAATTTGGACTTGGAGCCAAAGATCTATGCCATGATGAGGGACTTTTGGAGTAAGTCCTTGAAACGAGTCCATGCTTCATAAAGAGATTCATTTTGACGTTGTTGGAACATCAAGATGTCATTCCTAAGCTTAGTAGTTCTCCCCGGTGGGAAAAATTGAGCAAGGAAACGAGTAGTGAGATCATCCCATGTGGTGATGGATCCCGCGGGTAAACGCTCAAGCCATTGACTAGCTTGATCCCGTAGAGAGAATTGGAATAGGCGTAAACGGGTAGTCTCTCTAGTTGCAACACCTAGGTCTATGGAATCTGCGATTTTGAGAAAGTCCTTAAGATGTTGGTTTGGATCTTCGGAACGAAGTCCATGGAATGCACATCCGCTTTGCACCATCCGGATGGTGTCGGATCGCAAGGGGGTCACATTGGCTCCGGTGAGCTCAATGGTGTTTCGGTAGCCTTGGTGGCTAGGTCGGGAATACTCTCCTAAGGTTCGGGGCCTAAGGGGTTCTAGTGGTGGGTTTTGTTGTGGTGGGATGACGGGTTCGAATATGTTACCACCTTCCATGATGTCGGATGGTAAAGAGTTACGAACAAAGGCACGAAGAAATAAGATAGACTAAAGAAAACCTAAAAATAAAAATAAAATCTTACTAGAAAGGAATCTAGCAAGTAGACCTAATAAAAAGAAATCCTAACCTAGACAATAACTATTCCCCGGGCTGCGGCGCCAAAAACTTGATGCGTGGGAATCGCTACAGGCTTTACCTCTCGAGGGATCTCGAGAAGCTTACAACCCCCACCAGGCAGTGTACCTGATCGTTGTAGTATAGTATAGTGACAAGTACCGGGGGATTGATCGTTCAGCTTAGGTATAGTGTCGCTAGGATTAGAAAGCCTAATTACTAGTTCTAAAGGTGAGGGATGATTATTTTTGTATTTTTATATTTTTTAGAAAGCAATTAAAATCTCGGGGTTTTGGAAGAGTGGGCGGAATTAGTTGCTATTCAACTAACCCAATACTAAGATGCAATCAAAATAAAATAACAAAAATGAAAATAAACTAATTAAACTAAAGTTGTGAGCAGTAATTGGAGAAAATGTGTTTACTTAGATTTCACTACTCCCTAGATATCTTTTACACGTTAATTACTTGTTATAATTGTATGGATGACGGATCGTATTCCTTAATACCATTCATGGGGTGGCATACATAACTCCCCAATTCTATGAGCTCTTATCTCCTCCTACACCATGCCCAGCACAACTATAGGGATTGTAAACAGTGGCTCATGCATTAAATACAACCAATAAAGACCTAGTACGCCTCGGTTCATGTTTCTTAAGACGTTCAAGCATGTTACCATTTGGAGATCTGCCAGTTTTCTTAAGCCTAACATATAAATCATTCATCCAAGACAATAATAAACAAGTAATCAACACATAATCAATATCTAGGTTTCATTAGATCTAAGCAAACACAAAAGAGATCTAGCCTAGCATAATGGAATTGAGACAAGAACAAGATATAGACAACCAACACATAGACATATTGATTGAATTAGAAGAACACTTATCTCAATTACAATGCAAGGTATCAAGGGTTTGGAACCCTTGAAAAACCTGTAAAAGTTGCACCAAAATCGTCTTTAGGGTTTCTCCCAAAACTTCTCTCCTTAATGTGAAAAACTAGAAAACTATATATAGGAAAATAGGGATGACGGCGTCAAGAACAAAGGTGTGACGCCGTCATCTCGCCGCCAAATACTTCCTCGGACGGCCTTGATCTACTTCTGACGCCGTCAAGGCCTAGGCCTTCACACAAATTACTCTTGACGCCCTGTGTGTGACGCCGTCATCAACTACGGATTTTAATTCTTGAGGTTTGACGCCGTCATGAATTTACTCTTGACGCCTTCATGTACTGTTCCCAGCATGGAAAATTGAGACTTTGCCGTTTTCTTCACTTTTATGCTCCAAAAATGTCCAAAATGGCTTCTTTTCCAGAATTCACTCTCCAAGTACCTAAAATCACAAAAGGAACGATTTAGGGCAATATTTGATCAAATAAATTCGGATTCGGGCTTAAATGACCCCCTAAAAACGGACCATTTTTCGCCTCATCACCATCGCAACAACGATCTCCTCCAAGTCGTCAACTCGAAGCTGGAGGGCAGCCTCCCTGGTCTCTGCAGCTGTCATCCTCTCCTGAGCTACTGCCAACTGGTGTGCCTACTCTCCCTAAGCCTCCTGTGTCATCTGAGCTCTATCCCGTATCTCCGGTAGCTCATCCCTAAGCTGATCAATCAGCTCCTGGTGTCCCTCCTGTCGTGCCTCAAGTCCATGATACGACACGTCAATGCTAACCCTACCTAAGATCAATCCCTCAACCTGCTCCTCGACCTCCTCAAGTCGAGTAGTGATAATCTCATCTACCTTATAACCTAAACTATCAACCTGATCCTGTTAAGCCCCTAACTGATCATCTACAGTAAAAGTTGTAGGCCCTCTAGCAGCAGCTGCTCTCGAACTCTCACCTATATGGTATACTGGTGGTGGTGGAAGGTCAGAAGTCTCTGTAGTAGGTGAAGCTGGGATAGTAAACCTTGCACGCTTCCTGAGCGGCAAAAGTGAAGTAGATATAGAAGTAGTAGCGGGCATAACTGGTGGTGTAGGCAATATAGGAACAGTAGGGATCCTAAAGGTAGAGGTAGTAGTGTGTACGCTCTTCCTAGCACCTATAGTTGTTTTACTACGAGGGAACATAAGTTTTGGTTCTGAAGAAATGGAAGTAGTGGGAGATGGTATATCAGTAGGTACACGAGTAACCTCAAGTGGTGCAATAGGAGAGACATGAGGAGTAGGAGCAGTCTCTTCCTCCTCAAAAGGCTCGGTATCCTCACCTGATGCCGAAAGTGGCAATACAGGTACTGGAGGAATGGGTGGTGAAAAAGCGGTGGAAGACATAGAGCCCTCAACATCAGAGTCTGAGACGGAGTAAAGTATGACAATCTTCGGGTCTGAAGACATAACTCTGTGATAATCAAGGTGAAATGAAAATAAATAACTCGTATAATGGAATCACCTAAAACAATGAATATGCACTTATAATGTAATGATGAGATGCTATGATAATGTGGTTATAGTCTAGGGTCTATGATGCATCCTAGTTCGCTATAACCTTAGCTCTGATGCCAATCTGTCACACCCCCAAAATACCTGAATGGCAGCGGAATGGAATACCTGGGGGTGACGGTCATAGCACCACAGTTACAGTTATATTAAACGACCTAAAGTGTCGTTTGGAAAATACATCGTTTGATTTATTTAAAAAGGTTCAGAGTTACAAAACATAGGTCCCAAAGTATTTAAAAGTTAAAGGAAACAAGTTTGGTACAATCAAACGATAATATATAAGTGCATGAAAATCCAAAATGAGACGCGTCATCCTTGCTACTCACTAAAATGACTCCATGCATGCCATGAGATATACCTTAGTTACCTGAAAATACATTGCTAAAACGGTCAACATAAAGTTGGTGAGAAATCATAGGTTTATAAGTTAAATTGGATGTACATTAGCCATAAGTAAAGTAAAGTGACAAAAATGTCAAAAGAAAGCTACATTGACTCTTAAGCTCATGACCCCGAAGCTAGACATTGTTACTTGGCCCCAAATGAGTGTTTACCAGACACTCTAATATATTAGACATGAAATGCATTCGTACCCGTTGGAGCAACCCAAACACGAATGGAGGAGTCACCCTCAATAGATCTATTCACTCACTCTCGCTCGTACTTTAATTAACGGTCCATGATAATAAAGGGGACTTGTCAAGACGTGGTAATAAGGCAACTTAAGCAATGTAAGGAATTTAATACTTAGGCATGTACAAAAAGTAATTGATGCAATGTATTCTCCCCCGTGGGATTTGAAATCAAAATATTGTATTAAAAACGGGGCTATGAAAACTCACCTCGAAGTGATGATACAATGAGATGGAATGATAAGGACAACAAGGAACGAATATCAACCGCGACCTATGATGAATGAATGATCTAATTTAGATCATGAAATGATGTAGAGAATATGCATGCACATGATACCTATACCACTCATAACTTGAGAACACTAGTTATAGTCATAGTAAAATATATTTCATACTTAAGAAAAATAAGTCATAACTAGACTTGTAAAACCTAGTCATAGTATATCGTATATAGAAAGTTAGTGTTATAAACTTCGCCTTGAAAACCTTGAAGTAACGTCTAATAGTCGAAAAAATAAACTCGTAAGCATAAGTACTTCATTAGTTATGAATTTGGCAATTTAGTAGTATTTCTAGAAAATCTAGGATTTAGTACGTAGAAGTAGTATTATTATTATTTCTAGTCAAAGCTGTCAATTATATAGAGTTTTTGCCGATATTGAAACGTGAATAACTTGGTCATTTTAAGTTCATTTTCTTCGTTCTTTATATCCCCGGATTCGTCTTAGTATGTACTAATATATTTTTGATAACTCGGCTTCTCTAGATTACGTCTAACGCCTCGGTTTGTCCACCATAAATCGTCCAACAGCAAACAATTTTAAGAAAAATAGTTTTCGTCAATAAACTTGCAAAAATCATATCTCCTTCGTTATACACTCGTTTTAATCCGTTCTTTCGCCTACGGTTTCCTTTTTGAAAGTATTTTCTAAATCTTTGGCTGAAAAGTTCCCCTGAGTTACTGAGTTTTCCAGGATTTCAAATTTGGGACAGTAGGTTTATAAATAGGTTCCAAATCCATTTATAGTGTTCTAAACTAGTTTCTAATCCACCCAAATCACTTCCAATCACCACAAATCTAGTCTAATCCTACCATACACCTTCTTAAGGTGTCATGGGTTCTTAAACATCATCAATCTAGTGGATCTAACAAGAGTTTCCATTTCTAGGGTTTCAAGGACATAAGTGTATATTATGAGTGGTACAAGCTAACATATACATGAAATATTGTATGAAAACCATATGATTATAGTTAATACTTGAAGAAATGAAGAAAATAAATTTTTGTAAACTTACTTTGAATGATTATGAGCTTGGATGATTAAAACCTAAGTATCCTTGAGTTTGTATTACAAAACCCTAATAAGGATAACAATATGGACTTGATTTGAACTTGATCTTGGAAAAATTGATAGATCTTGGTGATGTTGGTGTTTGGCCGTGGGTTTTGGAGACAAAAAGAGAGAAAAAGGCAAGTTTTTGATCTAAAAATTATAAGAGTGAAATGAGTTTCTAGTTTGTAGATATTATTTAGTGATTTTGGGAAAGTTAAAATGATTTAATGCATGAGGTTAAAAGGGGGGGAGGGGGCTTGGCCGGTTTTTCAAAGGAAGAAAAAGAGAAGAAAAAGTTTTGATTTAATTAGAAGTGTTAGTGGAGGATTTGTAGTATAAGTATAGGTTTTAGTTATAGTTTTAGTTGTAGTTTAGTTATAATCGGGTACCGGGTTTGCGAGAAATAAATTTTAACAAGTTAGCCGGGACTTAATAAAGTCATAAAAATGTTAAAAATATGTTGGGTATAAAAATTGAGCGTTTGGATAATTATTATTTAGTTTTCACGAAAACCGTCGTAATTATATTAAACTTACGTTATAAATTTAATAAATTCCCAAAATACCGGGTAAATGAATTTTATAATTTTTATGACGTTGTAAGGAGTTTAAAAATATATCGGAACCATCGTGAGGATTTTTAGATATGTTAGTTATATTTATTTATCGCGTATTAACGTTTAATTAAAATAAATAAACGTAAAACGTTAAATATACCAAAAATAATAATATGAATATTCTACGAGTGGTATAGTATGCAAATGCTATTATGATTATATATAGACTATTTCTAGTCCGTATGAAGTGTCCCTAATGATAATGCATGAATTCGCACCTGAACCAATACGGTTACGCGAATTTAAGTACTCGTAAACTAAATTTACAATGAAATGAGCAATGCACGTGAATAGTATTTTCTTTCCGGAAATGAATAGTACTTGGTGAATAGTAAAATTTTTGAATGCTTTTCAGAATATCAAATTGACCTCAAAAATGATGAATATAGCGTTTTGATGAATAGTGATTTATGAATAGTAAATTGTGGAAGTTTGGGAAATGACCTGAAATTGTGAGTTGTGACATGAATGGATGATTGGATCATTTTAGAACAAAATAAGACTCTCTAAATGATCAAAGAAAGTGATCTAAATGAGAAAATATTTATAGGCAAAGAGAAATTTGACTGTTACAGAGGGAATGTACCCCCAATTTTCAGACGGTAACACTAAATTTAACGGTATCGTCGGGTATTTAGTGGTACCATCCGTACCAGAGACGCTCCATTTTTTTTGTTTTTAGTGGTGAAGGTTTATTTGGGGAAGTTTGGAGCTGTTTTGGATAATATGACTTACATGGGCGTGTCAACCAATATCTATCTGGATATATTCCAGATTTTTGAAAAAAAATTCTATATGCTATACGTATAATATAATTTAACTATGACAGCTGTTGGGATTTTTGAAATAATTTCCCAAATAAAACATTTCTTTATAACCCAAAAATAACTTGTAAAATGTAAAGTAAAGTTTAGAAATTTAAAACATGTTTTGTCACATTTATAAAAATGTAAAGTTTAGAACAAAAAATTTATTTCTTTGATCATCCATCAAGTTTTAAATTTGTTTGTTCATACCTTGAGTGATTTACGTCGGGATAAAAATCTACAACTCTGTTGAAGCATACTTGAGACGTCGAGAGATGTTGATGTAAGTATGCGTTGATGATTTGTGTTTACAAGTAACTTGCGCATTTTACATTATGCATTACAAGTTACAGGTTAGTCATTATTAAAACCGAAGAAACCGTTTAGTTTAAATATTGTAATATTTGTGCTAACAGTTTTATTATCATTTCTTGTGAACTTTTGGCAATTACTAGCATGAAATATGTGCAGGTTCACTAGAAGATAGTCTAAGCAAGAGACGCTGAAGAATACAAGCATTTCCAACAAATAAACTCGCGTCAAATAATGTCCACAAAATTATCCAAGTTATAAGGAAGTGTGCCGGTTTTCCTCTCCAAGTGCGCCATACTTGTCCGGACAGTAAAGAAAGTTAGAGTGCAGTAATTTAATAAAGTGAGCCAGTTTTAAGTTGTATGTGCGTCGTACTTCCTCATTTATGAAAATTTGGCGCCATTATAATCACCAAGTGCGCCGCACTTGCTACCAAAGTACGTCGTGCTTTGCCTATCAGAAGGCTATATAAAGAGCCTCATCTCAGGCATTTCAGCCTCTCCACTCCACCACCAATCATCACCAATTAGTCCTAAGAAGTATCAAGTATTTCAGACGTGTAACAACAGAGAAGCAGGGTAATTTGGATCGAATAAGGGTTTTAGTATAGTTTTGGTTATAGAACTTTAGTTGCTTGTGACACTTGTGTAATCCATAGATCCATCCGAATTTGTATGTCTCTTATTTACTCTTTCATCACTACTATAAACCTGAACTCATTAGCCATGAGGGGCTAAACCTCTTATGATTGCTTGGATATGTAAATATAATAAAGTTTTGGTTATGCTTTGATTTTGCTTAATTTCATGTTTATGTTATAAACTATTATATTTTAATTCTTGCTACATTTGTTTAACATTCCTGTTAGCATAAACCTTTTGGTTAAGGTCGAAAGAGCCAATTTGTTCTATGCAATTCTAAAAGCTTGTCTATGCGTTTTTAGCCTTTGGTTGGAGAAATCTGCTTAGGAGATTTGATAATCATCTAGACCTTAAGTATGGTATTAATCCTATGAGAAATTACTTGGTTAACAAAAATAAGTCTTGAATTGAACCTAACAATTTGTCAAATTGCTCTTTTGAGGAAAATAGCTAAATTGCAAGTTATGACACTTTGTTATCATCAAACTAAGATCCTAGCATAAGCATTATTACTGAGTTATACGAACTATCCAAGCAATCCAATTTCTTTATTGTTGAGTTTTTAAATTATTATATTTGGATTATTTGTTGAAAAATATTGTTTTATCTTTATTATTTACTGCTTAAGTATGGTATTAATACTGAGTTATATGAACTATTCAAGCAATCCAATTTCTTTATTGTTGAATTTAAATTATTTTCTTTTATTTGATTATTTGTTGAAAAATATTGTTTTGCTTAGTCTTTATTATTTACTGCTTATTTAAACAAACTAAGTTCCTATGGATACGACATTGTCTTACCTAAAAGATTATACTACATACGTTGTTATACTTTACCAGTGTGTTTGGTTTATGAAATTTGATGAACTAGTTATTATAAATTTAAAGTTTTTCTTACACAGTAGAGGCTAAAAAGATCTATGTATTTTTAGTTTTCTTGTGGTTTTTCTCTTTGTTCTCCAATCTAAAATTCTGGAGAAAATGTTAGAGTTTAGAAACATTTAATAAATCCCATGTGTTATATTTTCAAGGCAGAATAGGTATATTCCATATAATAAATTTAAAATATTTAAGATAGAAGTGTTAACCTTTTATAAGATGAAAGAATTATTGTATTAATTTTTTTTTACATAAACTTCCAAGGCCTTTAGTCTAATGGTATGAGTTCCCCACCAACTTAAAAATTGTGGGTTCAAGTTTTGTTGAAAGCATTTATGAGATATATTTTAAGATAGGTGGTATAGGTGTCGAGTATCGGATAACTTGGCAACCAATATAATATTCAGCACATTAATAATAATTAAATAATCTCCAATCATAGCATAAAAGGGCATCCCACAAGGCCACAAAGTAACACTCTTTGAACCCCTACCATCCAATTTCTAATATGGATCCACGAAATGTGTCAAAAGGCTTGCTTCTATGGCAAGCCGTAGTGATGCTAGTTCTTGTAACTTTTTCAAAAGGAGACTTTGATCAAGACAAGCAACGATGCGGAAACACGCTTATAGGGTTATCGACATGCCTTCCTTATGTGAGTGGTCAAGCCAAGGCTCCAACAATGGCTTGTTGTACTGGGCTTAAACCAGTTGTGCAAAAGAGCAAAGTTTGCTTATGCCTCTTGATTAAGGACCGCAATGAACCCGGTCTTAATCTCAAGATCAATGCGACTCTTGCTTTGGGCTTACCTGATACGTGTAATACGCCTACTGATATCACCGAATGTCCTAGTAAGTAGTTCTATACCATGATCATTTTCTTAAAACAATTGAATCTATTTGATTGTATAATTTGTAGGAGGTCCAATATTCGTTAATCGAACTGTTAGCTTAACTAATACAGTAAGATTTAATTTATCAACTTATCTATCATCAATTTCTTTTATGTTTTCAGAGCTTATGAACTTAACATCCAACTCTCCGGATGCTAAGATTTTCGAAGATTACGGTAAAAGCAACCACACAGCTTCATTGGGTAAGTTGAGTATAGCACTATATGGCACGTATTTTTAACTTATTACTGAAAATTCCATATTGGAAAATCAAGCCAGTGAATTAATTTTTTAGTTGCAAAAGAACCATATAATTTTTTATATATGCATATGGTATCTTTAAAAAGTTGAATTGAAGTAAACATATTTATTTATTGATCATTATTTTCATAAAGAACCGAATAATGTTTTACTTGGGTACGTATGTGAGTTAACTTTACTTCATTGTTCAATAACAAGTGTCAAATGAGCAAGATACTAGACTTAGATTTTCAAGAACATACATCGATTTTCAATAAAATAAGTACTTAAAATCATGCCTGAACCAATATTAGTATTTCAAGTTTCAACATCATCCATGTTTTTAGATACACATTTATATTGTTTAAATATATATATATATATATATATATATATATATATATATATATATATATATATATGAGAGTTATTGTTATTAATTATTTGGTAGGTAATGCAAGCAATGGCAAAATTGGATCAAGTGGTGATATGAAAAGTGACGTTGGAAGAGGAAAGAAATGGTTGGGAGTTGAGATAATTTGGGGTTTCTTATATATAATTGTTATGTTTCTCTTTCGAATTGCTTAAATCCTTCAAGAAATAATGTTGGGTTAAACTAATGTTTAATGTCTTGCTCGTCTCCTAATTTATAATGTCTACGTGTAATTCTTTAACGTATCATTGAAGAGTTTTCAGTTTGTAATGAATAAGATGCATGTAAATCCTCTTGTTAGCAAATGATATGGTGAAAATATATAGGTATGTTGTGTTCAGTTGTGATTTGAATGAATCTATATTTTTTGTGTGTGTGGCAGAAGTAGTAGTAGTAATAATAATAATAATAATAATGGAAGGAAGGAGGGAAAATTGTCCAGAAATGCATCTAACTTGTTCACCTTTTGCTTTTGTATACCATGAACTTTTTTTTTCCTATTGTATACACGAACTTTCTTAATCTTCCTATTGTATACACGGACTTTCTTAATCTTCCTATTGTATACATGAATTTTACGTGGCATGGAGTTAATTACATAAATTTACATGAATCGTCCCTGTGGCTCAAAACAATTACATCATTCGTCCTTGAAACAATTACATAAAAGGTCCCTATAGCTCAAGAGTTAAAATATTTGCATCGTTAGTCCTCATTGAGTTAAAATATTTGCATCGTTAGTCCTCATATCATTGACTATTGAGTTAAAATATTTGCATCGTTAGTCCTCATTGAGTTAAAATATTTGCATCGTTAGTCCTCATTGACTATTCTTACGTTAAAATATTTGCATCGTTAGTCCTCATTGACTATTGAGTTAAAATATTTGCATTGTTAGTCCTCATGGAGTTAAAATATTTGCATTGTTAGTCCTCATTGACTATTAATACGTTTTTATCCCTTTTCGTTTGTTTTTCTTACGTTTTCGTCCGTTTTTCTCATGTTTTCATAAGTTTTTATCAGTGTTCGTCCGTTTTTATACGTTTGCATTCATTTTTCTCATGTTTTCATAGTAAATTTTAATAAGTATAGTTATAATAGCATTAGTTACATGGCCGTCTATGAATTTTTGTAAATTTTGAGGACCCTGGACGAAATTACATAATGTGGCATTTCGAGAAGAAATGTGTATATAAAGTGTCACCGTTTATAAAATATAATGCAACTAGTTATCTAAACATTCAACATATTACTTTAGCTCATTTCGTACCAGTAATTATTATTGTTTCTTTCTTCTAAAACATTCCTGGTTACCTAGTTTGATAAGGAGTGAAACTAATCACTAGGACTCCTTCCATCCCTAAAAAACATGAAATGACCACATCAACCTTCAAAAAAAAGTCTTTGCCTAGTACTCCTTCCATCCCTAAATAAATTAATACTCATGAAACCATGGTTGTGGGTAGTGGTGGTGGTGGGTAGTGGTGGCGGTGGTGGGTTGGTGGTGGTAGCGGTGGGTGGTGGTGGTGATGGTGGGTGGTGGTGGGTGGATGCGGTGGTGATGGTGGTGTTGGTGTTGGTGGTGGTGATAGGTGGTGGTGGCGGTGGTGGGTGGAGGTGGTGGTGGTGGCGGTGGGTGTTGGTGGGTGGCGGTGGTGGCGGCGGTGGTGGTGGTGGGCGGTGGTGGTGGCGGTGGGTGGCAGTGAGGACTAACGATGCAAATATTTTAACTCAATGAGGACTAACGATGCAAATATTTTAACTTAATAGTCAGTGAGAACTAACGATGCAAATATTTTAACTCAATGAGGACTAACGATGCAAATATTTTAACTCTTGAGCTACAAGGACCTTTTATGTAATTGTTTTAAGGACGAATGGTGTAATTGTTTTGAACCACAGGGACGATTCATGTAAATTTATGTAATTAACTTCATGTCACGTCAGATTCATGTATACAATAGGAAGATTAAGAAAGTTCGTGTATACAATAGGAAAAAAATCATGGTATACAAAAGCAAAAGGTGGCAAGTTAGATGCATTTCTGGACAATTTTCCCGCAGAAGTACCATAACGTTTTTGGTTAACAAAAGTTGACAACAATTAACAGAAAATGACACGTATAATTGAACATTAACAAGATTATATGTTTGTAAACTGACCAAACACGAACAAGTATCTAGTTCGTTAATTAACGTGAGTGAACCTTCGTCGTTTTGTGGATATGCATTTACGGAGTATATAAATATGGAAAATGATTTGGAGGCCTAAAAATATGACTAATTATGTGCCTAAATGGATGTGTCAAGAAGTTATTGGTTTGTGAAGAAGTGGGTCCCATGCTGTCCACCAACAGGATCCTGACACATAGGTTTAGGCATATAATTAGGCATACCGGTTAGGCATGTCAATCAATGCTCTATAAATATTATATATGAATAGACACAAACGAAAACCGATATCATACGTATTTTATATGTTTTATGCTTGTTTGTTTTCTAATGTTTTAATGAACAAACATAAATAAAGATGTATATATTTATTTTCTAGAAAAATGCACATGAACAAGAAATCTGTTTGCATAGGTAGTCATGTATGATAGTATGTACAAGGCAATTCGTGTCCTTCCAATTTGTCTTAGCCTTTTATTGGTAGATTATCATATTCATAGTAACGACAATCTAATCACTTTTAATGATACATAAAGCTATGTTTGGTGACTTGTAGCAGTAGCAGTAGCAGTAAGTAGTAAAAAATAGCAGTGGGCAATAAGCAGTAGCAATAAGTAGTAAGTAATAACAAGTAGCAATAAGCAGTAGTAGCTGTTTGTTTAAAAAATATATTTGATAATTTAGTTGTAATTGTAATTATAAATTGCTTTTTCAGAAGACATTTAAGACTGAAGCAGTTGGTCATGTTTCAAACGTTTTTTGAGATGTTGCCAAATATATAAATGCTTACCGTTTATCGCTCCTAAACGCTTTCAAAAGCTTGTTGCCAAACATGACCAACATTACACAAATAATCAAAACGGCTCACTGCGTTGTAACTTTGCTTTAAGTCACCATAATAAGACTTGCGTCGTCGCCCTGTAAGTGAGTCGACTATGACTATACATAGTGGACACATTGGATCAGGTTGCTATCGTAACTAGTTGTCTAGCATACCAATTGGATAAAATGCATTTGTTCTTATGGGCAAAAATAGTAATTCTAATGAAGTTGATTGCTATGTACCAAGCATGTTACATGTGTGTCACAGTAAACGTCTCGGAAAAAACAAACCATATCACACACAACTAACAAGCATCATTCATCATATCAAATTTGTAACGCACAACATAAAAAAATAAACTCACTTCACTTTTTATCAATTTACATTATTTGGGCGCAAATGTTTTATAAAGGTATTATACTTGACACAATTTCATTTTTTATGTATCGAACAATATATATATATATATATATATATATTATTTTTTTGGTATTGGTACTTATCTTTTAAATTCAACATTTTTTAAGTACTTTGTAACATTTTTGCCCTTCAAATTATTAAAACTATCATTAGCTGAGAGGGGAAAAATGTCACAAAATATTTCAAAAAGGCCGAATTTGAAAGATTAATACCCGTATAAGGAAAAAAAAAATTTTGTTTGATACTTAAAAAAAATTTTTAAAAAAAATAAAATATAGAATACAAAAAATTGTGACAAGTATGATACCTTTATAAAACATTATTTTTAAAAAACAAACGAATTTTTTCTGGTAACACTCGTTATAGCCTGACGAGAGTCTTATGATGCGAGGGCCGGTGCGCATGGCGGCGTCGTAAGCCTTAGAAAACTTTATATAACACTCGTTATACACCATACACTCTTATAATTGTTTGTATACACTTTTGGTGTGACGATTCGATCTTAAATGTTTCATAAACGGTGGGTGATCGAGGGCTACACGTGTGATGAGTCAAATTCACAAACTAAATATTTCAAAATGACAGTTTTAGAGACACGTCTTATGTATAATTGCTTCAATTTGTTGTAAACCAATTGCCAAATATGCATAGGTTGTTTCAAGTAACAAGTAAAAATTATTTATTATTAAGGACATTTTAACCTGTATATTAAGGTTGCTTGCTAGTATCACTAATATCTTTAAAATGAGGGTACGTTCTAGATACTTCAACAAAAATGCTTCCTTGTGGCTAGAACTACTGAGAATTATAGTTAATTATATTGATTATCCACTTGTCGTAATTAACATAATGGTTAATTTAATTGACACGTTATGTGATAAAATGTCATCTTCACTAATCAATATACGGGCTGCTTCTTAACAATGCAAAATAGATAGTGTTTGGCGGTGTCACGAAGACCCGATGCAGTTATGTTCCGTAGTGTTATTTTTCGTAAAAGATTTGATTTTTCTAAATGCACTCAATCCAACAAAAATGTATGCCTTGAAATTATAGTTAACTTGTTTTGCATCTGATTAGTTTAAAATCTGATTTCGTCACTGATTTCAAGTATAATCACATACAATTAAGGTAGCTTATAAACGAATGTTCAAAAGATGATTCTTATTTTTGACAAAAAAAAGGGACATAATCTCTTATTATAGAAGATACAAAACCAAAAATAGATTCTTCTAATAACCAAAATTTTAAAACCGAACTTCCTGATATGCAATAGTTTGGTCAAACTCTTCTACATTTCACCCATCATCTCGAACCACACACACAAAAACCGATATCTAATCAACGATCACTTGAAGACTCATTGTCCTAACCCTAACATTGTGTTCTCGAGTTCAATTTTGGAAAGAAAAGCAAATGAAACTTAGATAATCTAGTTTTATCTTAAGGAAAGAAAAGAAATAATCAGAAGAAAAATGGAAGGAAATTTTGGGCTAAAACTTTCCTCCAAAAATAGAAAAAAATGAAAGAAGACTATGGTTAAACATGTCAAATGACAAAATTGTCTTTAACTTTTGAACTTTACACTTTTCAAACATAGGTGTAATTGTAAGTGGATCAAGTTTTTCCTTTCTTTCCCTTCAACTCAAGAACACAAATATTTTTTCTAACTTTCTAATCTTTTCTGTCTTATACCTTTTTTTTGTCTAAAACTCAAGAACACAGCGAAAATGTCAGCATCGATAGACCCTAACTATCTAACAACCAATGGCCAACAGAAAGAGATGATTGTGCTTCCTCATGTGGATGGGGTTATTGACAACGGTATCGTTTGGGATAGTGTGTATTTTGTTAGGATTGTTGAATGTGGTTATTAGTATGAGCACACTTATGCTTTTTTACGCTTGTTTTCGTTGTGTATTTCGTTACTTTCGCAAACAGGTTACACATTATTATAAGTTTATTTAAACTTAAACTATAGTGTTATATGGTGTCAATATAAGTAGTAGCTAAGTGAGTAACAGATTATATTACTTAGGGATTGTTTGCAGTGCGCCATTGAGTTCAGGGTGTTTGTTTAAGCTTATTTGAGGGCTTATGAGCTTATGTGATTTCGGCTTATATTTCATAAGCTCCAATTTTCCTATTTATTTTGAGACTTATGAGCTTATATAAGTTTATTATATTATGTCATACGTAGTAAACTTATATAAGTCTTTAAATCTTACAAATAAGCCATAAAATTGAGGCTCATAAAATATAAGCTGAAATCACGTAAGCTTGAATGCCCACATACAAGCTTAAACAAGCACCTGTGATATCGAATTATTTTTGGGCTTATGAGATTATGTCATTTCAGCTTTCGGCTTTTGTTGAAACTTTTGGGATTATATAAGCTTATTATATCAAGATAGGCTTATAAAAGCTCATAAGTTTCATTACAAGCCAGAAAAAATAGGTTTGCGAAACATAAGCTGAGTTCACTTAAGCTCATAAGCCCATAAATAAGATTAAATAAACACCACCTAAGCCACTTAGGGGGTTTTTGGATTACTTAGATTTTCTACTTATAATTATGCTTCTATTCATAATGACCTGTTTAAAATTGAGCACTTTAGGTAAAATGAATTTATCAAAAGGTTTTAGGTTAAATACAAGGATAAAATAATAATTTCTGTGTCAAGTAAGCACCTTGAAATACGTAGCCCCCATACGCAGAAGCAGTCTCAGGATGAGACAAACACTTTAAAGTTTAAACTGATTAGCAGGGAAAATAACCATCCCAAACATCCTCTCAAATATGCATCAGTTCGATAACTACTTTTTGAAAACAAATACTTTTCTCAAATATGCATCACAAGTTTGAGTATCTTAGATGTTTGGTACCGCAGCAGTTTTCTTGACCATATTCTTGCTATCATGTTGATTCTATATCTTTTGAAACAATGTCATTACCTTGCAGTTCCTAAGCCATTGATACCCTTGTTGGACAAAAGAGCTGTTTAGTTTTTGCGGTTTTTAGTGATTTAATTTATAATATTGCAGTTTGAAGTTATTGTTTGAAATATTAGTTTTGTTGTAGCTACTGCTTTTTTACCTCAATAAGACTGTGTAGACTGTAGTGTGCATTTTGTTGGATATTATGTGTTTGAATGTTCCCAGATTAGGGTTAAGATAATCAAAGTGTACCGGATATTCACTTGAAATCGTGTTATCACTTTCCAATAGAAACTATTCGACCCTATGCCTGGGTTACACGAATATCTCTATGGGATAAGACCAAGAGATGTTCTTGTTTTAGGCACAAATCAAGAACAGAATCGTATTCAAGTGTTTAGGGCTTGTGTTGATAATCGTATATCCATGCAGATGTATTATGACCTCTATTTATAATAGAGAATACTCAAACCCTAGCCCATGGAATTATGTATAATTAACGGCCCATTAATTATATCATAATACTTTCCATAATAGTAGGAATCAGTGATTAAAAACGAGCAGCAGACTAAACTGATGCCATCAGCAGAATCATTCTAGCAGCAGATTCTACTAGCAGAATCAATCATCAGCAGAATCCATCAGCAGAAACAGATTCAGCAAAATCAAATCAGCAGAAACAGATTTCTACTAGCAAAAACAGATTCACACTAGCATAACCACTATTGAGTCAGGGGATTCAGTGACCAAATGGGTGTACACTCCGTACCTCCAAACCCATTACCATGTGTGAATTAATCCCTCAAGTGCACTAAATATTCCAACAATCCTCCCCAAATTTAGTTCACCTCCTTTGCATGAAAAATTAAACACAAAACAAAATATATGCATAAATGAAAATATCTTGAAGATTGAATTCTCATCTTAGTACATTACACGTTCAAATGTTCGAGAATCAGGGTGTTCTAAGAATTGAACCCTTCAACCCATTTGAATACCTGAAGATAAAATACACATACATTTTCAAACACTTAAATAAACCTGATACTATACAAGCCATGTGTCCATATCCAATTCATAAATGTTGTAAAAGCTAAAAGTCCAAAGCTTCCTGAAGCGGCAAAACTTCAACATTTACATAGGTGGTTCCTCTTTATTCATGCTCCTG
Organism: Artemisia argyi; assembly: GCA_030686995.1. Classification (NCBI taxonomy): domain Eukaryota; kingdom Viridiplantae; phylum Streptophyta; class Magnoliopsida; order Asterales; family Asteraceae; genus Artemisia; species Artemisia argyi. Next base: position 119,406,753 of record CM060706.1, read on the forward strand.
CTTAGCACTTTTTCAAAGAAATTAACCATTAAGAAGTTATGACTTCATCCTCTTTTCCAGCAGGTTCCAAGCACAAACCTTGGGATGACAATAAACATGTGCTCCAGTCCACTAAATGTTCAGCTTTCCACATTGAACTCAGCTCCCAAGTTTCCTCAGGAGGGAGTTGGGTGTCTTTGCATTCAGTGACTAAGTTGGACTTAAACCCATCCCTTTAGCAGACTTCAAAACCAAGTCTCTAGCCAAACCCTTTGTCAAGTGATCAGCTAAGTTTTGTTGAGATTTAACAAACTCTATAGATATCACCCCATTCATGATAAGTTGACGAATCATGCTATACCTGACACCTAAGTGTCTAGACTTCCCATTGTACATCTGGCTATAAGCCTTTGCCAATGTAGCAGCACTATCACAATGGATAGAAATAGGTGCTATAGGTTTAGGCCACAATGGAATCTCAAGAAGCAAGTTTTTCAACCATTCAGCTTCTTTGCCAGCAGCTGCTAAAGCCACAAATTCATATTCCATGGTTGAACTGGTGATGCAAGTTTGTTTCTTGGATGCCCAAGAAATTGCACCTCCACCAAGTAGGAATACCCAGCCACTGGTAGACGAATTGTCTTCAGTGTTACTGATCCAACTTCCATCAGTGTATCCTTCTAATACTGAAGGATCACCAGTATATGAGAGACTATAATCCATAGTTCTCTTCAAATACTTAAAAACCCTTTGAATTGCTTGCCAATGATGAGCACTAGGATTACTAGTATACCTACTCAGTTTACCCACAGCAAAAGCAATATCAGGTCTTGTACAAGTCATGACATACATCAAGCAGCCAATCACCCTAGAATACTCAAGTTGAGATACTGCTTTGCCAGTATTAGGCATTAGCTTCTCACTTGTATCCATGGGAGTACTCACTGGAGTACAATCAAAGTAATTAAATTTTCTTAACACCTTCTCAATGTAATGAGACTGAGAGATAGAAATTTTGTTACTTTCATGTTTAAACCTTATACTAAGGATAACATCAGCCTCCCCCATATCCTTCATGGAGAACTTTGATGACAAAAATGCCTTTGTATGGTTAACTTGATTTTGGTCAGTGCCAAAGATCAACATGTCATCAAAATACAAACAAATAATGACTCCTTTACCAGATTCATCAAATTTGCTATATACACATTTGTCAGCCTGGTTAAGTAAATAACCATTAGACAAAACCACTTCATCAAACTTTTGATGCCATTGGTTAGGTGCCTGTTTTAGTCCATAAAGAGACTTAATCAGTTTACACACCTTGTTTTCATTGCCAGACATGATGAAGCCCTGAGGTTGGTTCATATAAACTTCCTCATCTAAATCACCATTCAAGAAAGCTGTCTTCACATCCATTTGATGAATAATCAGATTGTAAATTGATGCCAAAGCAATCAGCAATCTTATGGTACTGATACGAGCCACTGGAGCATAAGTATCAAAATAGTCTATTCCTGACTTTTGTCTAAAGCCCTGAATAACTAGTCTTGCCTTGAACTTTTCAACAGTTCCATCTACTTTCATTTTCTTTTTGAAAATCCATTTACTACCTAAAGGCAATGTTCTGAAAGGCTCAAGGCGCACTAAGGCGCAAATGGGGTCATGGAGCCTCGAGTCGAGGCGCAAACCAAGGCGCGGGATTCGTAAATATGAGGCGCACTATACATTTAGGTTTTTTTTATAACATAGGTGACAACTTATGCAGCTTAAATAACACAAAAATATCAATATTCAATGCATAATGCCACTTAATAGTTATTACATCTAACAAAGGTTGCATTTAAACCCAAAATATTAAGCAGGCAACATATCAGAATCCATGAACTACCCTAAATTCCTGAATATACATTACAATATATGAGTTTATGACTTATAAAATTTAACAAATTACCATGTATCAAACTATCAACTATCAACAACAAAAAATCTATAGTTGTTTGGTAACACTTTTCTTAGACATTAGATTACAAAAAAAAAACATAGTTCTTTGTTGATCGTGTGTTATAGTTATTTTCTAAAATATTAGGGTTATTAGATACTTTATAACTTAAAGGGCCAAATGTATATAACATGTAAGCCCAAAATGTATCTTACTATAAAGAAAAAAAGGCCAAAACCCCGTTACATCTTCTAGGCGCAAAAATCCACAAGGCGCTAAAGCGCAAAAATCCCCAAGGCGCTGCGATTTTTAGGGGATTCATGCATGTCGTGAGCCTCGATCTAAAAAAATCCCAAAGGCTGGAGCCTCGTGGGATTTAGGGAGTAGGCGCGCCTTAGGCGCGATTTTTAAAACATTGCCTAAAGGTTTGCAACCAGGTGGTAGATCAGTCAACACATAAGTGTTGTTGCCCATGATAGAGTCCATCTCATCATTAATTGCTTCTTTCCAGAAAGCAACATCCTGGGACTTCATTGCTTCTTCAAATGTTTTGGGATCATCCTCAACAATGAAGCAATAGGAGTATTGATCAGAAACCTCACTCCTTGTACCTTCAATTAAGTATAATTGAAACTCAGGTCCAAATGACTTTGGAGTCTTGACCCTATTGCTCCTTCTGAGCTCAGGTTCAGGTTGTTGTTCCACAACCTCATCAGGGACCTGAGATGATAATTCATCAGGGACCTCTGATACACCAATGTCATTAGTTCCATTTGGAATCCGTTGACTTGGTCTAGGGACTGATGAGAATCTATTCTCATCAAAGAGTGCATCCCTTGATTCAATTATTGAGTTAATTGAAACAGATTCATTAGATTCAATGACATAGAACCTATATGCCTTGGAATGCTCAGCATATCTAACAAAGATGCATTCAATGCCTCTTTCACCCAAAGTTTTCTGCTTTGGATCACGGAGTCTTACAACAGCCCTACAACCCCAAACCCTGAGATAATTCAGGTTGGATTTCTTTTTAGTCCAGAGTTCATAAGGGGTAACCTTATTCCTTTTATTAGGAACCCTATTTAGTAAATAGCAAGCTGTTAACATAGCTTCACCCCAGAACCCTTGACTCAGCCCTGAATAGGATAACATGGAATTAACCATCTCCTTCAGTACCCTGTTTTTCCTTTCAGAAATACCATTTTGCTGAGGAGCATAAGGAGCAGTCGCTTCATGGATTATACCAACAGACTGAAAATACAGAGTATCCATGTACTCAACTCCCCTATCAGTCCTAAATATTTTGATTAGAGACCCTTGTTGTAATTCAACTTCAGTTTTAAATACTTTAAATTTATCTAATGCTTCATCCTTAGTATGTAATAAATAAACATAACAAAACCTAGAAGCATCATCAATAAAATTCACAAAGTATTTCTTGTTCCCCAAAGAGGGAGTAGCATGAAGATCACATAGATAACTATGAATCAACTCCAAAACTTTAGTTTCACGTTTTACACTTTGAAATGGTTTCTTAGTTATTTTGGTCATCATGCAAGTTTTACACTTTTCAGTGTCCATATCAAAGGCTGGAATTAACCAATCCTTAGACATATTTCGCATTCTTTTAAAGTGTACATGGACAAGTCTTGCATGCCATAAGGTTGAATCATTAAGTTTAGAGATTGAAATAAAAGCAGAATTAACATTATCATGAACAATATTAAGTCTAAACGTTTGATTACACAAATAGCCAAAACCAATAAACACACCATGTTTAGATAAAACAAACTTATTAGATTCAATAACTTGTTTATAACCACAATTATTCAAAACACTACTAGAAACCAAGTTTTTTCTAATATCAGGAACATGTAAAACATTAAATAAAGAAACAATCTTTCCAGAACTAAACTTCAAATCAACACATCCTTTTCCATGCACCAGGGCAGTTAACTCGTTTCCCATATGAAGAATGGAACCATCATTCATTGACTCATAGGTCTTGAACCAGATTATATCTTTACACACATGAATTGTTGCACCAGAGTCAACCCACCAAGCAACATCATCATCCTGCACAAAATATATTTCAGATATATATGTAACATAATAAATCTTAAAAGACTTATTAAATATATTCTGACCTTTCAGAGAATTGGTGTTACCATTCCCTCCACTTGTGCCTGATCCATTGGTTTTATTGCCAATCTTTACACCTTTACAATCCTTCCTGAAGTGTCCAGTTTTACCACACTTCCAGCAAGTTACTTTTGGTTTCTTGTTAAGATCAGATTTGGTGTTATCTTGATGCTTACGCTTGCCCTTGTTGTCATTGTTCCTGGAGGAGTTGTTATGCTCCACCATATTGACAACTGATGGACCAGTAGCATTGCTACTCTTTGGCTTGTCAATGTCTTGTGCTTTGAGTGAATCCTCAATGTGCAAGTGACTGCCCAACTCAACAAGAGTTAACTCCTCCTTCTTATGTTTCAGCATATGTTTGAAATCTTTCCAAGAAGGAGGTAGTTTATCGATGATACAAGAGACTGAAATAGCCTCATCCATGTTCATCTTGTGTTGTGTGAATCGACCAAGTATACTAAGAAGTTCATTGTATTGTTCCATGACAGGTCTAGAATCAACCATTTTGTAATTGTTAAAATTACTTACAAGGAACTTCTTACTTGATGCATCCTCAGCCATATACTTGGCTTCCAAGGAATTCCATAGTTCTTGAGAAGTTTCAACATTCTGATAAATTTCAAATAAAGAATCAGACATACCATTGAGAATTAAACCCCTGCATATGTAGTCATCATTCTCTCATTTGCTTCTTGCCCTCATCTGATCCATAGTAGCATCATCTCCAAAATCTTCTGGAATCTCAGTTGTCAGAACATAAACCACATTCATACTTGACAACAAGAAGTGCATCTTCTTTTGCCATCTTCTGAAATCAACACCTTCAAACTTTTCCAACTTGGAAAAGTTAGCAGCCATTTGTCTCATAGCAGCAGCCATTGATTATCACTAATAGTTTCTATTGGTTGTTGGATATTATGTGTTTGAATATTCCCAGATTAGGGTTAAGATAATCAATGAGTACCGGATATTCACTTGAAATCGTGTTATCACTTTCCAATAGAAACTATTCGACCCTATGCCTGGGTTACACGAATATCTCTATGGGATAAGACCAAGTGATGTTCTTGTTTTAGGCACAAATCAAGAACAGAATCGTATTCAAGTGTTTAGGGTTTGTGGTGATAATCGTATATCCATGCATATGTATTATGACCTCTATTTATAATAGAGAATACTCAAACCCTAGCCCATGGAATTATGTATAATTAATGGCCCATTAATTATATCATAATACTTTCCATAATAGTAGGAATCAGTGGTTAAAAACGAGTAGGAATCAGTGGTTATGCTAGTGTGAATCTGTTCCCGCCAAATCACTAATTCACCCAGAGTCAATTTCATTACTTTCCTTAAACTGCTCTTGGACTATAGCTGAGACTAGAAGACATCAACACCTCAGTAATACTAATTCAATTAATCCCATATTTGTTAGAACCCGGTTTGCTCTGTAAAGACATATAATACGATGTCAATTTACTAGACACACATATAATACAATATCAATCTCCAATCAAGAAAACACATATACATAATCCCACTAAGGTAAAGACTGAGAAAGGATATTTCAGACAATAACCAACCCTAGAATTGTCTCTTCATTATTTGTTGTCGACCGCTGAATTTATTTCAAATTGACCAATGTCCGTAATAAGGACTTAACCCGTACACATAGAAACATGAAGACTGGCACCATATATAATGGAAAGCTAACAAAAAAGACAGTGCCTACTTGGTTATAGTGGTGGTAGAATATCCTATTAGCATCTTTATAGCTAACTTTTGTGAGTTTGAAACAAGTATTCTTAAAGTTTACTCAGATGACTACTTAGTTGTCTTGTACAATATAAGTTGATCATGTCACGGACATTGGACTTGGACTTATAAGTAGTCTTATGCATATCTATATTTAGTATTTTGGATGACGGAACTGTAAGCAGTTGTATTTTATAATGAATTGATATACCTGGTATGATCATTTTTATTTATAGTACTATGTTCTATATTTGCATGTTTAATCCATGAATAATTTATTTATTATAAACTGTCCGTTATCGATTGACGATACGAGAGTATCATCGGACTAAGACAAATATGAGAGTATTGGTAATATTCATTGTGATGAATTATTAAATGATGATGCCACCAAACTCACATGTTGTGATGATTTATTACATGGATCGGTGTCAATAGTGAAGCTCGCAAATGGTTATATCTCTTATCCTTAGACTTGAGATGCAAGTAGGTTTTGTGTGTGTGGATCGTCAATCTTTGATATAGTTAAACGATGACATGAACAAGGCTGTTATAAAGACCATTTTCAGGAGCGATGTGAAGCACATGACGGACACCTGCAGCCAAAAATAGGATTTGTTCCTCCATAAGTTTTGGAGTTAGATACTATTGGCCCCTCGATAAATTGGACAGATGTTTGTGTGGCCACACCCAAATGTGATTGAGTTGAATCTTGATCAATTTGGTAATCTAGTATAATATCTATATCGAGAAATAGAATCGTTAAACAATTAGAACATCCATGTATAATGTTCAACAAGGTATCTGCAACAACAGGATAATTGATTCTATAAAATATTTAAATGAGATGTTTAAGAAACTATCCTCATATGTTTCTAGGGGCTTTCACGTATTGCTAGACGCTAACCTTTGCTTGTATAATTACTTGATTATTATGACGTTCGCAAGTGGCAGCTGTTGGAATATGCTCAAGTCATAACAAAATAATTATATGTCTAGACACATGTGAGCCTATGGGGTCACACACTTATACACTAAGGTACTATTTAATATAACATGTCTATTGTATTTACGTTATATAATTCATACGTAACTTGGGATCAATAAAGGGAAGAGAGGACAAGGGATAAAAGCTTAAAGGCATTAGTTGATCATACAAGTAGTCATCAATGCTAGCAGCAATGGATTCATGTGGGTGATTTGTTTCCTCTGCTATATATATTTATTTACATGTTATTTATCTATAAAATCATCTTTACTTCTCACTTCTATCATCAAGCTTGGATCACCTTTGGCTTGAAAAGTGGACTTACCTAATAAGGATTTAAAATATGCGTTTTAAGGGGTTATTTAGTCTCTAAACTCGTATATATTGATCAATTATTACCATAAATCGTTTCTTTTTACATTTTAGGTACTTTGCAAGCAAAAGATGGAAATGAGCATGTTTTGGGATTATTTGGACAGGAAAACAAAAAACACAACCAAGTTACAAATTTGTCCGGAAAAGGGGTCCTGACGGCCTCACAATTACAACATGACGCAGTCACTTGCATTTTGACATGGTGATTCAGAGCAAATTTCACAAGTGACGGTTCAGAAAAATATGAAGGCTTGAGAGCTGACGGCGTCACCACCACAGAAATAGTAGCTAACGGCGTCACACTATACAACATGATGGTGTCACAGAGTCGACACAGCTATAGACAAAACCCTAATGACGGCGGGCTAACAGCGTCACAACCATAAAGTGACGCCGTCACAAGCGTAATTCTATATATATTTTTGTATGTTTTCCATTATTCGTGTAACATCTTGGAGAGGTAAACCCTAGGATGAATTTCAAAGGTTTTGTAAGGCTTTTTCCGGCCTCCAAACATATCTTTCATTGATGATAAGTGTTTCCTCTTTAGTCATTCAATATGTCTATGTATTGTTTGATTATATGTGTTTCTTCTCTTCTATTTAACATGGTCGGCTAAATTACTTAGTGCTTGCTTAGATTTGAATGAAACTTAGTTATTAATTATTAATTACCATCTCTTGTTTAATTGGTTGCCTCGCATTAGGAGTGGGAAAACTGGCTTCATTCTTAGATGTATTAGCTTGTGAATCCGATTAAACGCAACACTAGAGTGCACTAGTTGTTTTTCTTGTTGTATTTATTGCATGAATTGCGGCTTGATGATATTAAAAGTTTTAATGACCTTAGGATTCTTAAAGGAGACTTATACATTCATAGAGTTAGGGCATTTAGCACCTCCTTACACGACCAATATTAAGGAATACAATGCGCCAATTAAAATAAGAACGTGACAATTTGACTAATCAATAAGAGATAACTAAGGAGTAAGGATAATCTAAGTAAACACCTTTACCTATCACAAGAGTTACCACCATTTATTTTCCATTTTAATAGTTTTAATTAGTTTAAAAACTCACTCTTCATACCCCGAGATATTTTAATTTGCTTTATAAGAAAATATAAAAATACAAAAAGAATCTTCCTACACCTCTAGACCTATTTCATCATACACTTCGGCCTTCACAACACGATTCCTCTAGAGAATGATCAATCCCCGTGTCTTGCCTATACTACACTACAACGGTTAGGTACACTGCCTAAGAAGATTGTAAAACTTCTTTGTGTTTATAATATCCGCATCATTACCCTATGTTTCTGAAATCCCTCAGAAGATATATGATAGGCTTTAACCCGTTCCATGCTTCTTGTGGAGTCTTGTTGTCTAAACTCATTGGTGGACATTCGTTCAATAGATATACTACGCAATCAACTGCCTCAGCCTAAAACTCTTTTGGCATCTTCTTACTCTTCAGCATGCTTCGGACCATATTGAGAATAATTCTATTCTTTCTCTCCACCATTCCATTTTGTTGTTGGGAGTAAGGGGCCGTAAGAAATTTACGGATCCTATTATCCTCACAAAATTTGTTCAATTATTCTGAAGAAAATTCTCCTCCTCTATCGGATCTCATGGATTTAATTTTTAAACCTTTTTCCTTTTCTACTGTAGCTTTAAATGTCTTAAAAGCTTCAAAAGCTTGGGATTTTTTTTAAAAGTATACCACATTCTTTCTTGAAAAGTCATCAATAAAGAGCATAAAGTAAAGATTCTTACCATAAGAGGCTGATGTAACGGGACCACACAAGTCTTTGTGAATTAGTTGTGGAGGCTCCTTAGCTTTTAATGTCTCTTATATTGGGAATGAACTCCTAGCATGCTTTCCAAGAAGGCATCTTTCACACACATAATTGGAATGATTAATTTGATCTAACACTTTAATCATTCCTTTAGAAGATAATAACTTTAAGTCACCAAATTTTAAGTGCTCATACCCTCATGTGCTAAAGCTATGAGGGATCCTTCAAGCAACTCTTAGCGTCACTATGTTGAATGTTTAGAAGGAACATTCGGTTTTTAGTCATAGGCACTTTTGCTATGAGCTTTCCTTCGTGATTTTTTATTGTAGCACAATGATATTTGAAATAAAAGTTGTCCTACACTTAAATGTTACTTTTAAGGTTCGGCACGTTATATAAATCCGAAATATATTGGTGACAACCATCTTTAGATTTTCCTTTCACTGGTGCCTTTGATTCTTCTCCAACGGGGATGTTACCTTTACTTTTCTCCATCTCCACAAACAAGTCTTCTTTACCCGTCATATGGTTACTTGCTGTAGAATCTATATGCCATGGATCTATCCTATTTTCTTATTCTTCATGTCTTGGCATTAGCAAACTAAGCTCATCTTTTCCTTCCACTTATCTTGACCTAGTACACTCATTGGCATAATTGACCATATTTGCGACAATCGTAACATTGTATTTAGCGCTTACCTCCTCTTTGAGATTCAAGCCTCTCCCACGACCTTTTCGATATGCAGACCACTGGTTTTCATCTTCTTTGTTGACATATTCTCTTCCTCTTCCTTGTCCTCAGCAATGGAAACCACTACGCCCTCGAAAAGTATTGTGTCCTCGTCCTTGCTCCTTTCCATGTAGAAAACTATTTTCTCTTTCTTTGAAAGAGACCTTTGAGTATAAAGCTTGCTCCAAAGGTTCTTTCCCCCTTTTTCTTCAACTTCTCTCCATGGGTTTGTAAAGATCCAATGAGTTGATAAATGGTCATTGAGTCTACATCTTTTGACTCCTCTATGGCTACAATAATGTAATCAAAATTTAGTAGCAAAGAACGAGGAATCTTCTTCAATTACCCTTGTATCACTCAAGCTTCCACCATTTCTCTTCATTTCATTTGAAATGGTCAAGACACAAGTGAAATAATCCGAAATGTTTTTAGATTCCTCCATTTGGAGTTTTCAAACTCTTATCTAAGAGTTTGAAGAGGTACATTTTTCACTTTATCAATTCCTTTGAAAGCATTTTAAAGATTTCTCACGCTTCCTTAGAAGTGGTTGCATTTGCAACTTTCTCAAACATTGCATCATCAAGACATTGATAGATGAATGTAAGAGCACTTTGATCCTTCTTTCTTGCTTTTAGCAATTTCTCCCTTTGGGTAGCACTCTACGAACTTTCATCATCAACTTTGTCAACACCTTTCTCGACTATCTCCCAAACATCATGTGAACTTAGTAATACTTTCATTCAAATACACCAACTACCATAGTGGTCTTTGGCAAGACGAGGAAATTGGAACAAGTTCATCATGCTTGACATCGTGATCTTCTAGCGATACCAATTTCTTGGAAACACGAGAGCCTTTTAAGCTTATATTTGAAGAGGTTATAAGGGAAATTAAAGAAGAGGTGAACACTTTAGAGAAAGTTTACAATGTATTAGATTACTTAAGCGGACTGGGATCCTTTAATGTTCAAAATGAACATGATGGATAATGTTAAGTTTATTGTAAGTGTGAAAAAAAAAGTAAAATATTGTTGTGAGACCTTGTCCACCGAAGATTCTAGAACCGAGATATCTTCCATGGATAATTACTTACATGATTATCCTAATCTAGATACTTTCATTTAGATAATCTTAACTAGACGTTTCTAACATCATTCTAGATATTTCACCTAGATATTTTCTATGCTATGATCATTCTTCAACTTTCTAGAAGTTTCTTCTATATGGGCTCGGGCTTTTACGAATAGTTCAATCTTTATTGGACTAAATCAAGTTTATAATTCAACACTTTGGTACCCTAGCAGTTTTCTTGGGCTAATTGCCTCTAAATGTATCATAGTTGTCATGATTTCCTTCTATATGTATCGAACAAATTTTTTTTGCTATTCTATGTACTAAACTTGAATTTTTGTTATTTTTTGTGTATTTAGTTACCATTTTGCCCTTCCCGGGTTAATAAAATGAAGGGCAAAATGGTCATAAAATACAAAAAAAATACCACAAATGCAAGTTTAATACATAGAATAGCAAAAAAAATTGTTCGATACATATAAAAGGAAATCATCATAACTGTCATACATTATTGATTGGCTCCAAACGGTCAACCTAAATTGACCAGGTGATGGTCAACAAGGTCAAACTACCTAGAGTCAATGCTCCGCGGAATATAGTGTTTCCCCGGGTCGTTCTGTCCCGACGAGGTGTGGATTGTATTCAAACGGGCTTATGATCTGGTGAATTTGGACAGAAAGGGGTTTGAGATTGGTTATACTAAGGAATCTACAAGGGAATAGCTTAAATAAGCTATATGAACAAGACTGGAAGTTAGGAAGAAACAGAAACATTTAAAACCTAAAACGCGTACGTTTACATTTTAAATAACGTAAACGTACAAAATAAAACGTGAAAACTGAAATCTGAAAACCCCCAGGGGGTGAAAATGACTTTTTTACAAACCTAAGGATAAAAGAAAATTTTTAGAAAATTAAAATTAATTTTTACACTATTTAATTATTTATTATTAATTAATTACTAATTATTAATTACTTAACTAATTTTAATTAATTTGAATTATTAAAAATAACAAACTAACTTAGAAAATTAAGAAAATATTTATAAAACTAATTAACCATCACAGGAATCCTAAAAAATTATAAAAAGTTTGTTTTACATATTTTTACACCATTTTACTAATTATTATATTAAATATTAATTAATTACTAATTAAACTAAATAAATTATAAAAACTAGCAAATGAACAGTAGAAATTACAAGAAAATTTCTAAAATTATTTTACAACATATAAAAGCTAGGAAAAATATAAAAACTAGGTCTTACGTAATAAAAACTAATTTTGCTATTTAAACTTAATAATTAATTAATTACTAATAAAACTAATATTAAATCTAATAAATACCAAATGATAATATAAACTGATAAAATTACTAAAAATACTTTAATATGAAAGGAATTTAATAAAAATATAAAAATGCTAAGTGCTTAACAAAAATTTAAAAATTAAAATTAAAAATTTAAATTACATTAAATAGAAACTATCACTTATAATTAGATTTGTTTTTTCTGGATTTTCTTTTACAAAACTCTAAAAATACTTAAAACATAAAACTTTTGTGAAAACAAAATTTCCAAAGCTTAAAAATAAGCCAAATGCAAGCAATAAGCTTACACAGTTGACTATTGTTGACTAAATAGGAAAATAAGCTCAAATGGACTTAAGTGGGACCCACAAAGGTAGATTCTGATCTAAATAAGTTATGTGGACATGGTTAAGCAAGATTTGAACAAATAAGCTCACAAGTTAAGCCAATAAGCTGATTAAGTTACTCAAAAAACCAAACAGGCCACTCAGAAAAGGGGCAAGTTTGTGGGGTGATTCCAAGTGGGTCCCAGAAGGTTTGAGGTCAAACTTATGGTCAAACCTTGAAGAGGGATAGGAGGGGGGTTGAAAGGGCCAAAAATGGGGTAGTGGGTCCCACTGTGGTGGCTAGAAACCACCACCAAAGGTGGTGTGGTGACTGAGTATATGTTGCAGCAGGGCAAGGGGTTTCCCTGCAGCCTACTTTGGGGGGTTGTGGGGCCCAGTAGAAAAATTGCAAAAATAAAAAGAAGGTGGGATACGAAAGTTGAGCTGGTAGACTATGATTCCTAAAAAAGCACAAGGTCTGAAACCTATCTTAAAAATCACAAAAATTCATGCAAGATTTGGAAAATCTGAGTAAATGCTATTTTAACTTTTTGATGAAACTTGATAAATTGACTTTGATGAACTTTGGAAGAGATTTGTTGACAGAAAATGTTAATTTATACTATATTAAGACTAAAATAAGTTAAATATACAACTTATGAACCAATGAGCATGATTTGTGGATCTCAAATCCCTCACAGTTGACTGTGAGGGAAGATCAAAGGTGCTTTGACTTTTTTAGCAAAGGGGACTTGGTTTTGAGACTACACTAGACCTAAACTGACCTAAGGCTAAACATAACAAGAGACTAAAGCAGCAATGGGCAACTAGAACTCTCAACACACCCTGAACCAAACACCCCTTTAAAAACTGAAAATGAATTGTAAGGCTGCAAATCTGTAGTTTAGGGTAGGGTTTAGATTCAAAACAGTTTCTCAGGTTCCCAAAACACCATATAGATAAGAATTAACCACATTCAAATAAGAAACAACAAAGATCAAAGGAATTGCAGTAATGGCTAAATAAGGCAGTAGCCTGCAAATAACTTAAACAAAGAACATTTAATCCATCAATTGAGCATATCTAACACTAAAATACTCAATTAGGCTTAAAATCACAGACTAGAACAACAAAGACCAAAGCTACAGTAAAAGGTTAAATATTGTGGAAAATGCTTACAAAGTTTCCTGTGAGCATTCAAAACCAAGAACCATGAACCAAATCTTGTCCTAAAAGCTCCCATGAGCCTCTAAAACCAAAAGCCATCCATCTTTCATCCTGCTTCTTGCTTCTTGGTTTATTTTTTTATTTTTTTTTATTTCTACTCTATTTTTTATTTATTTCTTTGATTTTTGGAATAATGAACTAGGACTTGTTTTTAATGAAACTAAACTATTAGAAACTTATTAGAGAGCTAATACAAGCTTATATAACAGTAATTAACAACATTTAATAAGTAAAGGTGAGATTGAGATTTTGAGTGAAAATTGGCAAAAACTACATTCAACTGAAAATACTTAAATTAATGCTTAAAATAAGTTTAAAGTACACTAAAAACAATTATTACAACATTTTTAAGCTAGGAATTACACTGGGGAAGTAAAGTTTATAAAAACGACATTAAAACTAATTTTCTACACTACTACTACTCTAACTGCCTTCTCTCTTGCTTCTTTTTTGACTTATAAGGCTTCTCCCAGTCCTCTCTCTCTTTCCCACTTCCATTTGGACCATAGGATGCATTAGGTTTGATCCTGGCCTTCTATTCAGTTTTGGAGAGAAATTGACTTTTGGCAGTTGTGGGATTTCTTGGAGCAATTTGAGGTTATTAAATGTAGTTTGGTTGTTTGTGGGAACAAGTGATGAGTTGGTGAGTTGGAGGAGGGGGGTTGGCAGGGAGTTGGTATTTGCAGGATTACAAGTGGGGGGTTGAGGTGGAAGGAGGGTGAAGGTCAAAGGGTTGTTTGACTGAGTGGGAAGTATTAAAACGGGGGGAGTGGGTTTGACTTGGGTTGACCGGGTTTATATTTTGGAGTTGGGCCTGTTGGTGGTGGGCTTTTGTGGGAGGTATAAGGTTGGGCTGATGAGGGTGTTTGGTGTTTGGGATTTGTAATAAAAAAAGGGTCCATTTTGGTTTATAAATATATCACAAGGACCATAGATGTAATTTACTGAAATTCCAAGGGGTTGTTTTGCCCAATCTCCAAACTTATTTCTAGGGTAATCCTACCAAGTATGAATAGTCCATGTATAATAAATGAGATTTTTCACATTTGGTCCTTCAGGAACTAAAACTGTCAATTAATGAAACTTGAGAGACCAAAATGCAAATTCTTTCAAACTTTCATTCCAAGGACTGTTTTTGATAATTTGTGACTTCCCAAGGTCCTAAGTTGACTTTTTATCCAAAAATTATTTCCCAGGGACCAAAATGCCAAGTTTTAAAGTATAGGGACCAAACTTGTAATTTTCCAAAACTTTTGAGATTTTTTACCAAAGGACTAAATATGACATCTTATGATTTTAAAAGGACCTTTGGTGATAATTTTCCATATTTTGAATGACCAGGGACTAGTTTTGACATTTTATAAAAGTTAGGGGATTGAAACTGCCAATTTTGCAAACTTTGTATGTTTTTCATCTGTTTTTACTCATTTTGCATCTAAAACATATAAAACACAATTTTGAAATATTTTCAGTATTTTGATGCATTTCTGAGTGTTTTTGTATGTTTTGCAGTTCAGATTAGACCAAAAATGATGAGTGTTTGAGCACTCATCAATTATCAAGCCATTAGCCCCAGTTTTCTAGACCATATTCTTGCTATCATGTTGATTCTATATCTATTGAAACTATGTCATTACCTTGCAGTTCTAAGCCGTTGAGTCACCTAGCTTGTTGGACAGAGAACTGTTTAGTTTTTGCATTTTTTTAGTAATTTGAACTACAAAACTGTTGTTTGAAGTTGATGTTTGAAACATTAGTTTTGTTGTAGCTACTACTTTTTTTACCTCGATAAGGTTGTGTAGTGTGCATATTTGAGTCAAAGACGCGCCCATCGACCCGGTAACCTAAACAGGAAAAACCGTTATATAAAACCTTATCTGTTTACTGAGTGTTTAGTTTCTGAATGTGTAATTGATTAGATAATGAGACAATGCACATAGAAACTGATCCTAAGGTAACTGCTTTCGAGAGAATGAAAATGCAATTTTAAGCACCCTTAGTTTGGTGTTGTAATGATGAAATTCTCGTGTTATTTAGCTTAGTAAGCACTTGCTTCTTCTTTCTAGGGTCATAGGAATTATCTTTTCTTACAATCAAGGAAGATGTAAAAGAGGGGTTGTTTAATATCGAGGTAGCTTTACTTCTAGGTTTCGTAGCTAGTCTTTTTGCGAAAGCGATGGATGTCTTACTAGTATAATGAAGACTGATGAAATGCATGTAAACTATTATAACAAGTGGAGTTTAGCGGGTTGTGTGTAAATTTGTTGTCCGTATATGATCTGTAGTGCAAATGGTTGTCTTTGGAACATATGACAGTTGTCAAGAACTAAAGTTGCAATGCTAGTTGGTATTTGCAGTTCTAGAGTGCAGCCTCATGTTTTAAGTTGCTTTAAGAGTCAATATAAAGACTGCTAAGCTTTATAGAATTATAGGTTGCTAAGCCTTAAAAAAATTTATGTGCTGGCCGGTATACTGTTTTAATGAGTCAGGATTGGATCAAAATTGAGGTTTCCAAGTGATTGACTGTCATCTGATTATGTTGGTGATAATGTAAACTTAAGTGTCCTATTTGAACAAACTAATAGTTATAGCTATTCATTTCATAGTTGAATAAATAAGATAGAGCAAGTTGCCTTAGCCATTATAAAGAAGAGAAGGAAATGTCAACCATGATACTGATGATTATGTATTCCCAATTATAGTGTGTAATGATTGTAACAAGTATATACTCCTTAAAGTTGCGTGATGTTGATGTTGGAGTTTATGGATATATATATTAATAAACGTATGTCTAGAAACGAACTCGAGACCTCGGGATTGCACACGTTACGAATGAGTATTAAGAAATAATAATTAATATATTTATATATTTATTATTATACACAAGTACGTAACGATCGTTGGTATTTACCGTTAATGACTAACGACTGTTAGACGCAAATAAGGAAAGAATTGTGTTTATACAATTAGGAAACAAGAGAAGGATCTAGAACCCCTCCTTGGGCTCTAGATCGGCCGGCCATGGGGATGGGGCAACCCAAACCCTAGCTTTTGCTCCAAGTTTTCTATTTAGTATAAATATAAACACATAGGGTCATTGTGGGGTGAATCTTTTGTACACACAATTATCCCTAAGTGTTTTTCTCCTCTTCTTTGCCTATAGCCGATCGTACAACCCCTAGGGTGTGTGGGATCGAATTTTTGTTCATCAAAAATTGTTTCTTGTGTTGTTACTAGCATCACCTTAATACGGTTTAATTCGTGTGTACAAGAACGAGGTAACAACATACTTTTGTTGTTATCAAGGGATCGATTAACAAAACGGTAAGGGGTTAATCATTGATCCATATAAACCCTAATTAGGGTTCTACATATTGTTAAAGACAATTGCTTTTGATTCTTGTTCGGGCTAGAATCACCACGGTACGTTCCTATTTAATTTATGTTAATCTCTTATGTGTTATAGATGTTCCTACGCTTCCGCATATGTGTTTACCTGTTTATATGATGGTCATGATTCTAATATTCCAACAGTGGTATCACGAGCTTGCTATAACATGTAATTGATTACATAAAACACATAAAAAATGAATTTTGATTGTTTTAGATACATGTTTTGGATCTAGGGTTTTGTTTTTTTTTTTAATTTTTTCGAAACCCTAACCCTAATTTTGGGGGGGGGTCGATTTATTCCATGAACCCTAATTAGGGTTTGTGGTTTTATTAATTAATTGGATTAGAAACCCTAGGTTGCCTACATGTTTATGTGTTATTTGGGCGTATCCTTGACCTAATTGGTAATTGTTATGTTTTGATCCGTGACGAAACATGCATGTTAGTCATGGGTTATTAATTGTTTATTAATTGTTAAGCTTTTTCACATGTTTAGATAGATCTAACATTGGGGAAAACCCCATAATTATTAAAATCAATTATGTGTTATGTGGTAGGTGATTAGCTTTGGCCTACGCAATTGACTTGTCAATGTATGTGGCTCACTTCCATTAAGAGGTGAAGGCCCTAGTTAATTATATACATATAAAAACCTAGAATTGATTTTGTTAGGATCTTTTCTAAAAAGATTGCATGTGGCTAATTGTTTCACCTTTATAATTGTTATGTTATTAGTTGTTTTGATTTGTCTTTATTACTTGTTTTATTGTTTAATTGTTGGACACGTTTGTAAGCAATAAAAGGGTAATTTTATAAAGAAAATAATATGGACTAATAACGGTGAAACAAAAGTGATAAAGTAAGAATCTTGCAAGGTCTTAAGTGCCGCTAGTGGTCCGATTCGCACGGTAATCAGCTCCCAGGCGAGACTAGCAAAATTCATACTTTATTACATGATTTTGAGATTGAATCCATAAACTTTTGCTTGATTGATGTTATGTACAAATATGTTTTTAAAATTAAGTCCTTTAAGACGATATTCATAACCGTGATTTGAAGGCTTAGAAAAGAGCCTTAGAGTCTGCCTTGGTTATCACAATCTTGAATATGTCTTAAACGAATTACTTTTAAAATCATAATTGTAGAAAGTCATCTTAGGGTTTATTAAACCTCAAGTAAAACTTTGTGTATTAATTTCACGAATTGGTAATAAAAAGGTTTTGAAAACTTATGTTATAAAGATGAGTGCATGCATCTTTATACGTGTTTTGATTTTCACATCAAAAATTTGTACCCTAAAATTTAAGTTACATGCCATCTAACTATAAGAAACACTTGAAGTTATTATTTAATAAACGTGAGACGCATGCTAAATTTTAATGACAAGGTAAATTTCCGAGTGTGCATGAGACCACACATGGAGAATTTGCAGTTTCTAAGTTAGACGACTTAATTAAGTTGATGCGTGAGACCTAGAGCTTAAGGCATGAGATGGGATGAAACATGCTTACATGACAAATTGATGAATCAATTTGATGTAAATCCCATAATGATCTAGGAATTGGAAAAGTGTTTGCCAATTATTGTTCGACAGATTACCATTTTTTATACTTTCACCACTAGCAGATCAACTGATGTGGTGGAATCTATGTAAAGTTGGATCCTAGATTTTCAAGAAAATATGTTGATAATATGAATATATCCTTGGGTATTATATTTTCTTGGAAATATAAATTATCGAAAATACTAAAATTGAATTTTGTAAATTCTTTAAATGTATTAATGCAACTCAGAACCGTAAACGTAAGTTATTCTTTTAATTGATCTACACCCGTTTGGGTTTTTGGTTAGAGTCAATTTTACTAAAAGAATAAACCAAGTCTTCTTTCCATTCGGAGAAGTGTGAGACTTAATCCTAATCCTTTTCATGAATGAGAAAGGTATAATAGGATGATTAGAATTGCCTAAATTCTAAATACATAACTCATAGCAAAATTTAATAGTACGATTATTTGCACTTTATGAGTTATTAAATTAGAAGCTAGACTAAGTACTGCACAATGGTAAAAGACGAATTAGATTAGTTTATCTAGTTGTTTTGATTTAACCATTTAAAGATACTACATACAATTGTTGGAATGGTAAATCTATAAAGGAAGAAATTGCATGCCCAGTTTCTTTTCAAGTTAAAAGTTTGGAATGTGATGAATCACATTTACATAGTAGAATACATTCTTTTAGAACCTATATATAATTGTTGGAATGGGTTTTCTTAAAAGATGTAGGAAAGTAAATAGTACACTATTTCCTTTCACTGATTAATGAAACATTTACAATGTTGTCAAATTCAGTGGGAGTATGGTGTTCTTATGGCTGAGTAAGTGATTATTATTATGTTCTCTAATTCAGTGGGAGTTACAAGACTTATTGTCTTGATTGTAACTTAGATTATCTTTTGAATATCTCAAGGTAATTACTTTCCAAATATAGACACTAATATTTTCAAGGATAGTCATGTACGTTTCCTTGATTGATTGAGTAAACTCTATATCTACTAAGTTATGTTAATGACACAAATCATATTGTTCAAATTAACAAACGCGTGCGTGTTGTTTATATGATACATGGTGTTGTACCATGCACAAGTGGGAGAAATCTTCATTATGTGCAAAGTACAACACATAAGAATATGATTTAAAAGATTCTCTTAACTGCAAAGTAAGAGATTATAATTCTAATTAGATTAATACATCTAATCTAAGAAACACTTGGTGTTGAAATTTAGTAAACGTGAGACGCAGACTAAATATTAACAACAAGGTGAATTTCATGTATGCGTGAGACCAACATGGATATTTTACAGTTTCTAAATTAGACATCTATTAGAACATATGTGTCAAATAACAATACTATTTCAGCCTTAATATTTATGTATTATTGGAATGACATAAATGCATGAAGTAATATAATACTACTTCAATAATTATGTATTCTTAGAATGACATAAATAAATAAAGTAGTGTGTTAACTTGAAAATATTATTGAAACCAAATGATGGTGTTCATGATTACTTTAATAATACATGTTTATACTTTATTGTATAGTTATAAACATGAAGTCTTCTAAGTATTACAAGACTTATAATTAAGTAAGACGTTAGCTTGTTATGGTCTTTTAATTAAGACATATACAAGAAGTCATTGAGTTGATCAATGATTAATAACGTATAGTGGGATTATAACAAGTTTATGTTTTTATGAGACATGAACATGAAGTGACTTGGTCAAAAGTACTTGTGTTACATAAAGCATGCAATTGGTTTGAAAATACTATTATACCATTAAGTTGATTTAGTTGGTAAATAGGTATGCCAAAAGAAATATGGTTATCTTATATATATATTGTTAAATCTTCTTACAATATTAATTCTAATTGAAGTACCACATATGAATGGTGTGTTCAGTTAGGGAATCAAACTCTTGTTAGGTTGTTTGATTAAAGATAACTATGACTTCTTATCTTCCAAAAGTTATCAAGGTTAGAAATTGAGTATGGCTTGAATATACTCAATTAGACTCCTAGAAGATTAATAAGACGTTATTGAATTATGAAATGTGATGAATCACATTAAGTCTTAAATTGAAGTTCTGAATTTGTTAAGCTACTTATAAGAAGGTTAGAATATCAGGAACTATCATTGTGTATTTGTAATGTCCTAAAAGAGAACGCTGGATTGTTGCTCTAACTGCTAAGTACTTATATTCTATATAATGCTAAAGGCAAGTGGGAGTATTTTATCTTGAAAAGATAGAATTACAAGATACATAATCTTCTAAAACCACACTAGTTAAAATCATGATGAGGCTTAACATGTAAATGATAAACCTCAAGATGATGGAATAATCATTCATAGATCCACTTGGATATTTCAGATATTTAATTAATATGCTGATGATTATATGATGTAGTATTACCAAAATAATGAATTGGGTGAATTACTCATATTATGAATGTTAAAGATGCAGTTCATAAAGATATTCAAATTTAAAAATTTGGTTTATCTTAATTCTTAATAGTTAGAGAATGATGATGAGTTTATTCAAAGATAATGTAACCCTAATGGTTTAAATCTTTGTGTTGAAATCATATGGACAAAAATTGTACACATATCTTAATGCATATCTTATGACAAGATTATTAATCATACTTAAGCAATTAACTATGATTAAATACTCTTTCTTAAGCACATTAAAGATATAAAGATGGTTATTGTCATATTTATAAGAATATGAAATTTGACAATGAATATCAAAACTCTTTCCTGAATGATTACTTGAGCGAGGACGATAAGTAATCAAAAGGAGTTTATGAATTCAAGAAAATCTTTGGAAGTGTACGAAGTGCAATAATCCATGAATGGATAAATGCATGCATCTAGGAGATTATTCTTATGATAAATTATTAAATCTATGTTTAGGTTTATAATTAAAATAAGGTAATTTCTAAGTATTCCTGAAAGCTAGTGGGAGTATTATGTTTGATTTACTAAATCATATATGTTGTATAACATATAAGAAGTTACATTCCATATAAGTGAAATGTTAAGACTTAGTTTGGAATGAAACTATAAGTGAAAGATTTAAAAAATAAAACATACAACTTTGGAACAAAAGTTTATTATTAAATAAACATGTGCGGTAAATAAATTCTAATAGAACATAATATATCATTTAGAAATGGATGTATATTATGAAAGGATAGAACATGAATATAAATCTAAGTATGACTGAAGGATTTTCATGTGAATCATATTATTGTTAAATCATGCTGAAATGCTTAATGATTTAACAATATTTGATATCTTGTGTAATGAATAAAGAAATATGTATAACTTAGAATAAATGATCCTCAGCCTGGAATTGCTCCTAAATTCTAAGTATAAACAATATAGCGAATTGTTGCGTAATTGTTATAGTTGACAATAAATCTTGTAAGATTGAAAGGTGTCAAGCATTACACATTGGATATTATGTTTACGGATTTCTAAAAGGCATATTGTGATTTGTATACAATGATGCTGGTTTAATTGAGATGCCACTCAATAACTAGTCATGGAAGGATTTCATCCTTAGCCATGTGAACTAGTTGTGCTCAACTAAGAGCATAGTTGCATTATACATTAGAGAATTAAAATACTTTAAACTTTAAAACGTTTGAAAGTTTGATTGTCATAAATTGATGGTTGAGGATATCACATCATTTATGAAATATTGTGTGGCTATATTGGATACACACATACAAGAATTTTGCTGATTAAATTCTTGAATTAAGTATTCTCAAAATTCCTATAGATCAAGGTTAGTTGATTTATGCCTTGTCAACAAGTATGAATGACATGACTTGAGGCATAATTCATTAACTAGAATTATCATGCATTGATCTATTTAGTGTTTGGATAAAGGACATTAAGCAATTACTCCCTTCGTCCCATAAAAACTGTCCAGTTTGACTTTTCAGAGTCAAACTGGTTCAACTTTGACCTTAAATATGTTTTATGTGTTATATCATACTTGATGAAAAATTATACCAATGAAAAACACAATTAAAACTCAATCCATTCATATATTTTTCATAAAGTATTATATAATACTCACAAAAATAGATATGGTCAAAGTTGAACCAGTTTGACTCTGAAAAGTCAAACTGGACAGTTTTTATGGGACGGAGGTAGTATTATCTATAATGAATTAAAGTACTTAGTACGTTTGTTTTCATTAATAATAAATTGTGTCCTATATTTGCATGTTTAAATCCATGAATAACTTATGTTATTCTAAATTGTCCGTTGTCAATTAATGATATGGGAATATCATTAAACTAAGACAAATCTGAGTATTGGTTAGAATATACTTGAAAGTATATTGATGCGGTGACATACCAATTTCACATGATATTCGATGAATTGAATATAGGACTTATCCCAACAACATGAGTTTACTTTATGGATATTGTCAGTAAGTAAATCATGAAATTGTTATCCTCAGACTTGAGATACCAGATAAGAGTCATGGATGTAGTGCATTCTGTGCAGCAATCTACCGCTTACGGTAATTGGAAGTCATAAGGGTTGCTTTCAGAATTGTTACAAAGTCCATGGGTTATTCTTGTAGTCAAGAAAGAATTTGTTCATTCAAATTCGTTTTGAAGCTTAATACTGCTGGGCCCCTCGTAGGGTTGACAAGATGTATGCGTGCGCACGCCCAAAGTCTATCTGGAATACGTTCAGATGTTTTGGTAATCTTGCTCAATCATAAACAACGAGAAACAGAATTGTTAATTAAAGAATGACTAAGATCCATATCTTTATTAACGTGGTATTAGAAACAAAAGGATGATAATAATAATGATGAATCATTATAGGTTTTTCCAGGAAACCTTCCTCGAGTTGATCTAGGGGCATTGGCGTGTTGCTAGACGCTTACCAATGTCATTATGTTATAGATATCCAAGTGGGAGCTGTTGGAGTTTATGGATATATATATTAATAAACGTATGTCTAGAATCGAACTCGAGACCTCGGGATTACACACGTTACGAATGAGTATTAAGAAATAATAATTAATATATTTATATATTTATTATTATACACAAGTATGTAACGATCGTTGGTATTTACCGTTAATGACTAACGACTGTTAGACGCAAATAAGGAAAGAATTGTGTTTATACAATTAGGAAACAAGAGAAGGATCTAGAACCCCTCCTTGGGCTCTAGATCGACCGGCCATGGGGATGGGGCAACCCAAACCCTAGCTTTTGCTCCAAGTTTTCTATTTAGTATAAATATAAACACATAGGGTCATTGTGGGGTGAATCTTTTGTACACACAATTATCCCTAAGTGTTTTTCTCCTCTTCTTTGCCTATAGCCGATCGTACAACCCCTAGGGTGTGTGGGATCGAATTTTTGTTCATCAAAAATTGTTTCTTGTGTTGTTACTAGCATCACCTTAATACGGTTTAATTCGTGTGTACAAGAATGAGGTAACAACATACTTTTGTTGTTATCAAGGGATCGATTAACAAAACGGTAAGGGGTTAATCATTGATCCATATAAACCCTAATTAGGGTTCTACATATTGTTAAAGACAATTGCTTTTGATTCTTGTTCGGGCTAGAATCACCACGGTACGTTCCTATTTAATTTATGTTAATCTCTTATGTGTTATAGATGTTCCTACGCTTCCGCATATGTGTTTACCTGTTTATATGATGGTCATGATTCTAATATTCCAACAGTTGAGGCTACTGGAGATGGTACTTAGGAGGTTGAAAATTGCTGATTCGAAGCATACTCTTTTAGTTTATATCCTTTCCATGTTGCCAGTGAATTGACTTTCAGAGTAAATTCTTGTTAATTCTATGTCTCCTGATAGCTTTGTTATTACTAAATATGCAGTTCTCAAGCCGTTGATACCACTTGTTGGGCATAGGGCCATTGTTAGGATATCTAGTTAGCAAAATCCCATTTGATTTTGCTACACTGTTTCTTTAAAGGTAACCCATATTAATGCTACATCAAGCAACGTTTTTTCTTTTGCATTTCATTATCTCAGTTATGGTTGCTGTAGAACCATGATCCAAAGTCTTTGTAAGTTGTAACCGATAATTAAAAGGACCCCAAGTTATTGGACTTATAGTCATTACACCTTGTGTTCTATACCTGACAGTTTTCCTGCTTTCTCTCGCTAATTAGAGGCTTTTTGTTATTATTCTGAAGGACTTGGAGGCATTATTGAGAGCAACAATCTTGTTTTGCTTCAATCCAGCATCTATATTCTATTCATCCATGTACGTATTATTCTTTATATTCCTTATAATTTTTAATCTTCAAACTTGTTATTGCTATCTAGCTAACTCTAGTACTTTGCTTTTGTAGTTACTCCGAGAGTTTGTTTGAATTCGTTTCATTATTTCCAAATTTATTCTATGGGGCCTACTACGTTTGTTTTGGTGGCCGCTGTCACGTGGCATCAGATGAGTGTTTCACACATACTGTTAGAAACTTTTCGTCGACAACAGTTATGGAAATGTTATGCTTGTGCAAGTGTACGTTTGGTAAAATCCTAGTGCTCGTTAACATCACCAATGACAGTATAAAAGGGGATCCTACAAATAACCTTCTAAGCAACACATCCACCAGAGCAGCCACATATGAAAATGGGCTCAAGATTATTGGTTCTATGGCTAGCAATAGTTATGCTGCTTGTAGGTTTGTCGAAAGGAGACCTTGAGCAAGACAAACAACAGTGTCGACAAAAGATCCTCGAGTTATCCCCATGCCTTCCTTATGTGAGTGGTAAAGCCAAGGGTCCGCCAACCCCTGGTTGTTGTGATGCACTCAAACCAGTTTTGCAAACGAGCAAGGTTTGTATATGCACCTTGGTCAAGATCAATGTTGGCCTCGAATTGGGCTTACCTGATTCGTGTCATTTGCCATCTAGTAACATCACCGAATGTCCTAGTAAGTAGTACTATATCATTCTATAATCGTCGTTTTCTTAACAGAGACTTGAACCCACGACACATTTTGATCGATACCACAATATTAAAGCCTTTGGTATAAATCACACATTCTAATTACGTGTATGAAAAACTTTTGTATCTCTAAAAATTTCAATTTTTGGATCCCATATTTGTTTTCTGAAAGATCTAACTCACAACGACATTTACTTATTATTATTTTTTTTTACCAATATTTGATGTTTTCAGAGGTTTTGAACATGTTACCCAATTCACCAGAAGCTAAAATTTTTGAAGATCCTAAAAGCAACAACACAACCGCGACTTCGTCAGGTAACATCTATCTATTTTATTTTATTTATGAATATTCATAATGTATAGGAGTCTAAATAGAATTACATATTTGGTTTCATAAGGCACGGTATATATTATTTCTGCATACATTTACGTATATTATTCCAAACAATATTAAGATCATCTCAATATTAGTTGTGTATAAAGTTTATCTTTACTTCGTGTATTTTACGCAACATATTTCAAGTATAACAAACCGTCAAATAATTTATTTGCGAAAGTTTGAACAAAGAAAAGTGCCAACTATACATATTCAAAAACAAGCTTAAACTAAAATAAAGTTTATATTTTGATGGTGCATGAATTAAAATAAAGTTATCAAATCACTTCTCATCGATCAAATGAAGAGTGGCAGTCGTGTAGATATTCAACGTTTATGATGGTTAACTATATATAAAATTTGGTAAAATCAATATCATTGCAAGATTATTTTTTTTATAAGAATGGCAGCAATATATTACTACCAAACAAACAAAACATTACAAAACAAAGTCATCCAACCTTTTATAATCAGTCGATTAAAGGAGACGGGACCCAAAAAAAAAACCTCTTCGACCACATATACAACACCAAATCAAAGGAAATAACAACGTTCCCAGAAAAGTTACATAGTATTCACATACTTATACTATCCAACAAAATAGCATGACCCACTAAAAAAATGCCAAAACAAGTGTAAAACTAATGTGATCATTCCACCTTTATTGGACAATATACACACAAAAACCAAATAACTATGAAATATACAATGGGAGTTGATCGACACATATTTACTTTTTATTTGCATACTTTAATGTACTATCTAAAAAAAATGGTATAATAAATGTGCAACTAATTATAACACAGATTGGTGTGTGCAAATCAAAAGTGAGAATGCGCATATCACCTCTTATATACAAAACACATAGACCACATTAATATGCAGACATACATGTACTACTGTATTCATTGATCCATATGAAACCGAAACAAAACTCATTACTGCACGTGACATTTTCTGGGTTCAAACAACCATTATCTTGAACGATTTTATTAGTGCTTGGTGCTTTCTTACCCAACACACGTGTATGTCTTTCTTTCCAAATGAAGTATTCGGATGTCCAAATGATCGCTTTCCATACACTCGAAATATTAGGAGGGATGTTAACGTTTCCATACGATGAAATTTATCAAAAGAGAAAGCATTAACGATCCTACCTTCCACCAACAAAAGATCTTATCACACACACTCATAGCAAGATCACAAGTGACCAAGCTATGAGCATGTCTTTCAATCACATTATTACAACTTGGGCAAAGAACTGAATCCAAGTTAATGCCTCTTTTATCGAGTTCCACGCAAACTAAAATTCTACCTTTCAAAGCTCTTCACTTGAATATGTTTACCTTTTTCGGCACCAACTTGTTCCAAAGTGTTTCTCGACCTCCACTTTTCACAAGTAGAATCTTTTCATCAATTAATCTTGATTGCTCGTTGACCTTGAACTCTCCATCTTTGAATAACTACTCCTATTGTCCCAAAATAGTTGTCCTCCGAAAAAAAAAAAAAAAATGTTATTACTGTTTTCTTTTACTTACGTTTTAGCAGAATTACAGTTTTACTCTTCAGTAATTAATTAATGTATTTTTTAAAGTTTGTAATAATAATTTTAAGCAAGGGAATTTGATCAAATTTCTCTAATGATTTTTAATAAGTGGACAATTATAAAAAAGAAAAAAAAAAAAAAAAAAACGTTGACTATTAGTTTGGGACGGAGAAAATATATCATTTGATAGTAAAATCATTTTGTAAGCAACTAAAAAGGGTACGAAATTTAAGTTATATCTATGTGTTTCTATGGGAAGGATGGATAATTGACAACCAGTGGCGGAACTTGAATATTTATTTTGGAACGGCCGAATTTTATTATTATTAACTTTTTATTATTATTATTATTATTATTATTATTATTATTATTATTATTATTATTATTTTGACGAGGGGGGGGGGGCAAATTTGTAGATTTGTTTGTATTATTAACTAAATTACCCTTAAAACTTATAAAATTTACACTAGTCGTCCCAACTTTTGAGGGGCCGGGACCCTCCCCTGCCCCTTAAAAGATCCGCCCTTGATCATGCAACCAATCATCATCATATACTATCTCAATTTTCATGTCTCAACAGTTTTAAATAAACATTTACCAGTAATACTTATTGCTAAAATATATGAAAAGATTTCTGTTTGGCATTATTTTTATTATTTTTCTTTTGGTAGGTAATGCAAACAATGGGAAAACTGGATCAAGTAGAGGAAAAAAATGGTTGGGAGTTGAGACGATTAGTGGGTTCTTATATATAATTGTTATATTTCTCTTTCAAGTTGCATAAATCTTTCAAGAAATGTTTAATGTCGACCGCCACCCTATTCAATGCTCATTTCAACATGTTATTCTTTATCGTCTTCTTATTATCATGAAGCTGACGGTGTCAAAATGTATTTTAGTTGTCATTTTTATAAGTTGTATGTACTATTGTTAAGATCTGATTATTTATCTAAGTTTTTGAATTTCAATTATTTCGTGTACTGATTAACATATATTTGAGTATCGAATCAATTATCTTTTAGAAACGAATCACGTAATTTTAAAAATCGACACACAGAATAATTAAAATTTAAAAAGTTAGTTATTAAATAGTTAGATGTTAACCATGATATATATAACTCAAAAAAAAATAATAATAATAAATAAGGTACATAACGAGACAATAAGCCCATTAGCATGTTAGCAAGTAACAACCATGCATTATGGTTGATATCTACGTATGCTGTCCAATTGTTATGATTTAAATGAATTTATGAAGTTCTTTTTCTACTAAAAGATGACACCAGGAAGACCTAGGGGATTTTCAAAGGTTCACATAAACTCAATAGATGTTTATCGCCTAGTATAAATTTTCGTTAAAAAAATTTCTCCAAAATGAACATGAAAAATTTTGTGTCACACAAAAATATGCATGTCTTGTTTAGTTAGTCAACTAACATATCAAAAATAAACACATGTTCTCTTGATTTGTTTACCAAATTTAATGAAATCGTACATTTTACTTTATTTTTATTTCCTTTTATACTTGTAACAAAATTTTCATTCACCTTGTAACTTAAAGTGTTGGGTCTGCTCTTAGATAACATGTAACTATAGTTTTGCTGGTGTGACGAATAATTGTAACGTATGCTAATCGAGACTTACTGAGTTAAAGGTCTTGTTGACAGGAACGGAGCCAGAACTAAATATGACCGGGTGAAAAAAATAAAAATAATAAAAAATTTTATTATTATTTTAAAAAAAATAAGTAGCTTCGTTTAAAGCTTTTATTTTAAAAAAATAATTCTTAAATGAAAAGTTGGTTTATGAAGCTTTCAAAATATATTAGTTTTGTTAAAAAGTAAAATTACTGATATAACCTCCAACCATTTTTAATATTCACGTCTTTTATTTGGGTAAAGGTAATAATCATAGCTGTTAAGATCTCAATCAAGCTCTTAAGATCTTTCGATCTTATAATCCCGTTAAGAAAAAACAAGTCGATCATTCGTAGGATCTTAAGTATGATCTCGATTTTACCATAGGATCGTAAGATCTCGATCCGATTCGATCCTACTTCCCTATATTTAACTAACTAATAAACAATAAATTAATGAATTTTGTTAAATTAAAACAATATAGCAAGCGTTGATTACTGTAAATGTTTAATAAGAGCAACATATATATATATATATATATATATATATATATATATATATATATATATATATATATATATATATATATATATATATATATATATATATATATATATATATATAAAATATTCAGCGTCCTTAATTACTGATTAGTTATTTTTGTATTTTAGAGCATTACGCGTCACATTCTCATATTACTATAACTTTAGAACTCTTTTTTCTTCTCTAATTTGTTATACAATCATCTTTGAATACGAATTACTAGAAAAATAAGATTTTTAGACATTTAAGTAGGATCTTCCAATCTTACGATTTCTATCTTGCAAAGAAAAAAACGATACATAATATGATCTCGATCTTAACAACCTTGGTAATAATCACGTATGGTCTTATCACTTTAATAATAATCATGTCTTTAGAATAACATAAATTTGTTTTTTTTCCCCTACGGCAGTAAAATTTTCCACCTCTCACACGTAAATTTACATCTCTATTATGCAATATTTTCTAACCTAATAAATTGTTTCTATGTGTTAATGTTTTTTTATGTGTTGTAGTATATATTAGGATTATGATATATGATATGTTTTTTATGGTTCTACTAAAATCCATGAAACAGTATCTCTTAAAGAACATCTAATGAGATGAAACGAACTCGGAATGATACTGCTACTTTAATATGGGATGCACGTCCTTAATGACTATTACAAGCATATTGACTTAAAGTACTGCGATTATTATTTATGTAACGAGCTATTATTTTATGTTTTACATTTGTTTACAATCATAGATATGTCCTATTATATTATTTTACATCTTATAATATAATTGATCTCTTATACTACAGTTAACGGCTAACTTTATCGAACACTTTTGTTTAAAAAAAAAAACAAAAAAACAAAAAAAAACAACCTCGTAGCTCATGTTAATTATAGTTTACAGCTTAAAGTATACAGCTTACAGCTTGTTTTGTGAAACAAGCCATTTGTATATTTCAAGGTAAAAGATACATTCCTTGTAAAAAGTTAACTATTAAGAAAAGTACTTTATACTAGTTGAACTAATTACTATAATTATTTACATAAACATATAGAGCTGTAAATAAATTTTGCGAATCATAATATTACTGTATAAAAGTGCACGATGCACTAACCCAACGACATTCCACTGGGAATTTTTTCCTTCCAATAACATGCTTTACTGCTCCATGGTTGGTGTCATAGCAATGCCATTGGAACATTTATTGGTGGATCCACGAGCGCACACTATTGGTGTCTTTTTTTTTTTGAGTGTGCGGGGTATTTTTGATTTTGTGTTATAAGACTAACATGTACCTATAATAGTTATAGTTATAGCTAGAGAGTGTATTTTAGCCATTATCTTGTTATTGGGTATTTGCTGAAGTTGCAGTACAATAATATTTATCGGGTGCTTCGTATGAGGATTGCTAGACAAAAAAAAAAAAAAAAAAAAAAAAAAAAAAAAAAAAAAAAACTTTCACAAAACGCATCAACAAAATGAGTTGACGTTATTTGATTGATATATTTGGTTATAGTTTCTCTCTCTTATTTTTTATTAAACCAATCAAACAATGTCAACTCATTTTGTGAAATGTTTTGCGGAAATTTTCTAGTAATTCTCGCTTCGTATATTAGCTATCTAAGGTATCCCTTTTATACAATCTATTCACAGCATTAATAATTAACTAATTAATGAACACCTCCAATCACTAGCATAAAAGGGCATCACAATGCAACACTCTTTGAACACCTATCAAGTATCACCCCTCTCTTAGAAATGGGCTCAAGAAGATTTCTTATATGGCTACCCATAGTTATGGTCCTTGTAAGTTTGTCGAAAGGAGACTTTGATCAAGACAAACAACGATGTGGACAAACGATTATCGGGTTATCAACATGCCTTCCTTATGTGAGTGGTCAAGCCAAAGCTCCAACTATGGCCTGTTGTACTGGCCTCAAACCAGTTGTGGAGAAGAACCATGTTTGCTTATGCATCTTGGTTAAGGACCGCAATGAACCCGGTCTTAATATTAAGATCAATGCGACTCTTGCATTGGGCTTACCTGATACGTGTAATGCACCTACTAATGCCAGTGACTGTCCTAGTAAGTATACTACAGTATCATCACTCTTTTTAGCAACTTCTTCTATTTAAACGTAAGATTTGGATTTGATCACACTACAAGATCGAAGCTATGGTTTATTTATTTCCTATCGATATTTGATGTTTTCAGGGCTAATGAACTTGCCACCCAACTCCCCAGATGCTAAGATTTTTTATGATTATGATAAAAGCAACCACACGGCTTCATTGGGTAACATTTTTATATCCGAAAGTTCCATCATAGATAATCAAATGAATTACGTTTTCAGTTAAATATAAGGATCATGATATACTGATATAGGAGTTAGCTTTTTATTTATTTTATTTTATTTTTATTATTCTTTATTTTATTTTATTTTTTTGTTCTTTCTCAGAGATATATACTTCAATTATTCAACAAACCGTCATATAGTTTAGTTAATTGTGAAAGCATGATTGTATATTTTCAACATTTATGTTGGTTAATTTTAGAATAGTTGGCGAGATTTTTTTTAAACATAAGTTCGTCAATGACAAATACAATACACTAGATGTATCAAGAGCAAAGCCACACAATGTATAACGACAAATAATTATGCTTGCGAAATAGTGATTCTGATTCGATCCTTAAAATGCTAAGTGTGTGTTTTTTGAACTACAAAGCGTGTGATTTTTAAATTAATATTGATAAGGGCT
Organism: Artemisia argyi; assembly: GCA_030686995.1. Classification (NCBI taxonomy): domain Eukaryota; kingdom Viridiplantae; phylum Streptophyta; class Magnoliopsida; order Asterales; family Asteraceae; genus Artemisia; species Artemisia argyi. Next base: position 119,439,193 of record CM060706.1, read on the forward strand.
TTTTGTGGAGCCGTTAGCTTTTTGTTACAAAAATAATCTCTTCTAAAATAAGTAGCTCCATTTGATATATTAACTTCAAGCTTTTATTTTAAACAAATAGCTCCTAAATGAAAAGCTAATTCATGAAGTTTTTTTAAACATCTTGAAGTTGTTAAAACTTTAAATTAATGATATATGTTTGGCAAAACTAGTTGTAAGCTGTATGATGTAAGCTGTTAACTGTAAGTTGTAAGCTATAAACTACAAAGCTGTTAACATGAGCTACAAGCTGTATCTTTTTTACAATAAAAGTGTTTGGTAAGTTAGCTGTTAAATGTAATTATAAGATGTAAAATGACATAAAAGGATATATTTATAATTGTAAACAAATGTTTGGAGGGTATATCAGTAATTTATAGTTTTAACAGCTCCAAAATGTTTAAAAAGCTTCATGAATCAGCTTTTCATTTAGGAGCTATTTGTTTGAAATAAAAGTTTAAAGTTAATGTATCCAAACGGAGCTACTTATTTTAGAAGAGATTATTTTTGTAACAAAAAGCTAACAACTCCCCAAAAAACTCTTGACAAACATGCCCTAAGTAATTGGAAGTATGAAATTATGTCCAATTTTTTGTTCAAAAGGATAAACAATTGACAACTACGTAGTATTTAGTATAGATTTTTTAGTAATTAATTGGAAGTATGAAATTATATCCATATCTTTTGTTCAGAATGATAAACAATTGACAACTTGTGCATAAGTGCATTAATTATGTGCACAAGTTATTTAACTCGTGCATGAACCAATAATAGTCGTTAAAGCTTCAACATCCGTGATTTTAAATGCACAATGGATATTAATGCTAACAAGTAAACAATGTGTGAATGATTTTTTACCTTTTTACAGTAGTTACCATGTATTCTGACATTTAAGCTGATAAATTCACGGGTTTTAAACTCACCGTTACACGTACTCAAATCAAATAAAGTCTTTTTTATAAAAATGATTAGCATGACCATTTCAGAGTTTGTTTACATATAGCAAAAATTGAACTTGAAACTTCACTATGGTTTAAAATAAGTAGTTATTTATTTTTTAAATAGATAAAGTTACATATTTGCATGAGAATTATTGTTATCAATCTTTTTTGGTAGGTAATAATGGGAAAACTGGATCAAGTAGTGATGTGAAGAGCGATGCCGGAAGAGGAAAGAAATGGTTGGGAGTTGAAATGATTTCGAGTTCTGTATATATAATTGTTATGTTTCTCTTGCAAATTGCTTAATCTTTCAAGAAATGATTTATGTATTGCCCCACCCCATTTATAATTTTATGTGCAACTCTTGTATCATTAAGGGATTAAGTTTGTGATATTGAAGATATTAGTCGTCTAGTGGTAAAATAAGATGGATGTAATTGTCTTGTTTGTAACCAATCAGTTTGTGATTTGAATGAATTCATAAGGTTTTTAATTAACAAAAGTTGACAATTAACTTTGAACGGTAAACTAACGATTTTTGTATAGAAAAGTAGAAAAACTATATGGCATGACCAAATAAAGGTTTGATCAAATATACTCTAGTTCTAAACTAGTTTTTAATCGAGACTCTTAAATAAGAGTTTCTTTATAAAATTATGTTGGCATGACCAAATAAAGGTTGGATCAAATATACTCTAGTTCTAAACTAGTTTTTAATCGAGACTCTTAAATAAGAGTTTCTTTGTAAAATTATGTGATATTTTTATACTTAAATAGTTACCCAACTTACAATACACGCGTGCACACACAGATTTTACGTAAATTTTTCATTTAGTATTAATATCGACTAATATTTTGTATACTTGTATAATTTTGTTAGACCAAGTATTAGACTTTGTTTAACTGACATGAATCGTTCATATATTTACAATCTCGTGTATTTATTTACATATATGCTTTTTGAAAATGTACACATATATTTTAATGAATTTGATAAAAACATGAAATATTATATGTTCTTAAATATTAAATAAACATATAAGTGTACTTAGATTCTTATATTTTATTTAATATTTAACCACTAAAGTTTTATTAATTACTCTCTTTTTATAGTTTTTATTTTTATAAAATCAACACTTGTTTTTTATATTTATTTTGTTGGATGAAAATTAGATGGGTTTCATCAAACTGAAGCAAATTTTGACACTCATTGGCCAATTAGAAGGATTAATTTCAAAATCGAGTTTTTCCATTGGTTAATCGAAAAATCAATTTTCTCATTTGTATCTTCTTTTATTATATAAGAGATGTAAATTGGTTATATTTATTTATTATGATTACAAATTTTTAAATTAAATCTTTCCACTAGTACAAAAAGTGGTATTGGTCACGCCAAAAATGTGTGACGATATACATATAGTCACACACGTTTTTTTTCTTTGTGTGTCACAAAAGGTCCCACCACCGTAGGTGGCATATGGTGACATTGTTGAGTTCGTGACCATTGTCATTGAAAAAGAGTGACCAAAACCCAAATATGTGTGACAAATTATGCACAAGTTTTGTTGGATTAATCAATATGTGTGACCATAAACACTTTATAGTCACACGAATGTTGTTTTAGAGTGATTATTGTTCGTCCTTTGGCCACATAAATATATAATATATGTGACATTTGAGATGATTTATTCAAGTAAATGTTTATTTTGTGTGACTATTTCCGTCCTATGCCCACATGAATATATAATAAATGTGACGTTTGTGATGATTTAGTCTCACAACGGGTGTTGTTTTTTAGGAGTTAGTCACATACAATTAAGCAAAAAGTGGCTAAAAGTGTTAATAAGTGTGACCATATGCTGTTTAAAATAAAGAAATGTGTATTTTATGTGACTATTGTTCATCCAATGGTCACATGAATTTTTAGTTTGTGTAGCCTTTTGTAATATTTAGTCACACAAATCATGTTTGTTTTTTGTATTTAGTCACACACAATTAAACAAACAGTGGCCAAAAGTGTTAATAAGTGTGACCATATGCTGTTTAAAGTGAAGAAATTTATATTTTATGTGACTATTGTTCATTCAATGGTCACATGAATTTTTAGTTTGTGTGGCATTTTGTAACATTTAGTCACACATCGAATTAAACAATGAGTGACCAATAATGTTGATAAGCGTGACCATATTACGTGAGTGCATCTTTTAGTCACACGGTTACTACTGTTAGTACTAAGTTAGTACTCCCAGAGTACTATGTTAGTGTTGCTGGAATGAGTATATATATATATATATATATAAGAATTAAAAACAAAAAAGCAATTTCAAATTGAATAAAACTCGAATGTATATAACTAAACCAAATATACAATTGTAATATCGTACATAATCAAATTCTCAACTACCAGAATAGTAGTCGTTCTCATGTTTATTAGAGAGTTAACAATAACCAAATTGTAGATTAATATGACTCACATTTTGTAGTAGAAAACAGTAGCTTTTCCTTTGCTAGAAGATGGTATCAGATGCTTATCAATGATATCGAGAATGTCGCTGCAAATCTTGGAAAACTCATCCTAGCCCTTGATCAAATTGACATAGCTCTCATTTCCTTTTGATTCCTCTTTTTCTTCAATGGATGGCATGATACTAAGGCTGAGCAAACGGACCGGATGGACCGAACCGGACCGACCGACAAAACCGACCGGACCGGACCAGACCGACCACATTCGGTCCGGTCCTCGGTCTAGGCTTTTTAGCTAATTCGGTCCTCGGTCCGGTCGGTCCGGTCCGGACCGACCAAAAAACCGAAAAAACGTGCCAAAATATGCCTAATTGGACCGGACCGACCGAAGACCGGACCGGACCGAACCGGACCGACCACATTCGGTCCGGTCTCGGTCTATGGTTTTTCCGGTTCTCGGTCTTCGGTCCGGTCCGGTTTTTGGACCATGCTCACCCTTACATGATACGCCAAGAGGCCCTCCTTGCCCCAATGACATTCTTGTACCCAACTGAAAGCAGATTCTCATCATCAAATTTTGCAACATTCTTCATACTTTCAACTATTTCTGCAATATCAAGTGAATCATAACATACCATCAGTATCCACGTTTTATTGGTTATTAAACTTGAGCCTAATTCATTAATAAATGCGAGCTAAGGGGTTGTTTCAACTCATTATCTCCTTATGAATGGATCAATTGGGGTTAAGTTTGTACTAGTAGTTTAACAATCCCAAGCCCAATATTAATAATCCTTGTCCGACATCATATATGTACATGTATATATTTAGTCCATTAAGTTACAAATGAGTAGTTTATATGTTTAGCTGTTACAAATTATAAGTTAGCCCATTTTAGCCAAATAAGTTGATAAGCTGAGCAAGATATATTCAATATTACATAAGTTCAATGATAAGCAATATATAATAAGCTTAACCAAAAATCCACTAATGTGTCCAAAATAAGCGCAAGCCACAAAAGTCACATAAGCCGACACTAAAGCTAAAATCAAACACAATACATACATTTATATATGCTGAAAAATCAGCAACCAAACAACCCTATGTATATGCTGAAAAATCAGCATACAAACACTACTAAAAGGGCAGAAAATTCAGCATGTAAACACTCTTATTAAGTGCAGATTTTTAGCATATAATGACCCATATTAAGTGCAGATTTTCAGTAGCAAAACGCATCCTCTGTGCAGAAAATAATTAAGCAAAATGTGCCTTTTATGTGCAGAAAATTCAGCACCAAACATGCCCTTTTTGGGACTATTTTACAGCAAACGAACGCCCCCTGTTGGGGCTGCGTTTCAGCAAATAAACGCCCCCTGTTGGGGCTGGTTTGGGGCTGTTTTGCAGCCAACAAACGCACACTTTTTGGGTGTGTTTTCCAGTCGAGGCAACCCACAACTAGCACCCCTTTGGGTGGCTGTGACAGCAGGCAACAAACAATCACAACGACAACCCTCTTGGGTGTTGATCCGAGACAAACAAACACCACACTATACGGGCTGTGGTGTGGGTCGAAATAAACAAAGGTGAAACAAACAAACACACCCTACTGGGTGTTTATTGTAACCAGACACAACAACAAATAAACAACAATAACATCAAGAGTTTTGGGGTGTTACCTACTGTAATCACCTAACAGGAGATGAAAAGAAAATGACAACAAAATACGCAAAGGAACCTGCAAGGAGGATCACGGCATAATAGATTCCTTGAGAAGACTGTGTAGCTTCTAAATACTCGACACGGCAACATTTCATTCGCTCTCTTTCATTCTCCAGTACATGATCAACATACCTGCATAACACGTTCTTATATTTGAAAAGAAAGAAAAAAACAGCTTGTTTGTCTTGTTTGTTTTGCTCATAGATAGAGGAACTTACTGTTGTGTGAAAATGGAGCTTTCAAGAATATCAGTACTGTTATTGTATACATCTTGTAGACGATGATCATACAAGAGTGAAGATAAATATACAAGCTGCTCCTCAAAGCCCTGCCATGTATTCAGCAACAAAGTCAAAGAACAATATATTAACATATATACAAGCATAAAACTTACTAGGTCAAACAGTAGAGAATTATTAAATTCTGAAATCTTCTTAAGGATCCCATCAAACTGAGCCGCGTCAAAAACAAACATTCCATTCTGGGAAAAAAATGTTTATCAGTTATCAACATTCAACACTACACTTGAAAATGCACTCAAAAGATCACAACACTAAAAGTTATAACATGTGAAACAAATAAAGAGTTTGACTAAAAGCTCTTTGGCCATGCTAAAGGAACTTTACAGAACAATTGGTATAAAAGAAACTATACTGACAAGTGACAAGCTTAATGTAACTACCAGTTTGTGTCTAATAGTTACACTTCAAGTGATTCAGATAGGAATCACTTAATCTAGAAATCAACAATAAGTAACTAAAGAAGTATTCTCCTCAAAATTGAATGATTCATGAAGGATTTGCAGAATTTACTAAGAATTCTATAATTGATACTATTAGTTTAATCACTTGCCAAAATTTTCAAAATCAGCTTTGCTTAATCTCAAACAATAATTATAAATAGATGTTTCCAAATATCTATAGAAGCAAGATCATGTACATCAGGATAATAATTTGCTGGCCAGACTTTCCTCTAGATTTGATATAGCTAACCAAACCCAATAACAGAGGAAATTGTACTTCACACTAGACAGAAAAATGTTGATGCTCTGTGTAATATAGACTACACCCACAGATTTACGACTACAACAGAAGTAAAAATATAGCACCAAACAAATGAGAGCTAGTTATAGATGCAGATATGTTAACCATACCTTAGGAATATGTTTGAAGGTCGGTTTGGTAGCCGTCGTTGTTCCCAAAGCAAAGAGGAAGCAATTAAATAGGGTGAAAGAAAAAGAACATATAGACATTAAATATTCGACCAAAAAGAAACTTCATAAAAATATTAGCACGTACCAAGCATTGAACACTGTCCAGGTACATAACCCCTAATTCAAAAATCACAAAAAAATGAAATTAACCTATCAACACCTTAAATTGGTTTTTCAATTGTAGATATACCATATTAGATTACCTGATTTATTGATTAACAGCCTTGAAATTCGGACCAATGATGGTGAATGGCGTTAGCTTTCGGTTCGTAAGAATGTATTCGAGTACTGGTGGCGAGGATGGGTAACTACACAATGAAGTGGTTTGTAGTTGGTATGGAGATGAAAGAAGATCTGGTTTTGCTTTTGGGGGAAAAGATAAGTGTGGATGAATAAATGAAACAAAATGATGGACAACTTGATTTGGGGGGGAATTAAGCGGGATATGATGAAACAAAGAGCAGGTTGTATGGGTGATGGCAAAATGAAGATGAATCTTAGATAACTATTGGAGAGGGAGAATGAAAATGTAAATTTAATTTTTGGGAAAAAAGTGGGCAGGAGTAGTGAAAATATGTTTGATTTTGGGGAAAAAAGTGGGAGGGAGTAGTGAAAATATGTGAGGGAGATATAAAATTTGAGAAATATTATAAAATATTTGAACTATAAAAGCAAAAGTGTGACCATATATAACATTTTGTCACACTATTTAAGTGTGTGACATATATTTGTCATTTTTAAATGCATATCGTGACTAATGTTTCAAACTTACTTTTCAGTTGTCACACATTTCAAATTCATGTGGTTAAATATTCAGCAAAAAATATTAGTCACTTTTAAATAATGTGTGACAAACTTGACTATATGATTTAGCCACATACAAAATTACTTCATGTGACCATATATGGATTTTGGTCACACTATTCAATTGGGTGACCAAAATTTGTCACATATGTATATATATAGTGTGACTAATGTTTCAAACTTTTTTGTATCTGTCACACATCTCAAATTATAAGTGACTAAATAATCAAAAAAAAATTACCAGTTCCTTATAGTCACATAAATATTCAAATGTGTGACAATGAACTTCCGAAATGGTCACAAAAGTTGGATCAAGTGTGGCTGTTTCTTTTATTCTGGTACATTTAGTAACATAAAAATCAGACTGTGTGGCCATTCAAAAAATAGCATGTGTGACGAAATCCCATATTTGTACTAGTGTTCAAGAGAACTGAACCAACAAGAGAGCTTAATTTTTCATATAAGAATAATAAAGTCATCAAATTTGTTCAAACCCAACTAAATTTCATCCACACAAAAAAATACGTATAAAAACACATGTGTCGATTTTGAAAAAAATAAAAGATAAAATAACTAACAAATAAAAAATGAAATGGGTAATTAATAAAAGTACTATAGTTTTTTAGGTTTTAAAAATTAATTTTATAAAATTTATAGAAAAAAAGTATGGGGGTTAAATAGTTTTTACCAGTTTAAATTTAGTTTACAAAAACTTTTAGACCGATTGTATGTGAAACCTTTAGATGATAAAATATAGATAATGCAAGTACGAAAGGAGATAAACACGACAAAGTAAAGAGAGGAAGAGATAAAACTATGACACAATGATTTATAGTGGTTCGGCTACAATGACACCTTCCATGCCCTACTCCACTCCTCTAGTACCCAACTCGAAAGTTCTTAAGCACTATGTCAACAAGCTCCTTTAACCGGCAAAGAAACCTCACAATGTCGCTTACAGTTTTTCCGGTACAAAGCTAAATGGTTCTTTACACGGAAGAACCAATCCAACACAACTAACATAAACAACTTAGCGAATACAATTTAATGTATCAAATAAAAGAAGCAACTCAGTGATCTTATAGTGATGATGAAGCCTAACAACTCTTCTCTTGAACATTGGAAGACTCATATGCAAAGAAGCGTGATCTCGTCTTTTTAAGAAGAACCTTAAAAAACACAAGAAGATAGTTACAAGAATGATCCTTAGATCTAAGATTAGAGATATATCAGAATAAGAGAATATATGTATAAGAATGGGTGATGAATCAAGAAGAAATGACTCACTATTTATAGAAACTAGTTCACTGTTCACCCGGATCCGGCAGATCCCTTGAAAAAGGGATCCGGCCAGCGTAAACCCAAAGATCTGGCTCCAGTCTGAATTTTGGGTTACAATTCTGGGTTTTGGGTTAGTGATTCATGGGTATCCAACATGATGTCATGTATGATGTAAACCATACTTTGGGTTATGGGTTATGGATTTTGGGTCATGGGTCCTGAACTTTACCCAACTTGATATCATGCATGATGCAATGAACATGGGCCATGGGCTTTGGGTCATGGGTCATGTGTTTATACATATTTATTAATTATTCCACTTTTTATAGTTTCTATTTTTGTAAAATCGACACTTATTTTTTTATACATATTTTATTTTGTTTGATGAATCAGATGGGCTTGATCAAACTAAAGCAAATTTTGACATTCATTGGCCAATTAGAAGGATTGATTTCAAATCGAGTTTTTCCATTGGAAAAATCAATTTTCTCATTTTGTATCTTCTTTTATTATGTAAGTGACGTAAATTTGTTATATTTATTTATCATGATTACAAATTTTAAATCGACTCTTCAAGATGTTTTAACTTAACCAATAGGGGATCTTAATTTTGTCATATAAGAATAATAAAGTCGTCACATTAGACAATAAAAAGTTATAATTGAAACAGTTTGTTCAAACCAAACTAAATTTCATCCAAAAAAATATGTATAAAAATACATGTGCTGATTTCTTTTTCTTTTTTTTTTCTTTTTTTTTTTTAATCCTAAAAATGAAAGGGGTAATTAATAAAAGTACTCTAGTTTTTCAGGTTTTAAAAAGTAATTTTATAAATTTAACTAAAAAAAAAATACTTTATACTCCTAAAGTATATATTTTTTTATAAATGTTATTTATAAATTTCATAATGAAAGCATGAGTTACTGTGATGTGAATGAATACAAAAGATTATACATGTATGAATGAGTAATATTATTCCTCTTTATAAGATTAAATAAGCATGTCTGAAAAAGTGTTTTTTTTTTTATCCACATTCAATAACAACTCATGTTCTCTCTCTTTTAAGTTTAACTCACGCGTACATGAATTTAAAATACGGCTAAAATTACTATTAACAGAAATATAAATATTAAAATGGAAGCACGGGTTATTGTGAGATGAAAATAAATACAATAGATTGTACATATAGCAACGGCGCATGTAATTCCTTTTTAAAATTTAAATAAAGATATCTAGAAAATAAATTTTGCAAAGGTAATTACATGCTATTAAACATGCATAATGTCTAAAATATGATATCAATAGTTAATTAAAAAAACATCAATTTCAACACCATGCCAATTAAACAAAGTCAAATCATTTGCCCAACAAAAATTTATACCAAATATTTATTGATATTTATACATAATAAAAAATTTATGTTAAAGCCTGCACATGCACTAGTATTATAACTATATAAGGGGGTGGCAGTGGGGCTCGACATGGGTTCAGCTTGCCCCATGCCGCTAATCAACAACGTCGCCACCAACGCGGCATAGGATCGGCAAGAAGGTGCTTGGCATACATTGCTGATGAATCATGAAGAAAGTGGAACAAAAAATAGCCGTTCAACGGCTATAAAAAAAGTTTTGGACCGTTTGGATTTCAAAAAAAAATGTAAAATAAATAAATCCTTTATAAATAAACACTAACCATTTCCAATTCACATTATTTTCCATATTTTCACACAAACAAATCACCTACAATACTCTAAACACAATATTTTCATCCTCCTCTTCTTCATCCGAGGACGAGTTAGTTTTTCCTGCCGACTCTTCCAAACTATTGTTATCCGGTAGTACCCTAGAAACCTATTTAGCCGCGTACGGTTCCATTGAAGACATGGCAAGCACTACCGAAATAAGGGAGTATGTCACCCGTTTTAGTGAAAAAGCTTTACAAACTCTAATGAATGACTATTTCATCGAACAACCAAAGTTTCCAGCACATGTTTTTCGTGACCGTTTTCGTATGAATAAAAGCTTGTTTTTAAAAATTGTTGATGATATTGAAGCGAATTTCGAATGGTTTCAAGAGGGTGAAGACGCGAGGGGAAAGTAAAGTTTCACGGCGTTACAAAAATGCACATCGGCCATTCGGCAACTCGCAACGAGTGAACCTCCGGATAGATATGATGACTATTTAAACATGGCACGAAGAACGGTCAGGTTAACCTTGTCATTTTTACTTACTTAATTCGGTTTCTTTTATAAAGTTTTCGTTATTTTTTTTATTTACTATTTAATATTTTGTAGGTGAATGCCTTGATCATTTTTGCTATGCGATAATTATATTATATAGTCGAGAGTTCTTACGTAGGCTGACAACACACGATGTTGCATGCTTATTCGAGGCACATGAAGAAAAACATCACATTCCTGGAATGCTTGGTAGCATTGGTTGTACACATTTCGTTTGGTGAAATTGTCGTAGACATTTGAGAAGCCTATATAAGAGATGTGATCACCAATACCCGACTATTATGCTTGAAGTCGTCGCTTCAAATGATTTATGGATTTGGCATTCGTTTTTTGGTCCTAGCGGTTCAAACAACGTTATCAATGTTTTGAATCAGTCTCCATTGTATCTTACGGAGCGAAATGAAACGACTCCAAACAGTTCATTTTTTGTAAATGGGCGGCTTTACAAACGTGGATATTATCTTACTGATGGAATCTATCCTAAGTATTCAACGTTTGTTAAAGCATATTCGTATCCCATTAATCCGAAGGAAAAGAGATTCAAGAAGCTACACGAGTCTGCAAGAAAGGATGTCAAACGAGCTTTTGGTCGTCTTAAGGGAAAATGGATTATTCTCAGTCGTTCTCTCCGGGCTATGTCCGTTGAAAAGATTCGAAAAATCGTTTATACGTGTATTATATTTAACAATATGATTTTACAAGACGACAAGAGGGCAATATCACCGGTTCATATAATGGATCAGCCGGTCGCGCCAGTTTATGACCCGAATATACTACCGGAGTTACTCGACGAAGATATCTATCACCGTCTCCGATATGATCTTACAGAGCACGTAGCTGCTCAAGACTTACCATACATCGATGATTAGTGATTTCCTCTTTTTATTTTCTAAGTATTATATAATTTTCTTTTAATTATTAATGAAATATTATGTTTTTATTAAATTGTTTAATATAATTATTAATATAAAAAATAAAAAATAAAATTAGATGAGGCATGAAATCATGGTTGTCACTAAAAAAGTATGATGAGACATATATTATTGGTCGATGGTGAGGTATGAGGAATGCATGAAATCATGACTGCCACCCCTAAATAATTCTCCCTTAAATATTATTTAACAACATCATCTATGCATCAGACAAGCTTTATATTAGCACATCAGAATAGAAATTTATATTATTAACCAGTTATATTATTAAATTTAGACAATATACAATTTTTTATGCACAAATAATTAAAATTTAAATATATTGTGACATATGTTAGAAACAAAACATTACCTAAGATTTATATTAATGCTCCGTACGTTTACGTATATAACTAGGAGTCGAGTTATTCTACAAACCAAACATTCCTCACATACCAAGGGACACATCCCCATCATCCATCTAAAAAAGAAATCAATGGTTGAGATTAAAAGCATTTTAATATTTTACCCATTTTTTATAATTTAAATATCTTTCAAACCGTTAATCGTTAAGCGAAAATAATTACACCATCGCGTTGATATACTTTTGAAAAGAAAAAAAAAATCGTTTTTTTCACCTTTTTTTTTGTGGCCGAAAAAAAATCATATATGATATTACATATCATATATGATATGTAATATCATATATGACATGATATGTAATACCATATATGATTTTTTCGGCCACGAAAAAAAACGTGAAAAAAACGAAAAAAAAAATTGTCAAAAATATGTCAAAGTGCCTATATATAGAAAGATAATTAAATGCCCGTCGTAACGGTATAATTTTTTTCGCTTAACGATTAACGGTTTGAAAGATATTAATATTTGGAAAAAAAATGATGAAAGTGGGTTTTTTAAATTGTTGGGATTATCTTATCCATTAGATCAAATAAATATGGAGGGAAGATGGAGGGTGAAGATTATTTTCTTGGTATGTAAAAAAAATTTGGTAGTCAAATGATGTTTGCTCATATAACTAGTTATCTAAAAAGTCAAACAATACTTTTTTTTTTTACCAAATATATATTGAGTCGAGTTATTCTACAAACTAAACATTTCTCACATACCAAAGGACTCATCCCCACCATCCATCTAAAAAAGAAATCAATGGTTAAGATTAAAAACATTTTAATATTTCACCCATTTTTTATAATTTATATATCTCTCAAACTGTTAATCGTTAAGCGAAAATAATTACACCATCACGACGGGCATTTAATTATCTTTCTATAGACGGGCACTTTGATATACTTTCGAAAAAAGAAAAAAAATAGTTTTTCCACGTTTTTTTTTCGTGGCCGAAAAAATATTATCATATCATATATGATATGTAATATCATATATGATATTATATGTAATATCATATATGATTTTTCCGGTCACGAAAAAAAATGTGAAAAAAACAAAAAAAAATTTTTTGTCGAAAATATGTCAAAGTGCCTATCTATAGAAAGATAATTAAATGCCCGTCGTAACGGTATAATTTTTTTCACTTAACGATTAACGGTTTGAAAGATATTAATATTTGGAAAAAAAGGATGAAAGTGGGTTTTTTAAATTGTTGAGATTAATCTCATCCATTAGATCAAATAAAGATGAAGGAAAGATATAAGATGGAGATTAGTCCCTTAGTATATAAAAAAAGTTTGGTCCTCAAATGATCTTTGCTCATATATATTTGTATGTTTTTGTTCCTTAGGACGCGTTTTTTTTTTTTTTTTTTTTTTTTTTTTTTTTTTTTTTTTTTTTTTTTTTTTTTAACAAAGACACGCTTCAAATTTATCGATATGTCCATCGACAAGTATACCATTGGTGTGTAGTAAGTGTGAGTCGACTAAGGCTTGACATGGTGGACAAAATAGATCACTTTCAAGTTGACTAGTTGTCTTGGACACCAATCGGATACAATGTTTTTATTGTTAGCGTGACAACCTGACTTCAAATGTTTCATGAGAGCTAGGAGATGATTTTTGCTCTACCACAAAATTGAAGACTAAAAAATAATCTATGAACAAAAGTTTACATAATGAATTAATGGTGAAGTACGCTATGGTAATATAAAACTAATAAAGTCACGATACTAATGGTTCATTTTAATTTTTTAACGAGTCTGGGATGTTTTTAGTGAGTGTCAAGAGCAGAAATTCACGAGCTAGATAAACATAATAAAATTTAGGTATAAACCTATGTGCAAAAATTCTCCATCTTGAGAAAATGTGAGGAAATATTTAAACTTGAAGGAACTATGAAGAACGAAAATGAGTGACCGTGACAGACGACAAAAGCATAAATTTTGATGATAATACGTTACTAACGAGTAGTGATTGCCCTCGCTCCGTAGCAAGATGGAACATTAAGCATACATGTTTTTAGTCGAACACGTACTTATTTGAATCTGGTTTTTAAGTTCTTAACATATGAAAAATATAAAAAGTGTTAAACATGTACAGTATGTAAGAATAAAAAGGTTTTTGGTAACATTCGGGCTTTGCAATTACAACTTGGGCTTGACTAATGATAAAAAGAATCATCCGATAAGGCTCGAACAAATTACATTTAAGCTTTGAAAATGGGAAGTTTACCAGCTAAGCTATTAGTTTGTTCGTTAATTGTTTGGCTTTGTTGAACATATATTAAAGTATTTTTCACGAACAAACAGACTTAAACAGTAATAAAACATGTAGGTCTTTTTCTAATGTCTTTCATGTTTCTCTTGATTATAATGCTCAACAATAAACAAAAGGATTCAAGATGACGCTTTAAAAATAGGTCTTTTTCTCGATCATTAGTTAACTTTAGAACCCACTGTACACCTATTTATCACATATTTATTATTTCATTTAATAGTATATCACACCTTCAACTTAACATAATCGGCCATATTTCCTTGCAAGTAACTCCATTTTTTCTGAAAATTGCACCTTCTTCATCGTCATTTTCATTCCAATCATGATGACACCCCTCTCATATGTTTTCTTGCACACCGAAATGACTGCGATTGTGTTGCGACCTAGTTGCGAAGTGAGGGTTATGTGATAAGAAAATAGGACCCGTTCTAATCCAACAGTTGCTTTATAGGTATATCCTGCGAATTGATTAAGAATGATTCAAAGAAACTAGTTGCTTTTATTTGTGTGTATGTAATAAAAAGGTATAGAATAGAGGTGCTGAGCAACGGGTCAAACCTAACCCGAACCGACTTGAACCGAAAATTGAATAAGGGTAAAACGTGAACCGAGTAAAATCTATCGAAACTGATCGATTAAGGTCGGTTAGGGTCGGTTTAGATATTTCGAATCGAATAAGTGTGTTTTGACCCAAACCGAACCGAGTAAAACCGAAATAATTATACAAAACCGAAAACCGAACCGAATAAGGTCGGTTAAGTTCAGTTCGGCCCGGTTTCGGTCGGTTTTCGGTCCGGGTTAGTTTTCTGGTATTTTGCTCGGCCCTACGATAGAGTATAAAAAAGCGTCAATTCCCTCATGTACAAGTGAGGAACAGATACTAAAACAAAGATAACCACAGGGACTAACTATGTAATCTTGTCTAGAAACAACAAGTCTATAACAGATCCAAACAACCTCCGTAACCAACAAACAACAATGACAAACACAAAAACCGTAATCAAATCAGCAATAGCTTCACGCCTCATCGTCCTAACACTAACAATAATCTGGAGATCAATACTCAGTCCGTACGACACGTCAGCATCCATAAACCCTGACTGCCTAACAACAACCAACGACCAACAGGAACAGAGGATTGTGTTTCCAAGTGTGGCTGGGGTTATTGAAAACGGTGTCGTTTGGGACAGTGTGTATTTTGTTAGGATTGCTGAATGTGGTTATGAGTATGAGCAGACTTATGCTTTTTTGCCCTTGTTTCCCTTGTGCATTTCGTTACTTTCGCGAACAGGTTGTTTTTTTATTTAGAATAAGCTAGCTTATAAAATAAGCTTTGTTTCGGTTGTGTATTTTGTTACTTTCGCGAACAGGTTGTTTTTTTATTTAGAGTGTTAGTTTTGTTGTAGCTACTGGTTTTTATCAAAAAGTGAGTGTTTAGCTGTTAGATAAGTAGTAATTGGCTGTCAGTGTGTTTGGCGCGGAGCTTGTGATAGCTTAAGCTTTAAAATAAGCTTTGTTTTGATGCAAAAGCTTATAGGAGCTTTTAAAAAATCTTAAACTTTTTAAAGAGAAACTAACTAGGTGGAGCTTATTAAAGAAGCTTGAGCTATTGGCTGGCTAATTACATAAGCAGGGACGGAACCAGGACACAATTTGACCATGTGCATTTACGAAAAATCATACAAAACGAGGAACACAATTTTTTTGACCAAGTGCATTTAGGAAAAATCGAGGATGCCGCAAAATTCCATGGGTGTCCCGGGACCCACCCTAGTTCGGTCGATAAGTATCCTTATCTTTAATTGTGCGTATCTATATGTTTTGTCCTAAAATGTCATTTTACATTATACAGATAAAATCTTCCGCTCTCATAAGCTCGAGCTCGTATAACATACAATATACTATGAGATGATGTACGCTAACACTACAAACTCATTATTAAGTAATTGCTTTGTAGAGAATGAAAATGCAAATGTTAAGCGCGGTTAGTTTGGTGTTATAATTGTAAAGAGTAAAGACTTGTGTTTTTGGTTTAGGAGATACCTGCTTCTTCTTTCTAGGGTTACGAGGAGCTCTTTATTAGTAACTTAGAAGGAAGACGTAAAATATGGATTGTGAAATAATGAAATATCTTCTTTCTAGGTTTTTTAGGTAGTCTTTTTATATGAAATGGAAGGCTGCCTTACTAGGATAAAGAAAACTGATGCATTGCCTTACTAGCAGTTGTAAAATGCGTTGGAGATGAGTTAATTTGCTGTCTGTATGTGATCTGTGTCGTGCAAATGTTTAGCCTTTGGATCATGGGAATTAAAGTTTCAACATCAGTTGGCATTTGTGGTTTTAGAGTGGTCGATATAAAAGCTGTTAAGCTTTACCAGTTGCTAAACTTTTGAATTATTTTTTGTGCTGGTATGCTGCATTGTGGACATGTATTGTTATTATGAAAATACTTTTAAATTTTTTATTCTCTTGTTTATATATGTGTACCGCTGACTGGTGAGTCAGTATCGAATCAAAATTGCGGTTTCCAGATGATTGATTGTAATAAGTTTCTTGTTTAAGAATAATTGTTATCTTATCAGAAATGGAGAAAAGCGTTTTTTTGTTAGTTTTATTTCCTTTCTGTGTTTTCAGTAAATTGTTTTGTGAGTAATTTCTTGTTAGCTATATTTGTTCTGATAGCTTATGTTATTACTGAATTTGCAGTTCTTAAGCCATTGATACCACTTGTTGGGCATAGGGCTGTGCTTGCACTATCAGGATACCTAGTTAGCAACATCTCATTTGTGTTTGCTGCACTGTTTCTTTACAGGTAACCCATCTTAACGCTACATCATGCAAACGTTTTTTCATTTGCATTTCATTGTCTCAGTTATGGTTGCTGTAGAAATATGATCCAAAAGTCTTTGCAACCGATTTAAAAGGACCCTAAGTTATTGGACTTATAATCATTACATCTTGTGTTATATCCCTGACAGTTTTCTTGTTTTCTCTCGCTAAAGGCTTTCTGTTATTATTCTGAAGGACTCGAAGGCATCGTTGAGAGCAACAATGTTGTTTTGCTTCAATCCAGCATCTATATTCTATTCGTCCATGTATTATTCCTTATCTTACTGTTAGTACTAAATTTTGAAACTTAAAAGTTATTATTGTGATGTTAAACCAGTACTTTGCTTTTGTAGCTACTCCGAGAGTTTGTACGCACTGTTATCAATAGGAGGGCTGTACTTTTTGATGTCGGGTGCAAATAATTTGGCAACACTCTGGTTTGCTTTATCTGGATGTGCAAGGTCAAATGGGGTGCTTAATGCAGGGTATATTGGTTTCCAGACCATGCACCGAGCTTATGATGCTGTATTTCTTCAGAAGCGCCCATTTGTAAGCTTAAACTAACTAGTTGCAGTTTTAACTTTTTAAGTCATTGTTGTTGAACATTATCAATATCTTCTGCTGTTATCTTGTCTTTGCAGTTGGCGTTTCGGGTCATTGTAACTGGAATTTTGCGTTGCATATTTGTTTTCATCCCATTTGTTGCTTTTCAAGCATTTGGATACTACAATCTTTGTTATGGACGCGATCCAGATAAATCAAGGCCTTGGTGTAAGGCAAGAATTCCTTTGTTGTACAATTTTATTCAGAGTCATTACTGGTATGTAGTTCCTGATACTTGTGTATTACTTATCAGCACAGATGATCTCCTGTGTTCAAACTAAAGTTAATCTTCTGTTTTAATATTAGGGGGGTTGGTTTTCTACGATATTTCCAGCTAAAACAGTTACCGAATTTTCTTCTTGCATCACCAATTCTCTCCATTGCACTTTGCTCGATCATCCATTATGTGAAGCTACAGCCTAACGTCTTCTTGACACTTGGTTTTCAAGTTGCTACAGAAAATTACGGGGATGCAAAGAACACTCCTATGCTTGAGAGAAAAAAGTCGACACCTAGTCAAGGTATAAACCTGAAACATTGAACTTGCCTTAAGTTTACATGTTACTTCCTCTGTTCTTTTTTATTACTGGTATATAACTTGTAGTACTTGGTTGATATGACATTACTGTTGTGACGAATTCCTGTTTTAAACAATAACAATTATGTTTGTATCATCTTTGCGAAACAGATGTTCAGGCTCTTAGAAGGAGAAAGCGGAACACCGAAGAAGAGGCGCATGTTGTACTTTCCACTGACAATGTATCAACAGACAAATTGGGGAAATTTTCAGTCGTCATCATACCATTCATTTTACACTTGGGGTTCATGGTGGCCACAGCATTTTTTGTCATGCATGTCCAGGTTAGTAATACAACTTATATACATGTTACCAGTACGTGTATGACCTTTTGTGCAATATATAAATGGTGTATTTACATCATGTTTTTGTGTCTGAAGTTATTAGACCATTTTGTTACAGGTTTCAACCAGATTCTTATCTGCAAGTCCCCCTATCTATTGGTTTGCCTCGTATGTATTAGCCTCTCCCAGCGCTCGGAAGGGCTGGCGATACGTGATCTGGGGCTACTGTGCATTCTACATCCTTATTGGCAGTCTGCTCTTCTCAAACTTTTACCCTTTCACTTGAATCTTTCTAGGGTAAAGTACCTGCAGCCGAACAACGCAGACATCGGCATTTTTGGCATTTATTACCGAGTATCTCATCAGTTTATCTGGAGATTATTGCATGTCTGCGACTTCATAGTTGTACAAAAGAATGCTAATTTAGATTCAGAAAACATGTAGCATATGATTGAGTTGAAGAGGGGATGTGCGGATCTAGTTTAGAAGGGGTAGTAACTTCAACCTGTTGATGTTATGTTCACACGACTTTTGTATCGGACTTCACAGTTGTATAAAGAAATGCTACTTTAGATTCAAAAAGCACGCAGCATTTGAATATTGATACCAAAATCTATAATGTAACTAGTCGATGCAATCTTTAACTTCCATTGAAGTCAAATTTTAATGTTGGTACAAGATTATCAAAAGCTTTGGCGCTAAAACCCTATTTACAGAATACTAGTTTGTTACATACAAGTTACAACAAGCTGTTCATATGGAAGGACCAGATCTAAGTACTTTCTCTAACTTTTCAGCCTTGGCATAGTCACTTTCTGTAAGCGGGCCAGCAGGAAAAGGCGTGATCTCAACAATCAAATGCGGTGTTGGGAGTTCATCAAACAATGCTCGCACATTGTTGCAGCATACGGTTTCTCCATGAGCACTCTCCCTTCTAATTTGACAACCCTGCAATCATAGCCGAAAATGCGAAGTGTTTAATCAAATTCACAAAAGAAACATGCCCAAAATGGAAATGGTCCACAAAACTGGAAGTACATACCTTGTGGGAGGTGGCATCTCTGAAGTGATCATCGTCTGAAAGTAAGGAAGCTATGGCTTTGAGAAGACGACGACCTTCGGTTTTTGAAGGAATCCTGTAACTTCTTCTAAGGGTACCCTTTGTTGTTGGGTGCCATTTGCTAACTAGTTTTCTTTTATCTGCTGCTTCTCTTTCTGCCCATAACAAAATAAGATGTATCCTTAAGCTGAGTTTAATCTCTTAGCAAGATGCCGCATACCCTTAATCCCTTATGTGTGTTATTCATGCCACTTGTTCTCCATGGCATCATTTGTTGATTAATAAGATTTGTCGATACTTTTAAAGTTTAATATCACAAATATACTAAGGTTACAAATTTACATATTACTATAATCTTTGGCACTAAACTTCATGATCTTTATCAATATGCAAAATACCCCAATCTGACCAGAAGTTTTGTACTACTTATTTTGTGACAAGAGAGCAATTACTTACACAATATGAATTGAAATGCTAAACAATACTCGTAAGCATTTTGATTGTATTCTAAATTTCAAATATCTGAATAACTAGTATTACGGGGTGTTTGGGTAAGCTAATTTATGCAGCTTAAGGACTTGTTGCATCCTTAAAACCCAATAAGTTGTTCTAAATATCCAAACAGCTTATAGATTCACAGCTTATTTGACACAAATAAGTCGTTTTATAGTAGCCATGATGAAGGAATGGAGGTCCCATAAGCATGGACGGACCAAAACTTTGAGGTTTTACTGATATTTGCTTAAAGTAAATACAACTTTGGCCCTCCCAAATTAACTAATGTAAGACTCGGCCCTCCCAATAAATTCACCCAAGCTAACCAAAACATTTTCTTTTGACTATTATTACTGTTTCATTAACTGCAGAGTGCAGACATTCTAATGTACAAAATAAGGAGTTACTAAAATAAACCACTGACCTGGTTTGCCTCTAAATTCTTCAAACCACTTAGCAAAACCCAAATCATCACCATTAGTCTCAAGCTCTACAAAGTCATCAAACAAACAATCTTGCAACCTTAAAATACTAAAAAAAAATTATAAGAGTATTAATAATACATCAAGCTCAACTTTCCAAATAACCACAAACAAACAATATATATATGCTACAAACTACCAAAAAAAATACTTTTTATGAAATTTAAAAGATCAAGAACCTGATACAAGTGGATTAGAAGGAGATCCAGCCAAACCAGCTTTCAAAAGAGCATAAAATATACAAACTCTTCCAGCCCACAAAACAGGTGCCTCAATCAATGAGCTTTTAACACTTGATCTTCCAACCCCACTTCCAAACCCCCTACTTGATGAAAAAGTCTTAACTTTTGTACCAAAAATGGGCAGCCCAGAAGGAGGAAAAAGGGTCTTGGGTAGAAGTGAAGTTGGACTGTTTGGATGATGGGTTTTGTAGCTGAAGATGTGACTGCAAGTGGGTGTGTTTAGTAGCATTTTCTTTGGCAAGTTTGAGGAATCTTGGTTTGGAACAAGAATGGGAAGTGGTTCAGTGATCATGTGTGGTGTGGTAATAGATTTTTTTGTTGAGCAAAGGTTGTGATTTGTTTTTGGGTTGCCTTTTAAATTTAAGTTTGTCAAATTCTCACTTGTGGTTCCATTTTGTTATATTTGGACCTTTTGAAGATTATAATCATGTCTTTATCAAAGTGATATGGATAATAATCATATAATAATGTAACATAGCAACATGTATTGTCATGACTTGTAAGAAAACTCTAGCGTTGTGTTTTTGAGTTTCAATTAAAAAAAAAAAAAAAAAAAAAAAAAAGTGAAACAAAAAGAATTGTGTTCTCGAGTATCATTTAAAGAGCAAAAAGAAAAGGAAAAGATTGAAAAAGAATGACGATTTGATTGATTTTGAAGTAAAATTCTTTCTATTAAAATTTGGGCTGAAAATATTACCTCCTACTCTCTCCATCTCAAAATAAGTATCAGGTTTGACTTTTTGGAGTCGTTTTTGTTCAACTTTAAACTTAAATATTTTTATTTGTGTTATATAATACTTGCTAAAAAATATACTAATGAAAATACATTTGAAACTCATTTCATTCATATATTTTGCATCAAGTGTTATATAACACAAATAAAAGTATTTACGGTAAAAATTGAATAATAAAGACTCAAACCTGATACTTATTTTGAGATGGATGTGATATTTTTTTACTAAAAAACTTAAGAATTGAGCATAGATTTTTTCTTATTTTGTGAGTCTTCTTTGTTATTTTTCTAAGAATAAAACGTCTTAATTTTTATATTTGAGCTGAAAAAAGTTGAGTTAAAGCACACATAAACTAGTACGTAAAAGGATATGAGATGCAAAAAATAACTACAGACTTTGTTTTACAAATGTACTTTTATTGATTCGTTTATATGATTAAAAAGTCTAATACAAGAACTATAGGCTTACCGTAATCAATTATTATCACATTCAATTTAAGCTGAAAAAATGTAAATCGGATAGGAAATGAATTGAAATAGTGAAATGATGGTGCGAACAACAATGTGGTTTTCACATCACATTTCTCTATAGGGCTTGTTTTAAATGTTCGAATTCTAGTCTGGTTGAAGTATTAGTCTGTTGCAAAGTTAAAGGTTTGTTCATGGAGACACATAGGTAGGGTTGGAAACGAGTTGATCCGAGCCCGGGCCTGTCAGAACTCGAGCTCGGCTCGTTTATATATATAAGGAACTCGAGCTCGATTATTAAACGAACCCAAATTTAGACTCGAACTCAGGCTCGAGCTCGTTTAGGTTCTGCTTGTTCGAGCTTTTTACCGATCCGATCTCGAGCTTTTCACGAACGGCTCGGCTTGTTTCCCTGTACATAGGAGATAAAACTGTTAATTTGTTGAAGTTAAGGGGGCATGTGGTACTAAAGTCTCCACAATGAATAAGTAGATATTTACGATGTCGTTGGATCCATCTTATCCACTTAGCTGGTCAGTCAATCCTGGTAGGACCTCATGGCCTAATAATTCACACGTCACGACATCCCTGTATCAATTGGGATACACTATCCTAACCCTCTCTACATGGGGGGTCCCACCTATTTTTTGTCAAATGTACAAGCATTAAAGCAGACAGTACAAGCGGCGGCAGCACAAAACTTCCCCAAACCCTCCCTATGGGGGGGTCCGGTTAACTCACTCCGTATCAATTTAGGGGTGTTTGGGACTTTGAGTTTCAAAATAGATTTGAAAAATTAAATAATATATCAACTATGGAGACAAGTAAAAGACAACTATCACTACACTTACAATGCTCAGACATACTGTATTAAACAAAACTCACTAACTACGTACTTTAAGAATAGCAATTGAATATGTTAGAAACCGTCACGGGTTATCCTTACTAGGCCTAAGTGAAAGGGTCAAGTACGGTCACGAGATTTCTCGATTTTACCGAGTACATGTGAGTTAAAAACAACTATCATTCCTAAATAACTCTAATAGAGAAAACTTTTTTTGTGTGCCTGTTTTATCAAGAAAAGGACACACCTTTTTACTATGTTGTACTACATCTTAACCTTCATCAAATGTTAAAGACATGAACAAAGTACATATGAAAATCTTGATACAATGTGCAATAGAGTTGAAGTACACATTTGACCATAGATCTTTCACCCAAAACTTCATAATTTCTTTCTATTCTATTTAACCATGTCTTGGCCCTTGAGTTGATCTAATAACATTATGAGTGATGCATCCATCAATCACTTCAAATGTAAATTCTATAGTACTTATGCTTTTGTAATCGTATTTGAGATTTTCAGTTCTAACAAATGAGATTTTCTAGTATGTATTTCAGTGCACATACAATAACTATAAACTAATAAAATTTAGAAAAATCTTAAACAATCATCAATCTAGAGATCAAACAGCAATAAAAGATTTTCGAGTACTCGCACACTGTTATCATAGTTAAACAAGATAGTTTACTAACAAAGTACACCAATCCTATCACTAAGGAACAAAGTTACATATACGATTAGATTTCTTTAAACATGTTGTTTCATTTCTTACTTCATTTCGCGGGTCTTATCACATGTTTAAAGAAACAAGACTCGTGAAATAAATATGGGAAATAAAACAAATGACACACAACATTACAAACAGATCTATCTAGTAGCTAGTTGCATTAGCAAGTTTCTATATGCTGATTACAAGCTATATCTAAAAAAGAAAACCATGGAGGGAAGGCCGGTAGGATATGAGGAACACAAGTAGAGCTAGAATAACGGTTAAGCCCCATGGCGATCCACCAGCTCGATGAATGGCACCTGGCTCGGACCCTGGCATAGGAATGCTAAACCAATGCGGTGTCGAGAGCCAATGAACCACAATGATCAAAATCAAAGGCGAAATCATTAGCAAACTTCGCAACATTTCAGCGGCTGTAGACTTGACAACATCATAAACCAAATACCCCAATATGACACTTAGCACAATGGCTACTATGGCCATGAACCATTGGTCCCATGAACCAAAACTCCAAGGATTATTTGTTTCATAGTCACCATTGTCTTCAAAAGCCATTGATGAATAAAAGAAGTGACTATAGTAGATAAATAGCTCAAAATTGAAAGTGCACAAATAATTACTATTTCTGTCACATGAGCATTTTACTTAATTTAAGCCCTACTGGCCACTGTTTCTTATTTTACAACATTAACAATTATTGTCCTTTTTTTTCCCTTTATGTAACACTTTGCCATGCTATTGGGTCCCTGGGCCATGTGATGATTGTGATTTTACATATGAGAATGCAGCTCAAATCTATTACTGGAATTTTAGCTAAAAAATTCTATAATTTTAGCATTGAATGTTGTACCAATATTGAACAACCATGTGAGCTTTTTAAACTCTCGAGCTATATACATCAATGATACTTTATCCATACTTTTTAGTCTTGTCAATCTTGTCGGAGTGAGCTATACGGAAATAGGATATGCATACTCATAATACAACCAAAGGGTAAAGAGATTGCTTAAAAGAAAAACCGTCTACAAATCATGTATGCGTGAGTGTATATCTGTGCAAATATGATATATGTTTGTGTGTGTGCGCGAGTGTGTGATTATTAGAGCACTCTCTATATGATCAGAGATACGAATTGAATAAAAGCATGCATAAGAGTGGTGGGTATCATGACGTCACGGTAATTAATGTTATGGCGCCAAAGCAATGTTATGACACCGGGCCTTGCTTGCTTGCGTTATAACACACACCATAAATTTGGCGTGCACCATAGCGTTGATTGTGTCTTTTCGTTTATTAAAAGTGGTGTATAAATATGGGCATACGGGCATGTAGAAGTCTATGTAGTAAAGGACACGACAAATTTTATATATATACGTAGTTATGAATATCTATGCATGTTAGGCTAAGATAGCTTAGAAAGCATCAAAAAATAGGGATGGAACCCGTGGGCAATTAGCACGGTACCTCTAACCCGTCACTCGCCCTCGTGGTCTATTTCTCACCCGTGTCCTCTAATAAGGAGAAAATAGTAAGGAAAAAAAAAATGTTTATGTATTTAAAATTGGTGTCCTGCCAACGAAGCAGGTGGTTGCAAAAGTTACTTTATAAACTTCAATTTTAAAACCAAAGTATTTATACCGCGCGCAACTAAGATTTTGTTTCCACCTCAAGCTCAGCCCGTGCAATTCCCCTCCCAACCGAATTGGACACAAGCGAAGAATATCAACCTGGAGACATAGCTCTTATCTAGGATCATTGCCTAATTCATCGTCAAACATAGTAGGATAAGTATAAAAAATTGAATCAGTGACACAATAACAACGATTCATCCGTTAATATACTTAAATCAGAATGGCTCGTGACACAAAAAGGGGAGTGAGGTGTTTGCTATGTTGCTGTCATTTATTTATACATGCATTTGGATCATAAACACGAAGGATTGGGATTTATATTGTGTTAGTGTCTCTTTTTTGCATCCTGATAATGGTGGATGATTTATAACATGGATTTCAGAACAAGTATTATGAATTACAGTAGTTTCGTGATCATATTATCTATTTTCGCCAACCTATAACAAGAGTGAATTTATTTACTAAAACAGAAAAGGTTTTGTACTAAATAAGTCTCCCTACTACCTAATAAGACTGATCTCTAGAACATAAAACGTCAGATGGTTGACTTTTTATTAAGTGGACAGTTTAACAACTACCTAAGACTGATCATGATTTTTTTTTTTTTTTTTTGTTTATTAACCGGCACTGAATCTCTCCCCTAGTTCGTCGAAAGCGGCTGGAAATTTCATTTTGGTCAGCAAAGAGTAGGATTTTGCTTATTTAAAAGTGAGTCAAAGCATCCAAAGTAACAGAACTTGTTTAAAGAAACCCCTAATCCTTATATATGGTTTAAACACGGCTATTAATCAAACGTCGTACTGAAAAGAAGTTGTGCACTGTGCATAACTTACACCATCTTCCTTCACCCTGTTAGGTTTTCCAAACTCATCATTTCATTCATCCCGAATAACATAAATATGGATTCCAACTCTCTATATGAATATGTCCAGATTTTGGTAAAACTGGAATCGTACAATGATGTTCCAAAAGATTTAATATCTTCCTTATCAAGTTACACCCTGTCAATATACCGGTCAGATCAAGAAAACAGGTATAGTAAACCTACGCCATGGATTGGGATTTATATAGTATTAGCGTCTCTGATATGCGTATTTCAGTATTTGCTATAGTGGTTGATTTATTACATGGTTTGCGAAATAAAAAAATATGGTTTCCATGTAGATATTTCACTCTAAATGCAGCTTCTCTCTCTGTGATAGCTGTTGCAATGAAGATACCCATGGATTTAAATAATTCAATGCCAGGAAACGTGGATCAAACGACAAAACTCGGAAGCATGGCGTTTATGTGCACCATGATGGCTAACTTTTTGCCTTTTTTAGCAACCATGAACAGCAAGGAACTTGTCACTAACATCTTGGCTTTGGGTATTCTGGTAACGACCTTGGTTGTCAATGTTTGCATTCAAATAAAAACAGGTGTTGTTTCTTATTCTGAAGCAGAACATTTCAATGAAACTGTTTCTGATGTCAAAAGACAATCACCGTACATATTTGTATACATTAATCGCAATAGGTCAATAGCACTCATATATGTGGCTATCATACTCTTCTTGCTTATAATACAAACATGTTCAGCTTTAATCATTATAAGATCCAAACAGATACTAGAATTAAAATACCAAGCAGGACACAAGACAGCTTCAAAAGAACAAGAGCTGCAACAACCAAAAAGATCAACTGTTGAGAAGCTAAAGCTACTTGTGAGAAATTACTTGATCATGGCAGGGACCGGAAACCCCCAATTCATCACAGCTTGCTCCTCAACAAGCACTGCTACTGGAGTAATATGTACTTTAAGCACTGTCATACATGTTATTCTTATGATCTTAACTATTGGATCTATAAGGGACCATAAGTCAGACTATAAGTGGTCAATGTTATTGATTCTTATAATACAGTTTATTGGAGTAGTCCTCGGTACAATTGCCCCTCTTTCTAGATGTTTTGCCTCGTTAAGCTTTAAGTTAACCAAAAAATGGATTCGAATTCATATCAAGGTCTTTAAAGTAGAGACCTACTGGACTGAGTAGTTTACTGTTGTAATTATAATATCATGACAATTATATAAATAAACCAAACACATCAAGTAAGTATATAGTGGAAGCAATTATAACAAGACCATATAATATGTAATTAATTAATCAAATATAAATAGTAAACATACCGTAGTGATTCTAGCCCGAACAAGAATCAAATGCAATCTTCAACTCAAGAACCCCGGTTTATGTGGATTATAAGAATTACCCCTTACCTTTTTTGTAATTCAATCCAAGATACAATCAATAGTGTGAT
This sequence comes from Artemisia argyi, assembly GCA_030686995.1. NCBI lineage: Eukaryota > Viridiplantae > Streptophyta > Magnoliopsida > Asterales > Asteraceae > Artemisia > Artemisia argyi. The sequence goes on from CM060706.1 coordinate 119,466,751, forward strand.
TGTATCACGTTCTTGTACACACATACTAATTCAAGTAAAAGATTATGCAAGTAATTTAAAAATAAATCTATTTTTGAGCTTTACAAAAATCAAATCCCTTTGTTAAATGGTTTATGGATCGATATAGAGGGACAAGAAAAGAAGGAGAGAAAAACACCAAGAACTATGTGTACAAGTTTTAGGAAAAAATGAATCCTTGGGTTTGTTTATATACTAGTGATAACTTGGAGTCTAAGGCATTGAGGAGGTGGAACTCCCCCTTGCTGATCGGTTATGGACATCCCTAAGGGATTCCGGAACCTTCTTGACATTCCAATTATTCACAAGTATTACTTTCCTTTTCTTCGTCTAACGGTCGTTAGCCATTCTCCATTAAATACTAACGGTCGTTACTCGTTTTGTGTTTTTTAATAATTATATATAACATTTATAAATAATTATTCATTTACTCTTCATACGTAAAGTGTGCAATCCTGTGATCTCGAGTTCGATCCCAACACACCACTATTAATTTATGTTCATAAACTAACAGCTCCCACTTGGATATATCTTAATAGTGTGATCACATCGGTTAGCGTCTTGCAACACGTCGATGCCTCTAGTACGATCTCGAGTAAGGCTCCTGGACAAACCTTTTAATGATTTCTCATTATTATTATCCTTTTGTTTCTAATACCACGTTAATAAGGACATGGATTAAAGTCATTCCTTAATTAACCATTATGTTTCTCGTTGTTTGTGATTGATCAAGATTACCAAATCTTCTGAACATATTCAGGGGAGATCTTGGGTGCGGCCACACATACATCTTACCAACCCTACGAGGGGCCCAACAGTATTAAACTCCAAAAATAATTTTGAATGAACAAATTCTATCTTGACTACAAGCAAAATCCACAAACTTTGTAACACTTCCGAAAACAACCCTTATGACTACCAGTTACGTATAGCGTTAAGTTGTTCCACAAAAATGTAATACATTCATGACACTTATCTTGCATCTCAAGTCCGAGGATAGCTTCTCATGATTTACTTAATAACAAAATCCATAAAGTAACATCATGTAGTTCGGATAAGTCCTATATTCGGTATCATTGAATATCATCTGAAATGGCATGACTACGCATCAATATACTTTAAGTATATTATACCAACATACAGATTTGTCTTGATTTAATAATATTCTCATATTATTAACTGACAACGGACAATTTAAAATAACATTTATTCATAGATTAAACATACAAATATAGGATACAATTTATTATAAATTAAACATACCATGTATTTAAGAATACTTATTTCAAGAATTCAACTATTGAAGTTCTTGTATATGCATACTCAACTATTTTGATAATGCCATATAATATTTCATAAAATGTGTGACATCCTTAACCACCAATTTATAATAATCAAACTTCCAAACATTTTAAAGTTTAAAGTATTCTTATTCTCTTAATGTATAATGCAACTATGCTTTTAGTAAGCATAACTAGTAATAGCCAAGGATGAAATCCTTACCATGACTAGTATTGAGTGTCGTCTCAATTTCATTAGCATCATTGTATGCAAACAACAATATGCTATTAAAAACTTTCCGTAAACATTAATATCTATTGTGTAATGTTTGATGCCTTCAAACTTTCAAGTTTGTTGGCTATGACAATTTTCATAACAATTGAAAATTTGTTCATCTATAGAATTTGGAAGTTGTTCCAGATTTAGGATGTGATTCTATAATCAAACATATTCTTTTTAGAATATTACACAAGTTATCTAATAACTTTTAATTAGATATTAATATTGTCAAATCATTTTGTAATCAAGCATGATACAACAAAACATGATATTCATGAAAAATCTTTGAGTCATACTTAGATTTTATTCATGTTATACATATCCATTTAGACTTTCTAAATGATATATTATGTTATATTAGATTTATTTACTGCTCATGTTTCAACAATAAACATTTATTTCAAGGTTGTATGTCTTATTTCCTAAATCTTTACAAGTAAAGTTTCATTCCAAACTAAGAGTTAACTTTTAACTTATATGGAATGTTACTTTTATATGTTCCACAACATAAATGATTTATGAAATTAAACATAATACTCCCACTAGCTTTTAGGAATACTTAGAAATTATCTTATCTTAATTATAAATCAAAACATGGATTTAATAATTAAACATTAGAATAATCTTTGTTGACATAAATAATGCATAAAAATGTTATTTATACTTTTCGATATCTCTATGTTTTGACGATCACAAAATGTAAAATCATCAAACGTAAGATTACTACGTAAACAAGTATTAAGCTAGTTTATATCATTATATCCAACTTAATCACTTAAGGTATGGATAAACAAATGCTTAATACATCTCATGATCAAAGGGGTATTTAAATTAATTAATACAAAGTTTATTTAATTATATAAACATATTATATATCTTTGAAAAACAATTTTGGTAATAAAGAAAAATGTTTTAATCATACTTAATATATGAATTCAATTTTTTAACCAAAATCAGTTAGTTTTTCACCAAATAAACTTTCCCCACTAAATGACAAATTTTCTGGCCGTTACAGCTGGGCGGCCCCCTTAATTATAAGGGGCGGTCCCCTTAAAATTAAAGGGACCGGCCATGAATTTAGGGGACCGGCCAGGCTCCTTTGTCAGAATTTTTCTTCTATAAATACCACCTTAAATCTGAAATTTTTCCTCACCCTTTGCACATAAATTTCAGATCTAAAACTCTCTAAACATCTTCCAAAACCCTTTGATCATTAGATTACTAATCCTTGTTTCAAGTGATTCAATCCCTTCTCATCCATCCTCATCCAAAGTGCAAAAGAAGAACACTCCTTCTACAACTAAGTTCAAGAAGTATTGAAGAATAGTTGTGTATATTATTTGTGAAGTTGTGTTGTGCTTGTAATAAGTAGTTTAGAAGAAATAGAAGTTGTGTAGGGAGAAGAAGTTGATTAGTAGCGAAGTAGTGTAGTTGTGAAGAAGATAGGTGTGAAGAAGATAAGTGTGAAGTAGATTGGTGTGAAGAAGATAGGTGTGAAGTAGATAGGTGTGAAGTAGATTAGTGTGAAGAAGTTGTGTAGAAGTTGTGATCAAGTTGTGACGAAGTTGTGGTGTGTACATTGGTGTGTAAGGTTTTCTCTGCCATAAGGGAGTTTGTTGACATAGTGAAGAAAACTCTCGAGTAGGTGACTCGGGGAGTGGAGTAGGGACAAGGAAGGTGACCTTGTAGCCGAACCACTATAAATCCTTGTGTTGTGGTTTGATCTTTCCAACTCTTTTCATTACTTACTTATTTACCTATACTATATTAGCTTAGTTAGTTAGTTAGTTAGTTGCTATATAATTGTTCATATAGTGCAAGTATTGAGATCACATAAACTATAATCGAAGATTTTAAAACAAACTTGTTTTTATAAATTTTAAAAGGACGTAAAACTATTCAACCCTCCCTTCTAGTTTTCCACAATTGGTATCAGGAGCCACGTCTTGCAAGATCTTTAAAATATATTGTATTTTAAAACTTGTAACGATCTATGGAATCTGAAAAATATTTAGAAGGGCAATCTATGCAAAGACCACCACTATTTGAAAGTGATGGATTTTTATATTGGAAAAATCGATTCGAAACTTATGTGAAATCAAAAGATCTAGATTTTTGGCATGTAATTACCAATGGTGATTTTTTACCTATTCAAAATAACCCCGAAACAAAGAAAGATGAAATCGTACCTTTTGAAAAACAAAATGATGATTTAAAAAGAAAACTTGCTAAAAATAATGAAGCAAAAATGGTTATTTATAATGCGCTACCACGTAAAGAGTACGAAAGGATCTTTATGTGTGAAACCGCAAAAGAAATTTGGAACTCTTTATTAATAACTCACCAAGGTAATAATCAAGTCAAAGATAATAAAATAGATCTACTTGTTCAACAATATGAGCAATTCACGATTCCGGAAGAGGAATCAATTGATAATGCTTTCGCTAGATTTAACACTATCTTCACAAGTTTAAAAGCACTTGATGAGAATTTTTCTAGTAAGAATTTTGTTAGGAAGTTTCTTAGGGCTCTTCACCCAAAATGGCGAGCTAAAGTGACAGCTATTGAAGAATCAAAGAATTTGTCAACGTTGCAACTTGATGAATTAATTGGAAATTTGAAAGTCTACGAAGCAATTATAAAGAAGGACTCCGAAATGGTTAAAGGAAAACGAGAGCAAAGCAAGTCAATCGCCTTGAAAGCTAGAAAGGAATCCAACAATGAAGATAGCTCATCTTCCGAAAGTGATGACGAAGAATATGCCATGGCCGTAAGAGATTTCAAGAAATTCTTCAAAAGGCGAGGAAGATTCGTTAGAAAACCACACGATAAAAGGAGAGCACCTCAAAAGAATAATGATGACAAGTATAGCAAGAATGAGAGAAAGTGTTTCAAGTGTGGTGATCCGAATCACCTCATTAGAAAATGTCCAATGATGAGAAGAGATCAAAATCAAAGAGCATTTGTTGGAGGAGCTTGGAGTGATAGCGATGAAGATGAGAAAGAAATAACAAAGGAAGAAAAGTGTCTCATGGCAAAGACATCAAGTGAGGTACGTTCCGAAACCGAATACTTTAGTGATGAAAATTTATCATTAGATGAAAAAGATTTAGATAGTGAATACAATAGATTATGCAAACTAGGACAACAAGTAATGGCTAAAAACAAATCACTAAAATACATAAACAACCAATTAGAAAATGAAGTACTAGAACTAAAAATTAAAATACATCAACTTGAAAAATGTAAAGAAATTTTTGAAGAATGTAAATCAAGTCAAAAGCTTAAAAGTGAAAACGACAAACTTAGGGAAGAAATTTGTAAACTTGATAAATTTGAAAATAGTAGTAACTCACTTAGTAAAATTATAAGTATTCAAAGAGTATCCAGAGATAAAACCGGTTTAGGGTTTAACTCAACCGAAGCTTCAACAAGTGAAATTAAAAATGTTAAATTTGAAAGTGAACTCAAGGAACTAAAACCTCCAAAATCTAATCCTAAGTATATACTCATAAATGATAAGAAAATACCTCTTGCTAGTGATGAAGAAATAAAACTGTTTTATAAACCATCTTTGAAAACCGAGGTAGGATCGTCTAAACCTAAAACAAGATCTAAAACTCCACCACCTAGGAAACCAAATAATACTTACCCTAGACCTAAAACACCTCAACCAAGAGCAAACCAAAATAGACGAAACTTTAACAATAATCAACAAATGTGGAACTTCAATCCGTGGGGAATGTTTCCACCATATATGCACCCAAGTCAAATACAAAATATGTTCAGATCAAATAACTTTGGTCAAATGAGACAATGGGGACCAACGTAGAAAATTCGCCATTCAAACATGGAAATTTTAGTTGTCACCTCTTGTTCGGACTATTCCTTGAAGACTTTGAAGATAAACGCATTGAAGACGAACGGTACACATTTCCTTTTATTTCCTTGTCAAGAAATGCATGTTTAGTTTAGTCTCTAGTTTTTATGAAATTTTGTTTGGCTCATTATTTCCTCTAGATTTTATATATATATATATATATATATATATATATACACACACACACACACAGTTAGCTATATCTAGGATCTTATAACAAATTCATTTGTTGATTTTCTAGAACTAGAAATTGTTCGTTTACGAACCTTTTCTTTTCCCCCATTTACCTTATTGAACTTTAATGTTCAACGACACTCATGCTGATGTAGAGAGATGAGTCGAAAAATCTATGGATGAAACAAACTCCCGGCTTCAGTTGCATACGTCTCCTTCCTATATTCTCGTCTTAAAAGCCCATACTATATATGTGTGTGTGTGTGTGTGTGTGTGTGTGTGTGTGTATATATATATATATATATATATATATATACACACACACACTTATGAACCTTCCACAACTCTCTCGTCCACTTGACAACTTGATAAATTTCATCCGAAATAATCAAGAAATTTTAATTGACGAAATGTCAAGTAAAAGTGTCAAGTAATTCCTTTCGTGCGAACACTCTCCAACGTATTTTTGATTAAATATAAATCTAACATATATATAAATATTTTCTTGTTCTTTCCAGAAACCAAAACCACGAAAAATTAAATTTTGGAGGGCGGCCCCCTTAATGTTTAAGGGGACCGGCAGCCAAATGAAAGGCGGCCCCCTTAATGTTTAAGGGGGCCGGCCATCTGATTGTTCCAATACGATTTTCCTCTTGTTTCTTTTGCCAAACACTCCACTTTTTCAACATCCCTTTCTTCTTCCACTGCTGTGACGAAAAACCAAACCCCAAAACACCTAAAAACCACTTCCAAATCACATAATTCGGGTTATTTCGCAAAGGGTAAATTTATCTAACACGACCACCTTTACATATTGTAAGTTTTTCATAACACATTTCATCTAATTCCATCTAATTTGATCAAACTCAAGATTATGCATGTTTTAATATTTTTTTCAAATTCATAATTTCTTTCGAATTGGGTCAAAAATTTCCATAACTAAATGCTTCCCTTAGGATTAGGATGCTTAATTAACGCTAGAAACTAATAATTACAAACCCTCGTGTCGAAAATTTTTGAAAAATTTCATACACTCCTTTTCAAAATTTTTGGTAAACACATTGTTGAATAATGCTATAAAAACTTGTTAAAACTAATCATACTATGTTTTTGTAGGGGTGTGCATGGTTCGGTTTGGGTCAGTTTTTGGCTAAAACCGAAACCGAACCGAAACATTCGGTTTTTATAAAATCCAAAACCGAAACCGTTCGGTTTTTGGCAGTTCGGTTTTTTGGCTGTTCGGTTTTTAGCGGTTCGATTTTTCGGTTTTTAACCGCTTATATTTTTGTGTAGCCAATTTATACCAACAAACTTGATTTTCGTAAAAAATTGGTTATTTTTTTTTACTTTTTTGTCAAGATAAGTCTAATAATGTTTAGGGGATATAGCTACAATCCTTCATTAAAATTACATAAGAAAAGATTCAGGACCCACAAAAATAAATCAGGGACCCACAAAATGTAGCACAAAATTGTAGAGAGTTAGCTACAATAAATTGTAGCTAATATATTCCCTAATGTTTATCTCATAATTCTACAATTATACACGTATAGATGAGATACACATAATATGATCATTGTCACATAAGTATTGATATATTGTAAAGTAAACACACGCACACGAAAAAAAACATATAAACGTTAAGATTATATATATTATAAATCCATCTACAAAATTAATATGAATTTATAAATTAGATTTGTTTAGTTATTTATTTACATTATATTAGTTTTATACTATTATATAATGGAAGCGGTTCGGTTCGGTTTTTGGACAAAAACCAAAACCGAACCGAATTTTTCGGTTTTTGAAAAAGTAAAAATCAAACCGTCGGTTTTTAGTTTCGGTCGGTTTTTTGGGTTCGGTTTTTTCGGTTTTCTGTTCGGTTTCGGTTTTTTCGGTTTCTTTTGCTCACCCCTATGTTTTTGTAACTTGTAAAACATGAAACTATATTTTTCGACCAAGTAAAAATATTTTTGTACACGATAAGAGGGTGTTTGGATTGTGTCCAAATAATGTCGAAATTAAGTCGTTATAATTTTCATAAAACGTTGTCAAGATTATAAACCTAAAACTTGTAATTCGGACTTGTCAAGATATATAATTCATATATATATTGACATACTTGTAGTGTAAGTGTCTAGTTAAGGAAGCGTTTGGTTTAGTACGACAAATGACATTTTTGAGTCAAAATATAAACCATCTTTTTCGAAAACTAATCACATGCATAGGAAACTCGTAAGAAATTGCTAGTTTTACAACCTAATGTAAATCTAGCAAATTTCATAATATATTAAGATGTTTAAAAGGGCGTTTGGATTTGTCCATAACTACTTACTAAACATCGTAAAATATATCTAGAACGAGTTAAAAATAATATTAAGGAACATGGTAAACTACTTCTTAGGATTATCGTCTTAGAGTCGAAGTATGTTTACGTTCCAACATAAGTCTTAACAATATATATACATTTTTATTCTTCTTTATATTTATTTTGGTCTTTTGTATTGTTGTTGTGTTTAGGTGAAAATGCCAAAAGCGACTACCGAAGATCTTTCCCACACTAAAAACTACATTCCTAAAGTTTCCCAACTCCCTACTACATCTCCTTCCATTGGACGTATATATCGACAAATTGAAGATAGAAACGTTCATGAGGGACGTGTAGTAGATCTAGGTTTTGCTCAATCCGACTACATTAATCGCTTGTTTACAAGCATCAACTTCAATTGCCTATTTGAAATCAATGAACCCGTCGTTCCTCGTTTCATAGTCGATTTCTATAGCCAAGTCGCCGTTCAAACCAATGATCTTGGTGCCATCACCATCTCCTTCATGATCCAAAATGAATTTATCACCTTAACTCTCGAACAATTCGGTCAAATCCTCCAAATTCCTTTTAGAGGTCAAGCCGTTTTCACAAATGAGTGGGACCTCGAATCTCTACTTCGTTGTCGACCAACCTTTGGTCCATATCTCTCTGACATCCCTCATCCCGACGAAATTCGCCAAGTCCTTGGTGTAGAGCGTAACACTACAACCCGAAAAATAAAATCCAAAAATGTCCAAATCTCTTCATACCAAATTCTCCTCAAGGAATTAGGCCCCCACATGAAGCGTTGGGAAGAACTCATTCGTGAGAATGCGTTCGGTACCGGAGGTCACCGGGACCATCTCCCAGCGTGCCTTGCTCACATGTTGTATTGTATCGCTATTGAAAAGCCATACAATTTGGCCTACTTCTTTATCAAACGGATTGAGTGTGCTAGAAAAACTCCCAAAGCCAATCTTCCATATGGAATGTTTCTTACTCGTCTCTATCGTCATGTTATCGAGTACTACCCCGATCTTGACAATAGCATCTATGAGTCCATCTATCCCACCTTACGTCCTCTCGCTCTAAAACAAGCTCGACGAACTCGAAGTGACAAGAGAAAATCTCGTCGTCATAGCTTTCACGGTTCATCTTCTCGACAAGACGATGACGATGAGGAGGAAAACATCCATGATGCTAGTACCCCTTCGTTTTCCGAGTTCGTTGATAATCTAGAGGATCTCGACTATCCCGAGTATTCAACCCCATCTCCTAGTGATCAAACCGACGAAGTACTTAATGAACGAACAACCGAGATGCTTAGACGACAAAAGAGTTTGCATGAAGAAGTTAGAGGTGGCTTCAAATCCATCGGGAAGACGTTGAAGGGTATCTTCGGGAAGAAAAGGAGATGATGTGTTTAGCTTATGTTTGTTGAACAATATTTATTTTTATGTCTCTTGATCGTGGATTTTTTTTGTGCTATTTGTCTGAATTGTATTCGGAAGTACTTGTATTTCTTTTGGATGATTGTTTGGATACTTGACTAGGTTGATAACTTGCTTAATTATGTTCTATATATGCTTATGATTGCATGTTTTATCACTTAATCCATATGTTTGCTTGCATGCTTAGCTTATATATATATATATATATATATATATATATATATATATATATATATATATATATATATATATATCATGTATGCTTTCTAATAGACCAAAACAAATGTGAAATGCCCAAATAGAGCTTGCTGCAAAAACAAAACAGAATATAACGTTCTTCCAAAAAAATTTTAAAAATTTTGAGTTCTGGGTCGTCAGATGGGCGGCCCCCTTAAATTTAAGGGGACCGACCTCCATTTAAGGGGACCGGCCATCTGAAACAGTTTTTACACTGTTTTCTTTTGCAACTTGTGACCTATTTTGTTAGTCCCAGCTACCATTTCCCTTAAAAACTAAACTGATTTTGGAATCTAACAATACAATTTCAAATTAATTCTATTTCTAAACATGTTTCATACTATATAATCCCCATGCATGTTTAATTCACATTCCATCATCCTCAACCTTCATCAAACCTCATCCTTTTATCATGTCATCACCAAGAACCACCCATTCAAACAATGCCAAGAAACAAAAACTTGTCATTATTCCACCAAAACAACTATTCATTGACCTCACAAATGAAGACAACACCACCCCATCACCACCACCTCAATGCTCATCTCCTAGTGTACCAAATGCACCTTTCAAAACACCATCAACAAATGGAACCTCTACTTCTTCCATACCATCCACTTCATCTATAAATGACTACATAAACACCCACTTGTCTCCTCCACCAATAGTTCAACCATCACAACCTACCAATGAAAACACAACTCTTGCACTAACCCTCTCATTATCACCATTAACACCTCTTGATGCACACTTCTCATCATCCCCAATCAATCCACCAACCTATAACCCCGTCCCATGGAGCTTACTTGAAGCTCATGGTGACAGTTGCCTTTGTTGCATCCACAACCGAACAATTGTGTTCGGATTAAGAGATGAGATACAATACATGTTTTCACACATTGAAAACTTGTTGCATCAACCACCAACAACAAACACATCTCCTCCACCACCATCAACAAACACTCCTCCACCATTACCATCTCCATGTTCACCATCCATTCCACCCAATTAAACATGCTTGGTACTTTGCAAATAAAATTGTCTTAAACCATTTTGGATGGCAAGCTCTAGAGAGGACCTTCATGTTAGAGCTATGGTTTATTTTAGTTATGATTGTAAGCCTTCAAGGCTTTTATTGTTTACACTACTTGTTGATGTAATGCATGTTGTAACCTTTTAATCAATGATTATGGTTATGTTTAGTATCTATTCTTGCATGCTATATATATATGTTGTTTGTCCACTAAATATTTTTTGCAAGAATTCCATATCTCGATTTCTTTATGACCTCAAAACGAGGGGGAGTATACATCAAGAGGGAGCTACAATAAAATCGGGATAACCTTTTTGATGCTAACAAAAAGGGGGAGAATTGATATAAACTCACATTAATACTTTTATATATACTAATTTTCGCTTAATGAGTTTAAATTTTGTAATCATCAAAAAGGGGGAGATTGTTGACATAAATAATGCATAAAAACGTTATTTATACTTTTCGATATCTCTATGTTTTGACGATCACAAAATGTAAAATCATCAAACGTAAGATTACTACGTAAACAAGTATTAAGCTAGTTTATATCATTATATCCAACTTAATCACTTAAGGTATGGATAAACAAGTGCTTAATACATCTCATGATCAAAGGGGTATTTAAATTAATTAATACAAAGTTTATTTAATTATATAAACATATTATATATCTTTGAAAAACAATTTTGGTAATAAAGAAAAATGTTTTAATAATACTTTATATGAATTCAAATTTTTAACCAAAATCAGTTAGTTTTTCACCAAGTAAACTTTTCCCACTAAATGACAAGTTTTCTGGCCGTTACAGCTGGGCGGCCCCCTTAATTATAAGGGGCGGTCCCCTTAAAATTAAGGGGACCGGCCATGAATTAAGGGGACCGGCCAGACTCCTGTGTCATAATTTTTCTCCTATAAATACCACCTTAAATCTGGAATTTTTCCTCACCTTTTGCACATAAATTTCAGATCTAAAACTCTCTAAACATCTTCTAAAACCCTTTGATCATTAGATTACTAATCCTTGTTTCAAGTGATTCAATCCCTTCTCATCCATCTTCATCCAAAGTGCAAAAGAAGAACACTCCTTCTACAACTAAGTTCAAGAAGTATTGAAGTATAGTTGTGTATATTGTGTATATTATTTGTGAAGTTGTGTTGTGCTTGTAATAAGTAGTTTAGAAGAAATAGAAGTTGTGTAGGGAGAAGAAGTTGATTAGTAGCGAAGTAGTGTAGTTGTGAAGAAGATAGGTGTGAAGTAGATTGGTGTGAAGAAGATAGGTGTGAAGAAGATAGGTGTGAAGTAGATTGGTGTGAAGAAGTTGTGTAGAAGTTGTGACGAAGTTGTAGTGTGTACATTGGTGTGTAAGGTTTTCTCCACCATAAGGGAGTTTGTTGACATAGTGAAGAAAACTCTCGAGTAGGTGACTCGGGGAGTGGAGTAGGAACAAGGAAGGTGACCTCGTAGCCGAACCACTATAAATCCTTGTGTTGTGGTTTGATCTTTCCAACTCTTTTCATTACTTACTTATTTACCTATACTATATTTGCTTAGTTAGTTAGTTGCTATATAATTGTTCATATAGTGCAAGTATTGAGATCACATAAACTAGAATCGAAGATTTTAAAACAAACTTGTTTTTATAAATTTTAAAAGGACGTAAAACTATTCAACCCCCCTTCTAGTTTTCCACAATCTTCTAGATGCATGCATTTATCCATCCATGGAGTATTGCACTTTGTAAACTTCTAAAGATTTATTTGAATTCACAAACTCCTTTTGATTACTTATCGTCCTCGCTCAAGTAATCACTCAAGAAAGAGTTTTGATATTCCATTGTCAATTTCATAAATATGACAATCGTAATCTTTATATATATAATGTATTTAGAAAAGAATATTCAATCACAGTTAATTGCTTAAGTGTGATTAATAATCTTGTCATAAAACATGCATTAAATACGTGCACAATATTGTCCATATGATTTCTATACAAAGATTTAAACCACAAAGGTTACCTTATCTTTGAATAAACTCATCTTTATTTTCTAGTCTAACTATTAAGATAAACCAAGTTTCTAAAATTGGTTATCTTTATGGACAACATCTTAATCATTTATATCATGTATACTTTACCCAATTTCATATTTGGTAATGTATCATAATGATTATCAGGTTTACAATAATCCTGTAAATCATAGTCCTTAGCATATTAATCAAATATCTGAGATATTTTGCTATTCTATGAATGAGAAATCCATCATCTTGAGATTTAATATTTAAATGTCAAACTTTATTATCATCTTGAGATTTAACATTCAAATGTCAAACTTCATCATGATATTTTCTAGTGTATTTTAGAAGATTATGTATCTTGTAATTTTATCTTTTAAAGATCAAAACTCCCACTTGCTTTTAGTAATTTATAGACTATCTTTAAATACTTAGCAAATAAAGCAACAATACAATGTTCTCTTTTGGGATATTACAAATACATATTGACAGTTCCTGATTTTACTTTGTTAATAACCTCTTCATAAGCATTTAAACAAATTTAGAACTTCAATTTAAGACTTAATGTGATTCATCACATTCCATCATATGATGGTGTCTTATCAATCTTCTAGATTAGAGTTTTATTAAGTATGTCCAAGCCATACTCAATATTCTAACCTTGATAACTTTTGGAAGAAAATAAGTCATAGTTATCTTTAATCAAACAATATAACAAGAGTTTGATTTTCCTAACTGTACATACCATAAACATTTGGTATTTCATTAGTATTAATATTGTAAGACAATCTAATAATATTTAAGATAACCATATTCGTTTTGACTTGTTTATTTACCAACTAATTCATTTTAATGGTATAATAATTTTCAAGCCAATTACATGCTTTATAACACAAGTACTTTTTACAAAGTCACTTCATGTCCATGTCTTTACAAGAAAACATAAACTGTTATAATCCCACTATACGTTATAAGTCATTTAACAATTTAATAACTTCATGTATATGTCTTAATTAAAAAACATAACAAGATAACTTTTTACTTTATTATAAGTCTTGTAACAATTAAAAGACTTTATGTTTATATCTTTACAATGAAACATAAACATGTTTAACTAAAGTAATTATGAACACCATCTTTTAGTTTCAATAGTAATTTCAAGTTAATATATTACTTCACAATAATGTGAATAACATTATTTATTTATTTATTTATGTCATTCAAAGAACACATAAATATTCAGATTGAAGTAGAATTAGATTACTTAATTAATTTATGTCATTCCATGAATTCATAAATATACTAATTAAAGTAGTCTTGATATCATATTGACACATGTTCTAATATGTATCTAATTTAGAAACTGTAAATTCTCATAGTTCAATTACATCAGTTGATCTGCTGGTAATGAAAATATGAAATTCACCTTGTTGTTGCAATCTAGCTAAGCTTACACATAACATAAATTGTAACACCAAGTGTTTCTTGAATTAGATTAGTATAATTCATATTAGAACATTATTCTCTTACCTTTTAGTCAAGAGAATCCATTAAATCATATATTTATGAGTTGTTTCTTGCACATATTAAACATAACATTTATCCCACTTGTGCATGGAACAACCTCATATAGTTGATAAACAATACGCCATGCATTTGTTTATGTGATCAATATGATTGTGTCATAGATTTTAGCATAAGAAGTAGTTATAGAACAACAATGTCTAGTAAGGAAACGTACAAGACTATCCTTAAAAGTATGAGTGTTGATGAGTGCTCAAACACTCATCATTTTTGGTCAATCTGAACTGCAAAAACATTTAAAAACACTCAGAAATGCATCAAAATACAGAAAATATCCCAAAATTGTGTTTTATATGTTTCAGATGCAAAATGATTGAAAACAGATAAAAAACGAACAAAGTTTGCATAATTGGCAGTTTCAGTCCCTCAACTTTCAAAGCTTGTCAAAATTAGTCCCTGAGCATTTATTTTGAAAGATAAGTCAACCCAAGTCCTTTGGAAGTCAAAAGTTATTGTTGGGAATTAAATAAACAGAAAGAATCAGAAGAATCAGAACATAAAGGTTTAAAGAAATACATCAAGTATGTTCCTACTGATAAAGCTTAAAGCATGTTTCCACTGATGGATTCTGCTGAAGAAGGTTTCTACTGAAGGTGTTTCTGCTGATGGATTCTGTTGAAGAACGTTTTCCACTGATGGATTCTACTGTGAGTCACGATGCTGCTGAGTCATACTACTGCTGAGTAGATATGCATGGAAAATATCTTTTGTTGTGTCATTAGTTGAGTGTTCAAATTGTATACTCTTATAGGGTATGACACATTATAGATATATGACTTATCATAGTTAGTAGATTGACACATCCTTAGACTAGATTATTGTAAAGATCTTCTTGGACTATAAAAAAAAGATGATCTTAGACTAGATATTGAGTACGTGTGAAAAACATAACTGTTAGAACAATAGAACAAACACAAATATCACAAGTCACGTAAGATTCAAGGCTCTTTGTAACCCTAGTGATAGAAAAAGATCACTCGTATTATTTTGAATAATACTGAATCGTTTGGTGTTAACTATTCCATTTCCATATCATAAATATAATCTTCTAAGTGTGGTTAAGTAGATTCCGCATACTTAATCATATTCACACAACATATCTCATACACAAAGAACAAAGGTTTAACCACATTACCATGTATCGGTCTAACACACCCGACAAGTGGTTTTAGTCCTAACAGTTATCAAAAATGATCCTTGGGTAAAAAGTTATGAGAATTTACAAGTTTGGTCCCTGTACTTTCAAATTTGGCAAAAATGGTCCCTGGGATTTCAAATTTTGGAAATTATCATTTATGGTCCTTTGGTTACTCATCTTGGAAAGATTGGTCCATGGGTGAAAGTTTTCAAAAGTTTACAATTTTGGTCCCTCAACTTTGAGTTTTGGCAATTTTGGTCCTCGGGTACTTAATTTTGGAAATTAAACATCAAAGGTCCGTAGGAAATTAAAGATTGGCAGGAATAGGTCCCTTGGGTCACATTACAGAACTTGGCAGAAAAGGCCCTTAATTTTCAGAATGTTACATATATAGTCCTTGGGCTTTGCTTACTAATACACCAAATGGACCATTAAACCAATTAACCCACCACCCGTTTATTAATAAACCCAACTTTTAAAATAATCCAATCCACCCATTTCCCAATCCATTTCCCTGTGGCCCGTTTACCTCCCAAGCCCAAATAAACACCTCCTTTTAATAATAACCAGGGTCAACCCCTGGTTTGACCTCCACATCACCCCCACTTCCCTCCTTTCCCCTCTGCCACAACCTGCAACACCAAAACACCATCATTCACCCCTACCTACCTTCACTGCCAACACTCAACCTACACTAACTTTCCACCACTCCAATCTAAAAGTTGCCCCCGCCAAGAGCTAACAGCCAAATTGCAATACCTCACTTTCCCGCCAAAATCCCATTCAAGGGTTGAGATCATATTATCCCAAACCAATGGTCAAGATGTGATGGGAATGACTCAGAGACTCAAGTGAAACCCTATAAGTCATGGAGGAAGCAAAGAAGAAAGAGTAGTAGGTAGTAATAGTTAATTAGAGTAAATTAGATGTCGATTTAGTGTAATTTCCATTTCAGTTGTAATTTTTATCTTTTAAGCTGTAAGGTTAATGCTTTCAGAGTGCTTGTAACTTATTTAAACCATCAATTTCAACTTTCTTGGTGAAATTCAGTAATTGCTCATTTTAAATGAAAATTTTCAATTTAGCTTCTATGCTGTAAAAGTTAATGTTCCATAATCCTGTAAGCTCACTCAAGTCCCTAGCAAGCTTTTATAAGTTTTTTTTTAAGCATTAAAAATCAGTTTCAGCATAAAAACTAGAAATACTCAAAAATAGAAAAATATAAAGAAAAATAAAAAATAAATAATAAAAAAGGTTGGTGGTTTCCAGACTTGAAGCAGAAGAGAGCATGGTATTTGATTTGGTCTAGAGCTCAGGGGAGCATATAGATTATGTTCTTGGTGCTAGTTCTCACTCAACCTAGCTTTGGACATCTTGTAAGAATTTGTCCACTATTTTTGCTTAAAATTGCTATAACTAGTTACTGTTATCCCTTATTGTTAGTTACTGTTTAATTATGTGCTTTTAGTGTTAGGGTAAGGATATATTTCTGTTTCATAGCTTAACTCTTTAATTTGCTTCATAAATTATCACATGCAGTTTTAAAGGGAGTTTTGGATATATTGTTTAATGAGTGTTTACGGTTGTTTTTGTTGAAGTTCATTATTGATTCATGTCTCAATAGGTCACAGTAAAACACATAACCACAAAAAACCAGTGCCCTTTGTTCAAAAGTTAAAACTCTCTTTGAATCTTCATAAGTGCATTGACTGTTAAGGTTTTGGATCCATAATCATGTTAGTAGCTTCAAATCTTGTTTACATAGCTTAACTGAGTCTCATTCTAGCTTAATATCACTTTTTCAGCCCAATAGATACAATCAAAACTCAAAAAAGTCAAAATTAGTTCATGACAACAAAAAGTCAAATTGGCATGTTAGGCAGAAAATCAAAATTTCTAGGAATTTTCTAGATTTTTGTGTTTAGAGTTAGGGTATGAGTTTTTTACAAGTCAAAGTCCCTCGCTTAACCTTTAGAATTCATGTTTGTCTTATTTTTAAGAATTTTTTCTATGGCTTATTCAATTGCTTAATTAGGGGTGCAGGGTTGGAACCTCCCCTGGACCAGATTTGATAGTTGTTTACATAAGCTCTTACAAAGCTTTTCAGTGGACCCCACCCCAAGTTCCTTAGCTTTTTAAGAAACTCACCAACTTAGCTTCTTGGTTCATTGCTTATTTTGAGTTTAGGAACCCTTGTCCATAGCTTATTCTTGCCTTACACACACACCCTCACCCAACTGAGTCACTCAGCTTAACTGAGCTCTTTCATAAGCTCATTTAGAGCTCAATTGTGGACCCCATTTCCTTATTCTTGGCTTATTCAATAGCTTATCAGGCCTGCTTATGGGTTCCGCTCTCACCTTAAATCTCTGAGTTTGCTTGGTGGGTCCCACAGTGGCCTGCAGTGTGCCCTCTTGGCCTGCTTGTGCCACAGTTAGATTTAGGAGTGCTTATTTTCTTATTTCAAGCTTATCAGTGAATTTCATTGCACCATTTTACTCTTTTCCAGTCCTTTGTACTCATTAGCATCTTATTTCATATTTGGTTCTTTTTGTGAAGCTTATTTCAAGCTTATTTGAGCTTGAAATCTCACTTTGAGACAATAAGCTTATCTGTTAAGCTAATAAGCTCTTACAGAGCTTATTAGTAGGTTTCAAAAAATCCATCTTCACAAAAAGTGCTTATAATTAATGTTAATTTAGTTTTGAAAAAGAAAAATAAAAAAATAAAATGATTTTCAAAAAGAGGAGAGGCAGGGGTCGAACCTGAGACCTCCCCCCTTTGGAGAGTGATGAGGCGAAAAATGAACGACTTTTAGGGGGTCATTTAAGCCCGGAATTGAATTTATTTGATCAAATATTGCCATAAATCGTTCCTTTTGTGATTTTAGGTACTTTGGGAGATAAATCTGGAAAAGGAAGCAATTCAGACGTTTTTGGAGCATAAAAGTGAAGAAAACGCCAAAGACTTAATTTTCCTTGCTGGGAACAGTAGTTGACGGCGTTAAGAAGAAAATCCTGACGGCGTCAAGAGTAATTTTCATGACGACCCAGTACAGAATTGAAGGCGTCACGAGGTAGAGCGTCAAGAGTAAAATGCGCGACGGCCTGGAAAATGTTATAACGTGACGGCGTCAAAAGTAGATCAAGGCAGTCCGAGAATTCTTTTGGCGGCGAGATGACGGCGTCACCAATTTGGTCTTGACGCCGTCAGCCTCAATTTCCTATATATAGTTTTCTAATTTTCATTCATAAGGAGAGAAGTTTTGGAGAAACCCTACGGCCGAACTTAGTACGAATTTTACAGGTTTTTCAAGGGTTCTCAGCCCTTGAACCCTTTCATGTGTAATTGATGAGGCGAAAAATGATCCGTTTTTAGGGGGTCATTTAAGCCCGAATCCGAATTTATTTGATCAAATATTGCCCTAAATCGTTCCTTTTGTGATTTTAGGTGTTTGGAGAGCGAATTCTGGAAAAGAGGCTATTTTGGACGTTTTTGGAGCATAAAGTGAAGAAAACGACAAAGTACCAAAAATCCAAGCTGGAAATACAAGGTGACGGCGTCAAGGGTTTGCTCTTGACGGCGTCAGACATGAAGAATAAATTACCGTAGCTGGTGACGACGTCAGATGGAGTTATGACGGCGTCAAAGTGGCCAAGAATAATTTACCGTGGGTGGTGACGGCGTCACATAGGCCGTCACGATTTTATCTAGGGCGTCCGAGGAAGTGTATGGCGGCGAGTTGACGGCGTCAGATTTAACTCTTGACGCCGTCAGGACGATTTTCCTATATATAGTTTTCTAGTTTTTTTCATTAAAGGGGGAGAAGTTTTGGTGAAACCCTAAAGACGATTTTGGTGCCTCTTTTACAGGTTTTTCAAGGGTTCCAAACCCTTGAGACCTTGCATTGTAATTGAGATAAGTATACTCTTAATTCAATCAATATGTCTATGTGTTGGTTGTCTATCTTTTGTTCTTATCTTAATTCTACTATGCTAGGCTAAATTTCCTTTGTGTTTGCTTAGATCTAATGAAACCTAGATGTTGATTATGTGTTGATTACTTGTCTATTCTTGTTTTGAATGAATGATATTATATGTTAGGCTTAAGAAAACTGGCAGATCTCCAAATGGTAACATGCTTGAACATCTTAAGAAACATGAATCGAGGCGTACTAGGTCTTTATTGGTTGTATTTAATGCATGAGCCACTGTTTACAATCCCTATAGTTGTGCTGGGTCATGGTGTAGGAGGAGATAAGAGCTCATAGAGTTGGGGAGTTATGTATGCCACTCCACGAATGGTATTAAGGAATACAACCCGTCATTCATACAAGTGTAACAAGTAATTAACATGTAAAAGATATCTAGGGAGTAATGAAGTCTAAGTAAACACAATTTCTCCAATTACTGCTCACAACCTTAGTTTAATATTAGTTTAATTTCATTTTCATTAGTTAATTAGTTATAAAGTAGTTTTTGGGTTAGTTGATTAGCAACTAATTCCGCCCACTCCTTCAAAACCCGAGATTTTAATTGCTTTCATAAAATATAAAAACACAAAAATAATCATCTTCCATCTCTAGAACTATTAATTAGGCTTTCTAATCCTAGCGACACTATTCCTAAGCTGAACGATCAATCCCCCGGTACTTGTCACTATACTATACTACAACGATCAGGTACACTGCCTGGTGGGGGTTGTAAGCCTCGCGAGATCCCTCGAGAGGTAAAGCAAGGTGCGATTCCCACGCATCAAGTTTTTGGCGCCGCTGCCGGGGAATAGTTATTGTCTAGGTTAGGATTTCTTTTTATTAGGTCTACTTGCTAGATTCCTTTCTAGTAAGATTTTATTTTTAGGTCTTCTTTAGTCTATCTTATTTCTTCGTGCTTTTGTTCGTAACTCTTTACCATCCGACATCATGGAAGGTAGTAACATCTTTGAACCCATCATCCCACCACAACAAAACCCACCATTAGAACCCCTTAGGCCCCGAACCTTAGGAGAGTATTCCCGACCTAGCCACCAAGGCTACCGAAACACCATTGAGCTCACCGGAGCCAATGTGACCCCCTTGCGATCCGACACCATCCGGTTGGTGCAAAGCGGATGTGCATTCCATGGACTTCGTTCCGAAGATCCAAACCAACACCTTAAGGACTTCCTCAAAATTGTAGATTCCATAGACCTAGGTGTTGAAACTAGAGAGACTACCCGTTTACGCCTATTCCAATTCTCTCTACGGGATCAAGCTAGTCAATGGCTTGAGCGTTTACCCGCGGGATCCATCACCACATGGGATGATCTCACCACTCGTTTCCTTGCTCAATTTTTCCCACCGGGGAGAACTACTAAACTTAGGAATGACATCTTGATGTTCCAACAACGTCAAAATGAATCTCTTTATGAAGCATGGACTCGTTTCAAGGACTTACTCCAAAAAGTCCCTCATCATGGCATAGATTTGTGGCTCCAAGTCCAAATTTTTTATGACCATATCGATATCCCCACGAGGCGAACCATTGACCAATCGGCCGGTGGTAAGCTACGTGATCTTAGTGCGGAACAATCATGGGAACTCATAGAAGATCTTGCTCTCTATGACAACGAAAGTTGGAATGATCCCCGTGATTTGAACAAAACGGTCAAGGCAATATCTTTGCCTTCGAATAATTCAAGCACTCCCGACCGTAGGATCATGGAACTTGAGGACCAAGTCAAGTTTCTCATGAAATCTTACGAGGCTCCGAAGCATTCAAGCCAAGTGAACAAAATCACTTCTTCATGCGAATTATGTAGTGGTCCCCATGACACTCGTGATTGTGTGGAACTCCCCGGAACAGCTTTTGCGGACTACGCATCCACGCGTACCGACGAAGCGGGAGATAAGTGGTACACTTTCAAGCCCGAGCCAAACACATACGGTGATTCATATAACCCCTCATGGAAAAATCACCCAAACCTTAGGTGGAAACAAAATCAACCAAATTCATCCAACCCACCTAATCGTTACCAATCAAACGGTCCACCATCCAACCGTATCTTCAACAACAGTCCTTCTAACAACTATGGTAGTACCAACAATCTTGAAGGATTGATGTCGAAATTTATGGCATCTCAAGAAGCTCGCATAGCTAGGTTTGAAACCGAATTCAACCAACAACAAACGGAGATGACCAACAAAATCGACAACTTGTTGAAAGCCCTCAACAACCAAACATTAGCCACACCTAGGAAGGACACTAGGGACACCAATAGTGGAATCCAAGCTAAGGACCCCTCATCATCCAAACATGTCCACTTTGTCAATGTTGTCACTATTAAACCGATAGATAGGGAAATAGAGGAGAGTGACAAAGATGAAGTTAGAGTAGAAGCCAATAGTGAGGATGAGAGTAGGGAAGTTGAGGTTAATAAGGATGAGGAATTAGAGGAGGTAGAACCTATAGAGGAATATTTTGATAAGTTGCCAACCAAGGAAGAACGGGAATACCATAAGTATTTATTCGATAGTCCCGAAACAACATATATCTTTGGCGATCCCCTGATCAGAATGGGAGACCCCTCTAACATTAACATCCCATGCAATATCGGGCACATGCATGTATGGAAAGCTTACATAGATCTTAGATCCCCCGTGAACATCATGTCTAGGACTTATTACAATTGGGTGATGAAGAAGCAACTCAATTTTAGGATAATGCCCGGTAAAAGTTGGATAAGTAATTTTGCGGGAAGAGTGAAGGGATTGCATGTCATTATAGGGAATCTCACCTATGAGATTGATTTTATGATAGTTGAAGACATTCGTCCGGTGATAGATGCTTGCCTAAGTCAAGTAGTATTCGGGAAGCCATTTGTTGAGGCCACTAGGATGAGTTATGATCCGACATTAGGGATAGTTAGATTCAAGGAAGAGAATGATGAGGTTGCTTATCAAATGCCCTACAAGATTGAGCAATACCGCCTTCTCTCTAATTTCGAAAAGGAACGTAAGCAAGCGGCTTATTATAGGAATGAGGAGGATAGACGTAGAGGAGTAGAGTATGTTAGAAATAGGATGCTTGGTTTCTACAAAGAGTGCTTACAACTAGGTCCAGAATACAAAACTGGTTTAGAAGATGACCTAGAGAATGGAACCAATGATGAAATCACGTAGTAACCCACGACTTTGAGTCTAGCTACAAGACTCGTAAATAAAGAAAAGCGCTTCTTGGGAGGCAACCCATGTTTTGTGTGATTTTATTTGTTTGATTGTTATTTGCTTCCGTATGCATGTTTTATTTTTATTGTTGGTTGATCATGTTTCTCAATTAAAATGTGAAATACTTTATTATGTTGTTTAGCCTAGTCTTAACTTCAACCTAAAGGTATTTTTTGCAAAAGATAAGTGTAAGGGGAAACCCCAAATATGTTTTTTAAGAAACAAACCGATCATGATTCTCCACGATATTTAATGAACATGTGTATTCGTATTGTTAGAGTCAAATGCTTGTATTGAGTCATAATGTAGTTTTGCAGGATTTTCCAGGAAGTAGGACAAAGTTTTTCCAGAAATTTTCCGGAAACTTAACATAAAGATTTCTGCAGGTTCATTCTGACGGCGTCAGGCAATTGCTCTTGACGGCGTCAGGAGTCAAAAATCTGGAAATTTTACCGATTTTGTTTTTCTAACGGAGTCTTATAAGTTTTTGTGAATTATTAAGTTTTATAATCTCCAGGAAATCTGCAAACTTCATTCCACAAGCATTATATCTTATTTTGTTTTCTAGGATTTAGTAACTTATATAGGATGCCGCCGATTTTACGTGAGGTTGCCTTGTCTACTTTTGTCAGGATTTACAGGTTATTTGAGACAAGAAGATGATTTATATTCTGGAAGGGAAGCTTTGATTGTTCGTTTTCTTGGAGGAAGATTTAACCTGGCCAACCTAAAATCCATACCGAGCGAATCAGGGGAGTATTTGAATTCATTCTCTTTACTTTTAACTTTTACATTCTTTACTTGAACATTGGGGACAATGTTCATCTTAAGTGTAAGGGGAGGGTAAAAAGATGATACCTTACATATGCACTTTCGCTTGAGTTTGTTTTGTTTGATAGTAGATGAGTAATAAAACTATGAGAAATACTTGTTAGTGTAATTTTAGCGCCAAATTTAAAATTTTTTACAACATTTAGGAGTGAAACTCTAGCCATAGCAAGCGTCTCATGGATAGGAGGTTGTATGACTAGCACATAACCGTATATTCAGAAAAATTTTCCACCCAAAAATGTGAGGTTCGCCTTTAGATTTGATAGGAAAAAGCATTCATTATTGGTGCTTATGAGTGTACCGGTAGCATTTAGATTCTAGAACTTGCGTTAGTGATGCATCCCGAGACCGCTAGTGAGACTACATTCGTGTGGTAGGATTTACTACATGATAAGAGGCATTAGGATCACCCTTGTGTTAAACCCGTATTACGATTACTTGACCATTTAAGTCATATTACTTGGCTAGTTAAGTCAACTAATTTTTCCCACACCCTTAGCGTTGTACTCATTTTTAGTACACGATACCCCTAGTACACCCCTCCGAGCCTATCTTTTCGTTTCTAACTTTAAGCATTTTACTTAAAGGAAGAATTTGTTACACCCCACTTAAATGTACAACCAAATCGCCTTAGCCTTCCGTGTATGCGCTCATTTTTAGTGCATTATTGTTATTTGTTAAACCCTAAGTTAACTTTCTAATTGATTACATGGTTGCTAAGTCGAGTCATATCCTTGTACATATTGTTTTGGGACTATCGGGACTCGTGGGTAAGTACTTATTTTATGGAGTAATGGGGAAGAACAACACTTATTACCCCCATATGTACGTTAATCTTAAAAGTGCTCCAAGTGTTTTGATTTTCATAATTCGAGTCATTAGATTAGTTAATTGTAAAGTATGTAAAGATTCAAGTGTAAGGGGAATGCTCAAACCCCTATGATGTATTATTTTGGATGGTAGGGTAAGAGTGTATGAAAAAAAAAAAAAAAAAAAAAAAAAAAAAAAAATCGAAAAAATCAAGAAAAAGAAAAAAAATTAGAAAAAGAAAAAAAAAAAATAGAAAAGAAAGAGAGAAAAAACATACGGACTACCATCCCGTTTTCATTCTATGTTCATTTTATGTTTTTAGTTATTTTTCATTTATTAGCTTAAGTCGAGTCTAGTCTTGGCTTAGCAACGCCATCTTGTACATGTAATTAACTAAGATTGTTAACTCGCCACCAGTAAAATCCCCTTTATCCAACAAAACCGTGTAATTCATATCCCTACACCTAACGTTATAACCCTTTAAAAAGACCTCTTTGATAGTTTATCCTAGGTGCTTACGCCATGTGGTGGAGGTTTGATCCTTTCCCAAGCCTATGGTAATCTATTTTGCTATGACAGGTAGTGAGAGATATCTTCCATTTCCATAATGTTATATTACTTTATTACACCCGAGAGATGTGAATATCTAAACACTATTTGTGAGGTGCTTGTGTATGACCTCCGTGCTTGTCTATTGGTCTTTAGTGGAACGATTATTTGTTGTAATTACTTTTATATTAGTGTTAAATGACCCCTAACTTGTCTTTTGAGTAGAATAAAAGCTCATTTGCTTGAGGACAAGCAAATCTCAAGTGTAAGGGTGTATGATGAGGCGAAAAATGATCCATTTTTAGGGGGTCATTTAAGCCCGAATCCGAATTTATTTGATCAAATATTGCCCTAAATCGTTCCTTTTGTGATTTTAGGTGTTTGGAGAGCGAATTCTGGAAAAGAGGCTATTTTGGACGTTTTTGGAGCATAAAGTGAAGAAAACGACAAAGTACCAAAAATCCAAGCTGGAAATACAAGGTGACGGCGTCAAGGGTTTGCTCTTGACGGCGTCAGACATGAAGAATAAATTACCGTAGCTGGTGACGGCGTCAGATGGAGTTATGACGGCGTCAAAGTGGCCAAGAATAATTTACCGTGGGTGGTGACGGCGTCACATAGGCCGTCACGATTTTATCTAGGGCGTCCGAGGAAGTGTATGGCGGCGAGTTGACGGCGTCAGATTTAACTCTTGACGCCGTCAGGACGATTTTCCTATATATAGTTTTCTAGTTTTTTTCATTAAAGGGGGAGAAGTTTTGGTGAAACCCTAAAGACGATTTTGGTGCCTCTTTTACAGGTTTTTCAAGGGTTCCAAACCCTTGAGACCTTGCATTGTAATTGAGATAAGTATACTCTTAATTCAATCAATATGTCTATGTGTTGGTTGTCTATCTTTTGTTCTTATCTTAATTCTACTATGCTAGGCTAAATTTCCTTTGTGTTTGCTTAGATCTAATGAAACCTAGATGTTGATTATGTGTTGATTACTTGTCTATTCTTGTTTTGAATGAATGATATTATATGTTAGGCTTAAGAAAACTGGCAGATCTCCAAATGGTAACATGCTTGAACGTCTTAAGAAACATGAACCGAGGCGTACTAGGTCTTTATTGGTTGTATTTAATGCATGAGCCACTGTTTACAATCCCTATAGTTGTGCTGGGTCATGGTGTAGGAGGAGATAAGAGCTCATAGAGTTGGGGAGTTATGTATGCCACTCCACGAATGGTATTAAGGAATACAACCCGTCATTCATACAAGTGTAACAAGTAATTAACATGTAAAAGATATCTAGGGAGTAATGAAGTCTAAGTAAACACAATTTCTCCAATTACTGCTCACAACCTTAGTTTAATATTAGTTTAATTTCATTTTCATTAGTTAATTAGTTATAAAGTAGTTTTTGGGTTAGTTGATTAGCAACTAATTCCGCCCACTCCTTCAAAACCCGAGATTTTAATTGCTTTCATAAAATATAAAAACACAAAAATAATCATCTTCCATCTCTAGAACTATTAATTAGGCTTTCTAATCCTAGCGACACTATTCCTAAGCTGAACGATCAATCCCCCGGTACTTGTCACTATACTATACTACAACGATCAGGTACACTGCCTGGTGGGGGTTGTAAGCCTCGCGAGATCCCTCGAGAGGTAAAGCAAGGTGCGATTCCCACGCATCAATAATTGAGATAAGTATTCTTTTAATTCAATCAATATGTCTATGTGTTGGTTGTCTATATCTTGTTCTTGTCTTAATTCCATCATGCTAGGCTAGATCTATCTTGTGTTTGCTTGGATCTAATGAAACCTAGATGTTAATTATGTGTTGATTACTTGTTTATGGTTGTATTGGATGAATGATTTCGATGTTAGGCTTAAGAAAACTGACAGATCTCCAAATGGTAACATGCTTGAACGTCTTAGGAAACATGAACTGACGTGCACTAGGTTTATTGGTTGTATTTAATGCATGAGTAAATTCTAATGATCCCATGTTAGGAGCTTCTTAGCCGGCTCGACATAGGAGTGAAGTGGGCACTCATAGGATTGGGGAATTAAGTGCGCCACCCCATGAATGGTATTAAGGAATACAATCCGTCATCCACGCAACTATAACAAGTAATTAACGTGTAAAAGATATCTAGGGAGTAGTGAAATCTAAGTAAACACAACTTCTCCACTTATTGCTCACAACCTTAGTTTAATTTAGTTTTTTTTTCATTTCTAGTATTTTATTTTGATTGCATCTTTAGTATTGGGTTAGTTGACTAGCAACTAATTCCGCCCAAATCCTCCAAACCCCGAGATTTTTACTTGCTTTCTAAAAAACATAAAAATACAAAAATAATCATCCCTCATCTTTAGAACTAGTATTTAGGTTTTCTAATCCTAGCGACACTATTCCCAGCTGAACGATCAATCCCCCGGTACTTGTCATTATACTATACTACAACGATCAGGTACACTGCCTGGTGGGGGTTGTAAGCTTCTCAAGATCCCTTGAGAGGTAAAGCCTGGTGCGATTCCCACGTAGCAAGTTTTTGGCTCCGCAGCCCGGGAAATAGTTATTGTCTAAGTTAGAATCTCTTTTTATTAGGTCTACTTGCTAGATTCCTTTCTAGTGAGATTTTATTTTTATTTTTAGGTTCTCTTTAGTCTATCTTTTTCTTTGTGTCTTTGTTTGTAAAAACCTTTCCATTGACTATTCCGTTAGCCATTATGGAGAACGCGAATCCACCATGCTACCAACCACGAAATTCACCCACTCCAAATGACATCTTGATGTTTAAACAATATGAGGATGAACCTATCTATGATGCATGGGCTCGTTTTAATATTTACTCCGAAAAGTCCCTCATCATAATTTCGATCTGTGGTCCCAAATTGAAATATTTTACCATCGTGTCGACCACTATAGCAAAATGGACATTGACCATACCGCAAATGGGGACCTTTGTGGATTAAGTGTTGATGAAGCATGGGAAACCATAGAGAATTGTGCCAGACTTGCCAAAAAAATGGACAACCCAACAAACGTTGTTACGGATCAATTGATAGCAAGTTTAAGGGAACAAGCAAGAAGATTGTTTGGGGATAAGCGTATAGATGAGATAACTGGGAGCACGGGGTGGTTTGATTTCACCACAATACAAGCTGAACACATAGGTGACCTTGATGTGATGGAGGATTTAGCCGAACATGATCACATTGATCAAAAAGACCTAGGTTTTATGATCGATGATGATGAATCTCAAGAAACACATGATGAATCTTTTGGGCAATTTGTATATAGTAGTTAGAATACTGAGGATGATCCTTATGATTCGGATATAGAAGTTGAGATGCCTAGAGAAGCACGTGAGATACTTGGGAAAATGTTAGGGTTAGATTATAATAAAACACATGTTGAGGATATAGGTGATCGCGACATAGGGAATGATGAAGTAAATAACATGAGCCCACAAAGTACCCTACAAGTCCTACCATCATTTTATGCGTACACACCTCCCTTGACTTACCCGGAAAAAGTTGAAGAGACTATAGGAACCCCAATAGAGGTAGAACCTTTGAACCAAACACAACTAGAGGATATAGGTTTGAATACTTATAATGATAACCTTACTCTTAGTTCTAGGGAAGTTCCTAGTTTTGATGAACCGGAGCCTCAACCAAAACCGTTACCTAATCTTCCATCCTTGGATGAAAATTTAGGAATTGAAATAGGTTCCGATCTACCCATCAACCCATATAGTCCGGGTAGTTTTAGGACAAAGGTAGTAGACTCTAAGCCTTATAGAGAGGAAGCTGACATAGGAGTGGAAAATGACCTTACATGCTTACATCACCCATTCATGATTGATTATAAGAAACATTATGGGTTTAAACCAGGTTTATTAGGTCAAGATGGATTCCCAACTAGGAGTCTCTCGAAGTTGATAGAAGATGATCCCTTTCTAAGAGAAAATCTTAATCCGCCCACTAACCCAATTGAATTAGGTAAGGTTATGATGATAGGAGCACAGCCCTTTGAGCATATAATTCATCAACCACTCTTTCCTCACATGGCATATTTCCACCCTAAGGGTGTGTATCGCTACTTCCACCCGCAGTTAATCCTAAGTGTAGGGAAAACCTCCCCTGTTTCCGTTAAATAAGGGTAGAGTCAGGCTCGTGACTCGAACAAAAACAAGCGCTTATTGGGAGGCAACCCAAGCTTTATTTGTTTGTTTGTTTGTTTGTTTGATTTTATTTGTTTTCGTATGCATGTTTTATTTTTATTGTTGGTAGATCATGTTTCAAAACTAAAATAGTGAAAATACTTTATTTTGTTGTTTTGGCCTAGTCTTAACTCCACCTAAAAGTATTTTTGCAAAAGATAAGTGTAAGGGGAAACCCCAAATATGTTTTCAAGAAACAAACCGATCATGATTCTCCACAATATTAAATGAA
This sequence comes from Artemisia argyi, assembly GCA_030686995.1. Classification (NCBI taxonomy): domain Eukaryota; kingdom Viridiplantae; phylum Streptophyta; class Magnoliopsida; order Asterales; family Asteraceae; genus Artemisia; species Artemisia argyi. The sequence goes on from CM060706.1 coordinate 119,495,998, forward strand.
CATGTATATTCGTATTTGTTAGAGTCAAATGCTTGTATTGAGTCATAATGAAGTTTTGCAGGATTTTCCAGGAAGTGAGACCAAGTTTTTCCATAAATTTTCCGGAAACTTGACATAAGAATTTCTGCAGGTCACTTCTGACGGCGTCACGAGTTAACTCTTGACGGCGTCACGTGTAAAAATCTGGAAATTTTACCGGTTTTGTTTTTCTAACGGAGTCTTATGGTTTTTGTGAATTATTAAGTTTTATAATCTCCAGGAAGTCTGCAAACTTCATTCCACAAGCATTATATCTTATTTTGTTTTCTAGGATTTAGTAACTTATATAGGTTGCCGCCGATTTTATGCGAGGTTGTCTTGTCTATTTTCTCAGGATTCACATGTTATGTATGACAAGAAGATGATTTATATTCTGGAAGGGAAGCTTTGATTGTTCATTTTCTTGGAGGAAGATTTAACCTGGCCACCTTACTATCCATACCGAGCGAATCAGGGGAGTATTTGATTTCATTCTTTTTACCTTTTCACTTTTACATTCTTTACTTGAACATTGGGGACAATGTTCATCTTAAGTGTAAGGGGAGGGTAAAATGATGATACCTTACATGTACACTTTCGCTTGAGTTTGTTTTGTTTGATAGTAGATGTGTAATAAAACTATGAGAAATACTTGTTAGTGCAATTTTAGCGCCAAATTTAAAATTTTTTACAACATTTAGGAGTGAAACTTTAGCTATAGCAAGCGTCTCATGGATAGGAGATTGTATGACTAGCACATAACCGTATATTCAGAAAAATTTTCAACCCAAATATGTGAGGTTCGCCTTTAGATTTGATAGGAAAAACATTTACAATTAGTGCTTATGAGTGTACCGGTAGCATTTAGATTCTAGAACTTGCGTTAGTGATGCATCCCGAGACCGCTAGTGAGGCTACATTCGTGTAGTACGATTTACTACATGATAAGAGGCATTAGGATCACCCTTGTGTTACACCCGCACCATAATTACTTGACCATTTAAGTCATATTACTTGGCTATTTAAGTCAACTAATTTTTCCCACACCCTTAGCGTTGTACTCATTTTTAGTACACGAAACCCCTAGTACACCCCTCCGAGCCTATCTTTTCGTTTCTAACTTTAAGCATTTTACTTAAAGGAAGAATTTGTTACACCCCACTTAAATGTACACCCAAATCGCCTTAGCCTTCCGTGTATGCACTCATTTTTAGTGCATTATTGTTATTTGTTAAACCCTAAGTTAACTATCTAATTGATTACATGGTTGCTAAGTCGAGTCATATCCTTGTACATATTGTTTTGGGACGATTGGGACTCATGGGTAAAGTACTTATTTTATGGAGTAATGGGGACGAACATCATTTATTACCCCTATATGTACGTTAATCTTAAAAGTGCTCCAAGTGTTTTGATTTTCTTAATTCGAGTCATTAGATTAGTTTATTGTAAAGTATGTAAAAATTCAAGTGTAAGGGAAATGTTCATTCCCTATGATGTATTATTTCGGATGGTAGGGTAAGAGTGTATGCACAAAAAAAAAAAAAAAAAAAAAAAAAAAAAAAATACGGACTACCATCCCTTTTTATTCTATATTCATTTTATGTTTTTGTTATTTTTCATTTATTAGCTTAAGTCGAGTCTAGTCTTGGCTTAACAACGCCATATTGTACATGTAATTAACCAAGATTGTTAACTCGCCACCAGTAAAAACTTCCGTTATCCAACAAAACCGTGTATTTCATATCCCTACACCTAACGTTACAACCCTTTTAAAAGACCTCTTTGATAGTTTATCCTAGGTGCTTACGCCATGTGATGGAGGTTTGATCCTTTCTGAAGCCTATGGTAATCTATTTTGCTATGACAGGTAGTGAGAGATATCTTCCGTTTCCATATTGTAATTTATACTCTATTACACCCGAGAGATGTGAGTATCTAAACACTATTTGTGAGGTGCTAGTATATGACCTTCGTGCTTGTCTATTGGTCTTTAGTGGAACGATTATTTGTTGTAATTACTTTTATGTTAGTGTTAAATGACCTCTAACTTGTATTTTGACTAGAATAAAAGTGCATTTACTTGAGGACAAGCAAATCTCAAGTGTAAGGGTATATGATGAGGTGAAAAATGAACACTTTTAGGGGGTCATTTAAGCCCGGAATTGAATTTATTTGATCAAATATTGCTCTAAATCGTTCCTTTTGTGATTTTAGGTACTTTGGGAGAGAAATCTGGAAAAGGAAGCAATTCGAACGTTTTTGGAGCATAAAAGTGAAGAAAACGCCAAAGACTTAATTTTCCTTGCTGGGAACAGTAGGTGACGGCGTCAAGAAGAAAATCCTGACGGCGTCAAGAGTAATTTTCATGACGACCCAGTACAAAATTGAAGGCGTCACGAGGTAGAGCGTCAAGAGTAAAATGCGTGACGGCCTGGAAAATGTTATAACGTGACGGCGTCAAAAGTAGATCAAGGTAGTCCGAGAATTCTTTTGGCGGCGAGATGACGGCGTCACCAATTTGGTCTTGACGCCGTCAGCCTCAATTTCCTATATATAGTTTTCTAATTTTCATTCATAAGGAGAGAAGTTTTGGAGAAACCCTACGGCCGAACTTAGTACGAATTTTACAGGTTTTTCAAGGGTTCTCAGCCCTTGAACCCTTTCATGTGTAATTGAGATAAGTATTCTTTTAATTCAATCAATATGTCTATGTGTTGGTTGTCTATATCTTGTTCTTGTCTTAATTCCATTATGCTAGGCTAGATCTATCTTGTGTTTGCTTGGATCTAATAAAAACTAGATGTTAATTATGTGTTGATTACTTGTTTATGGTTGTATTGGATGAATAATTTCGATGTTAGGCTTAAGAAAACTGGCAGATCTCCAAATGGTAACATGCTTGAACGTATTAGGAAACATGAACTAACGTGCACTAGGTTTTATTGGTTGTATTTAATGCATGAGTAAATTCTAATGATCCAATGTTAGGAGCTTCTTAGCCGGCTCGACATTGGAGTGAAGTAGGCACTCATAGGATTGGGGAATTAAGTGCGCCACCCCATAAATGGTATTAAGGAATACAATCTGTCATCCACGCAACTATAACAAGTAATTAATGTGTAAAAGATATCTAGAGAGTAGTGAAATCTAAGTAAACACAACTTCTCCACTTATTGCTCACAACCTTAGTTTAATTTAGTTTATTTTCATTTCTAGTATTTTATTTTGATTGCATCTTTAGTATTGGGTTAGTTGACTAGCAACTAATTCCGCCCAAATCCTCCAAACCCCGAGATTTTTACTTGCTTTCTAAAAAACATAAAAATACAAAAATAATCATCCCTCATCTTTAGAACTAGTATTTAGGTTTTCTAATCCTAGCGACACTATTCCCAGCTGAACGATCAATCCCCCGGTACTTGTCACTATACTATACTACAACGATCAGGTACACTGCCTGGTGGGGGTTGTAAGCTTCTCAAGATCCCTTGAGAGGTAAAGCCTGATACGATTCCACGTATCAGAGAGTGATAAGGAGTACCTGGATACCAGTTGCCCTTGGGACTTTTTTCAGTTATTACATGCAAAATCTAGTATTTAAATACCACTTGTTCATTTTTAGCTTATTTTTACTTATTAGCTTATTTAACTGCTTATTTATAATCAAGTAGGACTTTTTTATATTTTATATAACTTTCTGCTACTAAATAGTATTTATATAAAAAATTTCATAATTTTAGAAATTAGTTTAATATTTATAATAATTAAAATAGTTTAAATTAGGTTTTAATAAATAATAAGTAGTTAATTATAAAAATAGCTTATTTATAAGTACTTAGGAATTTTTATATTTTTATAAAGTTTCTGTCACTCTAATGTATTTGTAGAAAAAGTTTTATAATTTTAACTTTTAATTTAGTATTTATTATAATTAAATTAGTTTAATTAGTTTAATTAAGTTTAAATAGTTTTTAATTAATAATAAATAATTAAAAAGTCTAAAAAATATTTTTTTTTCAATAATTTTCTTTTATCATTTGGATCGTAGAAATATAATTTTAATATCCGTAGGCATTTTATTTCTTAAAACTCGCGTTTTATTTTGTACGTTCGCGTTATTTTTAACATAAACGTACGTTTTTAGGTTTAAATACGTTCTAGGGTAACGTAGCTTTACGTTTTGGTTAGTTTAGATTATTTAAGTTGTTTTCACTTATATTTCCTTAGAGTAATCATTCAAACCCCTATTACCCCTTTCCTGTTCAGAATCACCCGATCACAAACCCGTTTTAATACCTTTGCACGCCTCGCTGGGACATAACGACTTGGTAATACCCTATATTCCACGGAGCATTGGCACCAGGCAGTCTGACCTTGTTGACCACTCACATTGGTTGACTTGGACTGACCGTTTGGAGCCAATCAAGTGTCTACACTTGGAAAGTAATTATCTTTAGCTACCAAGATGTCAAAGCTTGTAACTCCCACTGAATTAAAGATCATTACAATAATTCCTTGTTCGGTAATAAGTACACAATACTCCCACTGAATTTGACAACATTGTAAATGTTTCATATCCAGTGAAATAAAATAGTGTGATTTTAACTTTCCTACACCTTTGAATGTCCATACGTAACAATTACTTATGCACTAAAGAGTGTATTCTACTACGTAAATGATGGACTATCCACCAAATGCTATAAACTTGAAAAATTGGGCATGCAATTTCTTCCTTGACAGGTCTACCATCCTACAATGTATGTAGTACCTTTTAAATAGTCAAAACAACTAGATGAATAAACTAGTTTGTCTTTTACCATTTTGCGGTAATTAGTTTAGATTCTAATTATAATAACTCATAAAGTGTCATACATAATTTTCTGTTAACCAAATATCATATTTGTTATTAAGAATTTAATCACCGAATGAAGATGATGAAATCCCTATAGAAAATATGCGCAATTTTCTTAACTATTAAAATTTGTTATGAGTTATATTAGAATTCAGACATAACTAATATTCCTATTATCCTTTTTCATTCATGAAAAGAAATATGATTGTATCTCACTCTTCTTTCATAGAAAGGAGACTTCTTTTGTCTTTTAAGTAAATATTTCTTTATCAAACATTTGTTTGAAAACAGAACTAGATCAATTTACCAAAGCCCAAAGTGCGTTTACGGTTTTAACGTTGCATTAATACATTAAAACGAATTACAAAATTCAATTTCAGTATTTTCGATAATTAAATCTTTAAGAAAATAAAATACCCATTAGTAAATATTCATATAAACCATAGTATTTTCTTAAAGCTAGGATCCAAATTGACATAGTAACATTACATCAGTTGATCTGCTAGTAATGATAGTATTCAACAAGGTAATTATCGAACAATAATTGCCAATGTCATATTGCAATTCCTAGATCATTATGGGATTTACTTTCACAAACTTTTCCAAAGTAAGCATGTTTCATCCCCATCTAAATGCCTTGAGTCCAAGATCTCACTTCCTACTCAATTTAAGTCGTCTAACTTAAAAACTGCAAACTCATAAATCCATTACATTAGTTGATCTGCTAGCAATGAAATTATGAAATTTACCTCTCCATTGCAATCTAGCCAAGCTCTCACATGACGTAAACTACTACTTCAAGTGTTCTTAATTAGATGGCATTTGACTTAATTTTATAAGGGTATAAATTTTGACGTTTGATCAAAATAATGTATGAAGAAGCATGCATACAACTTCATAACATTGGTTTTACAAAACAATTTTATTACCAATTTACTAAGAGTAAAATAGCAAAGTTTTGATTGAGGTATCGGGTTCACCAATTAAAGAATTACCAACAATTATCGTCCACTATATCGTACTTTTGCATAAGCCCTAAAGCTTAGTGTTTCGGATAATCATTGTGGAATTGTGGTCAATTCACCCTTAAGATGACAGTGTACATGTAATGGTTGTTCGGTAAGTCTAATTTACATACAAATAAGCGGAAAGACAGAGTGTTGTCTCTTTGAGGTCACAATTTAATGCGAAACCAACCTTATACCCATATTTTAGTGTGTAAACTTCAGTCGAGCCTAGTTAAACATTACGTACAAAAACATCAATCAATAAACCTTTGAAATTTTGACTCTTAAAACCAAAACAATTTCGCCATTTATTTAGTCCATATTATTTTTCTATTCATAAAATTACCCTTTTCCGTTTATAAACATGTCTTACATAATAATAAACAAAAAACAAGTAATACATAATAAAAAAAATAAAACAACCAAATAAACATATACATAACATAACAATTAAATATGTATAAAAATGTAGCCACATGCAAATTTATTCAATAATCCTATTAATAATCAATCTAGGTGTATTATGCATTTATTCAATTAGGGCTTTCTTCTTCAAAGGAAAAAGATCCACATTCATTGATAAATCGATTGCGTAAGCCAAAACTAAACAAATACCACATAGCACGTAATTGATTACTTAATATTGGAGTCTTCCCTAACTCGACATCTATTAATAAATATACATGTTGTGATATAACTTAACTTTTAATTTATATATCAAATTTAAACCATTTAAATCATCACACAATAAAATTCATGCAAATATGCACTTTTCATGGATTATGCTTAACAATTAACATATTGCACCAAGATCGTTTACTAAAACGCATAACCAATTACATGACATCCTAGGGTTTCTAATCATATTAAAATCAAAACCAAAACCCTAAAAGTCAAAAAGGTCAATCGACCATAAAAAAAAATAGGGTTAGGAATATGAAAACCCTAAAAACATGTAATTAAACGAATCAAAATTCAATTTTTATGCATTTTGATAATTAATTACACATTATAACGGCTCATGATGCCACTGTTGTAATTATAATATCATGACAATCATATAAATAAACCAAACACATCAAGTAAGCATATAGCGGAAACAATTATAACAAGACCATATAATATGTAATTAATTAATCAAATATAAATAGTAAACATACCGTAGTGATTCTAGCCCGAACAAGAATCAAATGCAATCTTCAACTCAAGAACCCTAATTATGGTTTATGTGGATTATAAGAACTACCCCTTACCTTTCTTGTACACACGTACTAATTCAACTAAAAGATTATGCAAGTAATTTAAACACAAAACTATTTTTGAGCTTTAGAAAAATCGAATCCCTTTGTTAAAGGGTTTATGGATCGATTTAGAGGGACAAGAAAAGAAGGAGAGAAAAACACCAAGAACTATGTGTACAAGTTGTAGGAAACAATGAATCCTTGGGTTTGTTTATATACTAGTGATAACTTGGAGTCCAAGGCATTGAGGAGGTGGAACTGCCCCTTGCCGATCGGTTATGGACATCCCTAAGGGATTCCGGAACCTTCTTGACATTCCAATTATTCACGAGTATTACTTTCCTTTTCTTCGTCTAACGGTCGTTAGCCATTCTCCATTAAATACTAACGGTCGTTACTCATTTTGTGTTTATTAATAATTATATATAACATTTATAAATAATTATTCATTTACTCTTCATACGTAAAGTGTACAATCCCCTGATCTCGAGTTTGATCCTAACACACCACTATTAATTTATGTTCATAAACTAACATTTACCATTCTCATTTAGCCGCAGATGGAAGATTGTCATCCAGAACATAAAATTCCTAACTATGAGCTTTTGTATAGGAAGTCAGATGATGGTTGTTGTAGCATGCAAGATGATAGCACTGATTCCGACTTTCATCGTGATCTTTGTCTTGTATTGTGTACGATGTTGGAAGTGCATAAAGGTTATGTTTTGTGCTTCAAGTGTTCTGGTGGTAAATACTCTAAACCATCTGGAAGACAATAAAGATCTTAAGAAATATGTTTTGCAACTTCATGACAACATGGAGTTGGCTGAGAGAACATTGTATGGCATGACAAGATCTGTCAACTTCGTCATTCAAAATGCTGAAAAACAATAACCCAAAAATCTTATGAAGCTTCTAGAAAATTCTAGTGGTTTTGAAGGAATTGGAAGGTATGATAGCCATCATGTTCCACAGTTACCTGCAGTGGAATATCTTGATTGTTGGAGCTTGTTGTTGGTAACCCTAACAGCCATCGCCATTTCTCTCCATAAAGTCCCAAGCAACATAGTTTATAGACTGCTAAGCAGTGTAAGTGAAGGTCTTGTTTATGTCTCACATGTAGAAGAAACCCTCAATGCTACAGATGACTATGCAAGAATTCAAAAGGCAACTAGAACCTTGTGGCTTGAAGTTGAAGTTAGCCACAAATGGTTCAGCAACAAGCTGAGAAAACTTGCTCTTCAAGTGAATACAGCTGAACGGATTCTTGAATGGTTCAGGGATACAGCTAAAAACATGGTCATGGAGGTGGAAGGTATGGATATTGAAGGCTCAAATGAACATCCATTTTTCAGTTCTATTTGTGCCAATACAATGTATCGCATAACCCAAACAATCCTGCTTTCCTACCAAGATAACACTGACGAGGTTAGTCAAGAGGAACTATTTGTGCAATTATCATCAATAATATCTAGCATATTGGCTGCTTGTCTCTCCAACTTGCCCCAAGTCATTGCAACCGAATGCCACGAAAGTGCGATAGAGAAAAGGGAAGAGAGTATCCATGCTGCAGCCAAACTGCTTGGTGAGACTATGCAGATAATCAACACCCTTCAAGATCGGGAACTTCCTAGCTTAAATCCAGATGAGCTGGCATATATCGATAAGTGGCATGCTTATTTCAAGCATCCCTCCCCTTAGAAACTTTCTGTTATTATGAGTGATGAGGTAAGTTCATTATGATTATCATTGCGTCTATCCTTCAGAGCCGGTGATCAACATGTGCAAGTGGAGCGGTCACCTAGAGCCCCATTTCTAAAAGGGCCTCCAATTTATTTTATGTACACCATGTGTCCATGTATATTAAGGTTTAATTAGAAATATGAAATAAAATCCAATATGAAGCTAACGTTTTCATAAAATTGTATATCAAACAATACATTTTCTTGTATTTAATGATAGTACTGATTCAAAGAGTTTTCTAGTAACGCATGGTTATCAACAATGATAATTTTTATACTTTAAAGGGGCCTCCTTCATGGTTATTGCACAGGGCCACTAAAAATCACAGGCCAACTATAACACCCCAATCTTTTCAGGTACTAAACTTGTAACAATTTCCTACCAGGGACTAAAGTTGCGAAAGTATGAAACTTAAAATTATTATAACCTGGAAAACGTACAGAAACATCCAGACACTCTTCCCTCCTTCTTTAACTCACGACTCATACACATCTCCCTCTTTTGATCTAGGGTTTTGATTCCAAGTTGATTTAGAGCAAGATAATACCTTACCTAAGTTTAGAAACACATAAATTAAGGTTTCCACAACTCAATTTGAGGTAAGGAACATATCTTAATTTGATGTTAGTATGTTATGGCTTCCTAGTTGTGGGTAAAGCCTAAAGTTCATCTCTTTATGCCAATTATGGGGTTATTGTAGAATTTTACATGATTATGTGAAATTATGAATTTTTAGAAATCACCAAGAACCCTAGTAATCATGTATAAATGATTAAAAAAGGTGATGGGTACCTTATTAAGGTGCTATAACACCATTTTCAGAAATTATGTTAGTGTGGTTATATAAGCCACGAACCAAACACCCCCTTATGGCTTATCTATCCTTTTAGTGCTTATTATGATAAGCTTAGTTATGTTCTAAATAAGCTCCATGTCATTTATGTGTTCCTAGGTTATAAGAGTTAGCCAGGGACGTCTTTAAGGGAGCTCGTGTTCTATTCAAGCGTTTACAAGGTGAGTAACATATTTAAGCATAGAAACGGGTCCTTGGTAACCCGTTAGTGTGCCACTTTAATTATGGTATTCATGTTAAGGTTCATGTATTATATTTGAGTTACAAGTTCATGGTGTTACAATTATATGTTATGTGCCAAAATGAGTTACTTGTAGTATGTTTATATGTGAATTATGCTAGACGGGTCAAAGCAGTCCCGAATGACCCGTTTGGGTTTAGTTATGTGATTTTAACTCTATTTCCACAATACTACTTGTATAGCGTCCTAAGTGGACGACACATGTTATTATGTCATAACATGCTCCGAAATGGAGCCTAGACATCCTTAGTGGATGACCGAGCCTTTATTAGTGTCTCATCTCGTTAAATGGGACTTAGACATCCTTTGTGGATGATCAGTGTGTATAAGCGGCTCAAAGTCATGGAATATATGACTTAGACGTCCTAAGTGGACGACTAGAACATTTTCAGTTATATTGAACCAATATGGGTTCACAACGTCCTTAGTGGGCGACTAGTATATAATAACAATACGAAGTAACCATAGTATTATGTCATGTTATGATTAGTATCTTTTATATGTTATCTCACTAAGCTATTGCTTACGGTGCTTCATTATGTTTATTATAGGTGAAGCTAGTGGTAGTGCAATCAAGGGTACGAAGACCGAGAACTAGACCCGGTGAAATACTTGGGTATGGAGCCTTTTTCCCTACACGCTCTCTTACCAAGAAACTCCCTAGGTTGTATGCTTTTGTGTACGAACATATAAACTCATGGTTATGTAATGATCAAGTAGTTAAATAGTTCTTTATAGTTCAAGGGTGTTTGGCACAGTGCCATTCTTGCCCATATTGACCCATTTTGATCATGTACGGGTCAAGGCGAATGATATATGTTATGTACAGTTTTTAGGTGTTAATATAAGTGTGGTGTTATGCTAAATCAATAAAAATAAATAAATAAATAAATAAAAAATAGCCTGGGCGTTTCACCGGCCCTGTTGTCCTTTTAGAAGCAGATAATGTCAAGTCCATCTGATTCCCTGTTTTTGGTTATGAGGCATGTAGTTTCCAAAGCTAATGTGATTTCTGATGAACAAAACCTTTACAAACATGCATACATTTTAAACGCCAATAAAAAAAAACTTAACCAAACAAAGGAAAAGATTCCCGTAAAATCAACTCACGTTAACAATAATTTTAGCTATATTATCAAAGATTTACAATATTTTATATATATATATATATATATATATATATATATATATATATATATATATATATATATAATTTAAAGTTATAACTAATAATAGTCAACACTTATATTAAACCAAAATACATTTGATTAAAATTAATTTATTTTTAAATATCATCTTTTTAGTATTTAACCTAAAAACAATAGCATGATATAAACTTTGACATGTGCGATTTAAAATCTTAAAGAAAAAAAATGGTTGCATCTAAATCACCATGCCAAATACCCGGTTATACAGTAGGGCTAAGCAAATCCACCCGGAAACTGACCCGATCCGACAAACCAACTGAAACCGGACCGAGCCGAACTGAACCGACGTTTTTTGGTTTGGTTTTGGTTTTGTATATTTATTTTGGTTTTTGTCGGTTTTGTTTCAATTCGGTTTTTTTGGTTTTTCCGTTTCGAAACCCGAAAACCGACCCGAACCAAGTTATTCGATTTTGATATCTATCTCTCGGTTCGGTTCTCAGTTTGAGTTATTTCCTTTTTCGGTTTTCAAGTCGCGTCGGTTTTTGTCGATTCGAATCGGGTTTGACCCGATGCTCACCCTTATACACTGTCTAATTCAAATAACTATCAACTCCAATCAGAACAACAATAATAATTAATAATCAACCACTCAGAGGGCATTTGGTTCGTATATTGTTTTTCAAGTAATTGTAATATGTCATAGAAATTATAATTTGAATAAATTGTAATTTAAAGAATTAAATTATTTTAGAATTGTAACGTGTTGAATTGTAACCAGTTATAAGTCCCGTGCATATACCGGGTTTACATTGAATCAAAATTATTTTAAAATTTTAGTTAAATACACAGACATATAAGAATTTGCGCGTGTTTAATGTTTTGAAATTGTGATATAAGTCAAACTAATAATTATGCATGGGTTTCTAAATAAACTTTTTCATTATATATTAATATCGATTAATTTTGTTGTTGAATGAAAATTTAACTTTATTTAACTGCCATGGTGTTGAAGTTGATGTTATTGTTTAAATTTAACTATTGGTATCTATACATATAATAAACAAAGGTTTATTTGAATTTGGCCATGTCATTTAAGCCATGGTGGCATATATGCCACGTCAAGGAAGCCACGTCAGTAATTCCACCTATAGAAAGCCCCGTCAATTGAACCTCTAGCATTCAGGATCTGTTTGGTATTCTTTTAATTTAATTTAATGCATTCCTTAATTTTGTCAATTATATTTATTGATGCAGTAATTGACATGAACAAATCTTCTATCGCCTCAAATAATTTCCATGTATATCACATAAGTTTTAAATTTCAAATTGGTAGACAGGGCTTTAATTCTCCAAAGATTTTTTTATTTAGATGTATTCATTCTCAATTTATCATTTTACTTGGTCGATTCCTATTTTTTTTCTTCTTCATGATTACAAAAAGTTAATTATATCTTCTATTTCTATTTTTCTTTCTTTCAAGAACTGAGATGGTGATTTGTTGTATTCACTATCAATTGTTTGATTTTATTTGGAGATTGTGACTTATTTCGACTCTCTCCTTACAACCCATGACATTTTATTATATTTTTTTTCTGTTGATATTATCTACTTGTATACCATTAAATTTGATTAATCATGTTTTATGTGCTTATAATTGCAGGTATATGCAAAAAAATGGTGCTTGATGAAGTGCTTAAAGGTGTTTGATTACATGCCACAAAGAAATATGTATCAAAGGTATTATTTTATATACATCTTTGTGGAGATAACTGGAACTTATAATTGCAATCTTTACTCACCAATGTTTATTAGTTCTTAATAGCTTTATTTGTCAACATAATTGAAACTTAAATGATGTGCAACCTCGTTTATGCTAAACTTTAGTACATAACAAGTTCATT